>JAFMSR010000008.1:50981941-51526941 GCA_022818135.1 Saxidomus purpurata | reverse complement strand
CGTTTTAAACAACCGCTATAGACCATCTTCATGAGTTCCAATAGTTTCTTGCTGCTATATAGTGTTACCAAGTAAAACTGTCCTAATTGAGCATGATTTAGTATACCTTCAAAATAACATGGTGGCCATCACATAATGTTGAAAAATTTTGGCAGACCCTCCTATGCTTCAACTAGCAGGGCATTAAGGGTCTGTTACTCACAAAGTAATCACTGACAACCTGGTGACATTTCCGAAAACAGGTAAACTAAACAACAATAATAAAACTGATTGAAAATTAGAGAAAATTTAGTGATCAGACTGGCTCTATCTTGCATATACAGATTACTGTAGATTTGGTAATATTTGCGACTATTGCTATTTTCGGGAATTTCCCACTTCGCTAATTTAAACTCTTGCAAAAGATTGATTTCAGATTTACTATCTGAGAATTCTACTTTTGTGAATTTAGAACTTGAGAATAAATCTGTCGGCTCACATATCGCGAAATTTCATCAAACAAAAATTACCCGAGTAAATACAGTAATTCGTGGCTTGAAAATCCCAACATGTGCAAACATAAAAAATCATTTAATGCATTGGTGCAAAATATTTTTTATAAAGTGAGAAAATAAATGCAAATCATTGAATATGTTGAAAGCTTTACAAATACTTCATATCCTAACCTCATCTTGATAAATAAGTAAACATCAACAATGCTGTAATTGTTAGCTGCAACTACACCATGCAATATTTGTTAAATGGACTCATTTTTCATTGGTTATGAACTGTAAAAATAATTAATCATACTCAGAATATATCAAAAGAGGTGATTGAGACCCATGAGTAGGATAGACCTATTGTGTAATGTCTTTCAAACAGATTAATTAAAATGTGTGGACAGCACAGAATTTGTGTTTCCTTTCATAATTTAAACATCAATGTGCTACTATGTCTAGTTTATACTGTATTAAAAGGTCTCTTTGAGAAGTTCCTTACCAGTAGCAGGAATTATAATGCACAAGTCATGGAGAGTGACCTTGGCTTGTCTCTCTGACTTGAGTATAAAGCACAGTAGAGTGTAATATATGCAATACCGCCGCCATTGTGGCTGACTTGAAAATGACTGTAACCTCTCATTGATTTTGAGGGTCATTGGTTTGAGCCCTGACACCGACCGTGTCTTTTCTAGTACTGGATCTTCCCTGAGCATAATGGTAGTTGAAATACAGTTGAAATGGGTTCTAAACCACAAGATTATAGGGCGCCAAATCATTAGACAGTTGTTAAACCACGAGAAACAGACACAAGTGGGATAGAATACACAACAAACTTGTGATAAATTTTGCATATCAATTTGCTAAGAATCATAATTTTTATTTACTATAATACCAAATCGATAAGAAATAGTTAAATTTACAAAAATATTGAATCCTCGGACCTAGGGAAGGCAGTAGTATAAATATGTGCTGAAGCCACAAAGTTCCCATATTGGTTATTTACCAACTACAAAAAAGGATATTCAAGTAACACCATGCATTACACAAATTATCAAGGAATTCTTTTCCCTACAATACAATTATTTATAAGCCAGACATTACGAATTATATTCAATCAAAGTCACCAAATCCAAGGACATTTGACAATAACAGGCGGCCATCATCAAATAAAATAGCTTGGATTAATCAAGACCAGATAATATAAATTTAAATTATGATTAATTTTGAGTATTCTGATCACAAAAGATGACACATGTAAAATGGATTCTATTCAATTTGCCACAAAAGTCAAATGACTGTGCTATCATTCTTCACATAACAAATTTATGAAGAGATGATGATAACATTATACAAATGACAGTCAGTATAGAATTTAGTCATTATCTTGAAATTTAGATTACCAAATTTACAAATTGTGCTTGATTTCGACATTTTTATCTTATCAACTACTAAACAAGCGGGCATGGGGCCCTACTTTGCTCACCAGACCAGTAATTCAACTTACCAAGTACTGCATGCATGATGAAAGTAAATGGATAAAAGAACAAGATGGCCATGATGGCCCTATATCGCTCACAGAGTACCAGTGCACTTCACCTAAGGAAGTCACTTGTTGATCAAGGGAGACAGTAGTTGCTCAGGAAGTCACTTGTTGCTAAGGAAGTCACTTGTTGCTAAGGGTAGTCACTTGTTGCTATTTTAGGAAGTTGGTAGATGCTAAGGAAGTCACTGGTTGCTAGATAATACCCTGCTCCGTGTTTTCGGTCAAAATTTTGCAAAATCGGACTCGACATAGTTGACCCTTGCATGCATTGTATCAATCTTTTTAACTTGAGGATTCCAGGGCCTCGGTGAAAATGTTTCACTGAGCTCCTGAGTTCTTTCTTAGCTTGCAGGAATTTTTGAAGTCAAGAGCAGCTCACAATGGCCCCATGCGGGCACCGTAAGGGCCCCTGTAGAGCTGGTACAGGCATCGCATGATGTCTGTGCAGATTTGGAACACAGCGAGGCCCGTAAGAGCTTGCCAGTGCTCACAAATCTATCGCAGGGGAGAAGCACAGTCAACGTACGATGTTCGTACGATACTACGGACACCAGGTGGGGAACTTGCAATGTCCGCACGAGGCCCTACAGGACGTTATGTTCGCAGTACGGGCTCCGTATGACATCCTTGACGATTCTAGCTAAAAATGAGAAATTATTGCCGAACTGGTTTATTCTTGTTGTACAGACACTGTGTGGACTTTGTACGGGCACGGTACGAGCACCAGGGCACGAGGTACGTCCGAGCTCCTTTCAAGCTCCGAACGACTTGTCTGTGATGTCAGTACGTATATCTACAATCGCGTCCTCCAAAAGATCGTACGTGGCGCGTAGGCATGTGACCAGAAGCTGCGCTTGTACGGAGACCGTACAGATTTTAAAAGTTGGTGAAATCGTAGGATTTTATAAAACGTACAGACATCGTACATATATGTGACCAAGGCATTAGTCGCTGGTTGCTATAAGAACTCATTTGAATCTAGGTTTTTCCTATAACTTTATGTACAGACAAGGTTTTTAAAGTTTTTTCCTATATAAATTTATACAACACATGTGACCCCTGGCAGGGTCAATTTTGACCCTGGGGCATGATTTGAACAAATTGTAGAGACCCACAAGACAATGCTAAAAACTAATTATCTAAGCTCTAGGTCTTGTGGTTTTGCAGAACAGTTTTAAAGTTTTTCCTATACAAACTAGAGATTGTTTTTCACAAAAAAACTTGTCTCCCCCCTTATGACCTTGACCTTTGAGTTAGTGACCCCAAATTATAACGAGAAATTGACCAACGGTCACTGTGACCTTGACCTTTGAACTACTGACCCCAAAAACAATAGGGATCATCTGCTCAATAAGACCAATCATCCTATGAAGTTTGAGGTCTGTAGGTCTAAAGGAACTCCTAGTTATCATCCGGAAACGAGAAATTGACAAACGGTCAGTATGACCTTGACCTTTGACCTACTGACCCCAAAAACAGGGATCATCGCTCTATAAGACCAATCATCCTATGAAGTTTGAGGCCTGTGGTCAAAGGACTCTAGTTATCATCCGGAAGCGGAATTGACCAACGGTCACTGTGACCTTGACCTTTGAACTACTGACCCCAAAAACAATGGGTTCATCTGCTCAATAAGACCATTCATCCTATGAAGTTTGAGAGCTGTAGGTCAAAAGGAACTCTAAGTTATCGTCCCAAAGAAGAATGGACGGACCCGGACTACCGACCCCCCCAGTTTGAGGGTGGTGGTCAAAAGGAACTTCTAGTTATCATCCGAAATGAAATTGACCAACGGTCACTGTGACCTTGACCTTAGACCTACTGACCCCAAAAACAATAGGGATCTCTGCTCTATAAGACCAATCATCCCTATGAAGTTTGAGGTCTGTAGGTCTAAAGGAACTCTAGTTATCATCCGAGACGAGAAATTGACCAACGGTCAGTGCCCTGACCTTGACCTCCTCCTGACCTACCAAATGACCCCAAAACCAAAGGGATCATCAGCTCTATAAGACCAATCATCCTATGAAGTTTGGGGCTGTAGGTCAAAAGGACTCTAGTTATCATCCCACCCGAGAAATTGACCAACGGTCACTGTGACCTTGACCCCTTTGAACTACTGACCCCATGAAAACAATAGGGATCATCTGCTCAATAGACCATTCATCCTAGGTCTTGTGGTTTTAGGCCAAAACCCCCCCGCAGAATGGACGGACGGACTGACGGACTGGACGGACGGACGGAAAAGGGCAAAAACAAATGTATCCCCCTGGGGAGACATAACTAGTGACCCCCTTGAGTGTGGTCAATTTAGACCCCAGGGGCATGATTTGAACAATGTTGTGTTGGTAGACATCCACAATGCTTCTAACCAAATAGCTTAGCTCCAGGTTTTGGAGAAGAAGAGTTTTTAAGATTTCCCTATACATAGGCCTATGTAAAATCAAGTGACTCCAGGGCCTTGGACCAGTGACAAGGGGGTCATGATTTGAACAAGTTGGTAGAGGTCCACATAATAATGCCATATGCCATATATCAGACACCCAACGCTGTTTGTTGAGTGGTCACAATAGCTCACCCTGAGCACAAGTGCTAAATTTTTATGTTGTGTTCAGTGTAACTTCAACATCGATTAACAAGAGACTAATACAATTTGCTCCAGCTCTTTTCTCACTTAGTATTTTTTAAATATTTTTTTTATTTTCATTCTTAACTGTAAATAAGTTCACCTCTTAACCTCTATCTCAGAATATCCTTTTTCATGATTCAAGACAAGATAAAGTAGCAATCTTCAAATTAGCTTTATTGCATCAAAATATAACTGAACTTTACAATTTTGTAACTTTAGCATCTTAGTTTTACCATGTCTAAATAAGAGCTAACTTCAGCAGAGACCCTGTCATTCAACTGAAAACCTGAAATGACCTGATTCAATATTGACATAAAATGACCACTGCAAACAAATATGATAAGATTAAGTTATTTGAATGTAGATTTTCTTGTCCTTTGTTGAAATTTTATTATGTAATGCAAATACCTCTTAAAATTCTTGTAACACCTCTGTGTCAAATTTTCTGATCAATTTTAATGCCCTGTGCTAATTCTGTGTGCTTCACTTTAAACTCTACTAAAAAGCGTGTTTTATTTTTCATTTAAATCCCGACTTAAAAGTTTCTTCAGCACCTAACAACAAAATAATCTGAAGCATTAAAGCTTCACTCTGATTTTACAAAAAAACTTGAACATGAAAGTAAACTTGCTTATTTTGATATGGATGAATTTTGTTTACATGTTCTTACTTGAAAGAATTTTAAAGAAAAGACTTTGACATGTTTTGTCAACATTCAAATACGACAGCTTCTTGGCTGCACTTAAAAGACACTTGATTCCCAGCAATAAATGATCATGAAAAAAATTACAAAAAAGGTAAGATTTCCCAGCGGTGGTATGAACTTGCAAAAATTGCCATCTAATGAAATGTTAAAATCTTTCTCACAACAATGACTTGACTAAAACTCTACCTTGCTGGTATTTCTTTTATTGATAATAGACCTACCCCAAGACGTAACATCAATGCATATTTCAATTTCAAAGGTAACCGAGTGTAATTTCATTTTTAATATGGGTATTATTTAAACAGCTCCATAAAATACACCTTGTTAAGTAGTAATGGAATTTGCAAGATGATAAATGGGTTTGTTTACCAAATGTAAGTCCTTTGTTGCATTATAAATGTGTATCCTTTAATTATTCAAAGATGGAAGAAGAGCAGTAGTGTTACCAATTGTAACTATGAACGGTTCAAGGTGCCCTGGTGCAACCTCAAATGCTTGATCCATGCATAAGTATGTTGATTTATGTCTCACCATATATGTTGCAACAAGACACATTCAAGCTACAAAATAAGTCCTCCGATTTTGAGGTAAATAGATGGGCTTCATTGGTAACAAGTAACAAATTCATGGACTTAGGTTGAACAGTAGGTCAAAGGACTCCAGTAACAAGTCACAAATTCATGGACTTAGGTTGAACAGTAGGTCAAAGGACTTTAGTAACAAGTCACAAATTCATGGATTAGGTTGAACAGTATGTCAAAGGACTCCAGTAACAAGTCACAAATTCATGGACTTAGGTTGAACAGTAGGTCAAAGGACTCCAGTAACATTCACAAATTCATGGACTTAGGTTGAACAGTAGGTCAAAGGACTCCAGTAACAAGTCACAAATTCATGGACTTAGGTTGAACAGTAGGTCAAAGGACTCCAGTAACAAGTCACAAATTCATGGACTTAGGTTGAACAGTAGGTCAAAGGACTCCAGTAACAAGTCACAAATTCATGGACTTAGGTTGAACAGTAGGTCAAAGGACTCCAGTAACAAGTCACAAATTCATGGACTTAGGTTGAACAGTATGTCAAAGAACTCCAGTAACAAATAACAAATTTATGGACTTAGGTTGAACAGTAGGTCAAAGGACTGGAGTAACAAGTAACAAATTCATGGACTTAAGTTGAACAGCAGATCAAAGGACTCCAGTAACAAGAAACATGTTATTAAAGGACGGAGGTCAAGAGGTAGGTCAAAGGACTCCAATCATAAAGTAGGTAGGTCAAAGGACTGTCTTATGGTAGATCAAAGGATTCCAGTCATAGTCAAAGAACTACAGTCATAAGGTACGTCAAAGGAATCAAGCCATAAGCTAGATCAAAGGGCTACAATAATAAGGTAGATCAAATGACTTCAGTCAAAAGGTAGGTCAAAGGGCTACAGTAATAAGGTAGGTCAAAAGACTACAGCCATAAGGTAGGTCAAAGGGCTACAGTCATACGGCAGATCAAAAGACTACAGTCATAAGGTAGGTCAAAGGACTCCAGTAACAAGTCACAAATTCATGGACTTAGGTTGAACAGTATGTCAAAGGACTCCAGTAACAAGTCACAAATTCATGGACTTAGGTTGAACAGTAGGTCAAAGGACTCCAGTAACAAGTCACAAATTTCATGGACTTAAGTTGAACAGTAGGTCAAAGGACTCCAGTAACAAGTCACAAATTCATGGACTTAGGTTGAACAGTAGGTCAAAGGACTCCAGTAACAAGTCACAAATTCATGGACTTAGGTTGAACAGTAGGTCAAAGGACTCCAGTAACAAGTCACAAATTCAGTCATAAGGTAGATCAAAGGGCTTCATTCACAAGGTAGATCAAAGGGCTACAGTCATAAGGTAGATCAAAAGACTACAGTCATAAGGTAGATCAAAGGGCTACAGTCACAAGGTAGATCAAAGGGCTACAGTCATAAGGTAGATCAAAGGGCTATAGTCACAAGGTAGATCAAAGGGCTACAGTCATAAGGTAGATCAAAGGGCTACAGTCATAAGGTAAATCAAAAGACTACAGTATTAAGTTAGATCAAAAGACCACAGTCAAAAGGAAAGTTAAGGAACTATAGTCATTAAGTACATTAAAATACTCTAGTCATATGTTAAAGAATTCAAGTTATAAAGTAGGCAAAAGGACTCAAATCATAAAATCAAAGGGCAAATGATTCCAGTTGTTTGGTAGAGCATAGGACTAAATTCATAAGGTTGATCAAAGGACTGCCGTCACAAGGAAAGTCAAAGGACTCCAATCATAAGGTAGGTCAAAGGACTCAAGTCATAAAGTAGGCCAAAGGACTTCAGTCATATGGTAGGTCAAAGGTCTCAATTCATAAGATAGGTCAAAGGACTCAAGTCAAAAGATAGGTCAAAGGACTCCATTTGTAAGGTAGGTCTAAGGACTACAGTCACAAGGTAGGTCAAAGGACTACAATCATAAGGTAGGTCAAAGGAGTCCAGTCAAAAGGTAGGCCAAAGGAGTCCAGCAATAAAAAAGACACTGGTGTATCATTATTAATTTATCTTAAAAAGTTCCAAAAGAGTTCCAAGTAATTGACCACAAGAACTGCAAAGCCAGCATATCTGCAAACAAGTCTTTGGTTTCTGAAATGGTTTTCTCCAGTTGACCACAGTGGGGATTATTTAGCTGTTGCTACTGGCACTTGTGACAATGGTATCAGTATCAGTGTTGTACTGGATGATGTAATCCCTATCATGTTGGTCAACAAGCTTATATAACTTTTATCTCAGTGCTGAAGTAGACTTGTGCCAGGGGAGATAACTCTACAGTCTTCGGTAATCAATATCTCGCAACAGTTTGATTAGTGTCAATCACAATGATAAAGCTGGATTGGACTTTCAGAAATCAGGTAAAATATGAACAAATGCTGCCCAATTACAGTAACATAAGAATTTACATGTTTGTCCACTAGCCACTAATAAAAAAATAAAAAGATCCATAACTGATTAGCAAGATGCTTTTTTAAATGGTTGCTAGGTAATACAAACTCCCACACCTCTATCTGTTAAAATGGTATAATAACAAGAGCTGTCTCATGACAGCACGCTCGACTTGTCGGTAAAATGGGTTTTTTTGTCTAAGAACTGGGGTATTGTGTAATTGTCTTTAAGAATTAAGGTCAAAGATATGAAACTTGTTCAAAGACCTATGTAAATGTACATTACGTGCAAAGCCTTACTCTGGATTCTGTAAGCCAACTGGGCGGATGAGGGGGGGATAATTTCAAAGAAATACATGACCTTGTATATTTGATCATGAATAACTTTGTAACGTTTCAAAATTGATATGTATGAAATTAAAAAAGCATGACCGCTGCATGCTGCATAATTATTCTATGACATTTCAAAAGTAAGCCAGTATTTCTAATAATAGTCTGGTAAAAACTGTGACAAAATTCTAAGTTAAAAAGGGGCATAAATATGTCAAAAATCAAAAACATTGGTGAAGATGTTAATAGTAAACATTCATTTTAAGTTTCAAGTCAACACGTTTGATAGTATTCAAGATATTTAGATATTTGACCTCATAAAAATCTTAACTAAAAATTCTAAGTTAAAAAGGGGCATAAATCTGTCAAAAATCAAAACAGAGTTATGGGGATTGTTTCCTCAGGTGAAGATGTTGATGGTGGACACATGATTTCAGTTTCAAGTCAATACCTTTGATAGTATTCAAAATATTTGACTTTATAAAATCTTTTACCGAACATTCTAAGTTTAAAAGGGGCATAAATCTAACAAAAATCAGAGTTATGGGGATTGTTTCCTCTGGTGTAAATGTTGATGGTAAACATATATTTTGAGTTTCAAGTCAACGCGTTTGATAGTATTCAAGATATTTAGATATTTGACCTCATAAAAATCTTAACTAAAAATTCTAAGTTAAAAAGGGGCATAAATCTGTCAAAAATCAAAACAGAGTTATGGGGATTGTTTCCTCAGGTGAAGATGTTGATGGTGGACACATGATTTCAGTTTCAAGTCAATACCTTTGATAGTATTCAAAATATTTGACTTTATAAAATCTTTTACCGAAAATTCTAAGTTTAAAAGGGGCATAAATCTAACAAAAATCAGAGTTATGGGGATTGTTTCCTCTGGTGTAAATGTTGATGGTAAACATATATTTTGAGTTTCAAGTCAATATCTTTGATAGTATTCAAGATATTTGAATTTATAAAAAACTTTAACCAAAAATTCTAAGTTAAAAAGGGGCATAAATATGTCAAAAATCAAAACAGAGTTATGGGGATTGTTTCCTCAGGTGAAGATGTTGATGGTAAACACATACTTTGAGTTTCAAGTCAATACCTTTGATAGTATTCAAGATATTTGACTTTATAAAAAACTTTAACCAAAAATTCTAAGTTAAAAAGGGGCATAAATCTGTCAAAAATCAAAACAGAGTTATGGGGATTGTTTCCTCAGGTGAAGATGTTGATGGTAGACACATACTTTGAGTTTCAAGTCAATACCTTTGATAGTATTCAAGATATTTGAATTTATAAAAAACTTTAACCAAAAATTCTAAGTTAAAAAGGGGCATTAATCTGTCAAAACTCAAAGCAGAGTTATGGGGATTGTTTCCTCATGTGTAGATGTTGATGGTAAAGATATAGTTTGAGTTTCAAGTCAATACCTTTGATAGTATTCAAGATATTTGACTTTATAAAAAACTTTAACCAACGCAGACGCCGACGCCAGGGCGAGTGCAATAGTCTCCTTATTCTTTGAATAGTCGAGCTAAAAATGGACTTTGGTAGTGTGACACAAGATATCAGGTGTAAGTGTCTGCATGATTCAATAACAGCCCATTATTTCCCAATGAAGTAAATATGATGAAGGGAGGTCATTTAAATTTTATCAAATGGCACTGTGACCTTGAACTTTAGGGTAGGCAAAACATAAGATGACGTTCATTAGGGAACTAAAGTTTTCTATCCATATGCTAGAGAACATAACACAATATTGCCTAGGAAAGCAATTATGTCAGGGATAATTTTCAGCCACTGTAAACTTTACCTTAAACGTAGATCTAGGAAGAAATAAAATGAGACACATACTTATCGTTTTGTTTCTCAGTATCCACAGAACTACTTTTGAATATTTTATCCTACTTTTGATATTCCTATGGCTATAATCCTAAGCAATCAGAATTTATGTTCAAATAAAAAACTACAACAAAGCTCAATGCTTCCATATATTGCCCTTTTTTCCTCATACAAAATGTCATGAACCGAATTTGTAAACTTTTTTTAAAATCTCAGGTTCAATTAATTCCGGACAGACCTAGGAAGTTCTAACTTTGGATACATAAATATTATTTCATCATCCACTTTGACGTTCTTTTGGCCGCATAAAAGAAATGTTTACACACATTAGAGACAAAATGAATGAAATTTAAACTTATTCATTGTATACCTAGTTGCTTTGGACAGCTATAGCACTACGGAACAACCATCATTTATTATTTCTGATTTTTTATTTTCAAAGAACAACTCTCATTATTTCCCCCCTCTTCATATACACTCTTATCTGCACAATCTTAAAGATATGTCTTTAAAATACATTGTATCTGGCACATCAATTGAAAATGCAAAGTCATGCAATGCACGTTTTAAAGCTGATAACAATCACTTTCAAAACAATCATGAAAAGGGGAAGGTTACATTAACAGTCCTACCGAATCTAATTAGAAGTATCACATGCCAATCATTACTCTATTAACAAGTCGTGTTTCAAGTTATTGTTGAACCAAATCAATCATTGTTAGCACTATAGAACAGATATATAAAATACTGTTCTGCTTACATTCTAGCTCCTGGTTGCAAGACAGCGCCAAGCGGTGTCCAGTCTCAGCCAAAACTACTTGGGTCACACAGCCAGAGTACAATTGAACCATGAACAGAGTTTGAAAGGTTGTGGGAGTTTGAGTTTAGGCTGTCAGCCACTCAACCTTGATAATACCGGTTTAAACCAAACTCAAGGTCAAAGGCCACACTTAAGACTTTGCCTTACCACAGACTTGTACTCAAGACTTTGCCTTACCACAAACTGTTACATCTTTGACTTTGCCTTACCACAGACTTGTACACCTTATATTTTGCCTTACCACAGACTGGTACAACATTCTTCCTACTGAAATAGTTTGGAAAGACTTTATGACCGCACAGAAATCACATCTTAATCACTGCTATGCATTAATTTTGCCACAGATTTACGCATGGATTATAATGTGACACCTTACATGTTGGCCTGCTTGTATGCACCATGCACAATCTATCTTCATTTCAAAATCTAATCCCCTCTACACAGCTGTAGGGGGTCAAACTAAAGTCCTGATCTTAAATTTCTTATAATGGGCAAAAACTATGTATTCAGTTTATCAACTGCTTTAATCTAACATATTTCAGGAGTTGTCAAGTGTGCTAAACACACAGAAATACAGTTGCAATGGTAATAACTCCATTTAGTGAGCTGACAGGTCTTGGTTTCTTAGGTTTGCAGATTTGTATCTTAATCTGTCACAAAATAGACACAGATCTCTCATTCACATTGCAGTCTAATTGTTAGCAAGTGTCAGGCACTGATTAACCAGATCTCAATGACACAAAACTAGCATGTCAAAGGTATTTATTTTACAACTTCTTTTTCTTCTTATAATTAAGTGTTCTCCTTCTGTTTGCAAGGTTAAAGACCTAGGTACTGGAAACAGTGAATAAGGCCTACTTTTAATTACAATTAAAGAATTTCCTTACATTCCACTGATAGGTTTTGCTGAAATATTTTTATGTAAATATCATTTTAAATATACACAGCCAGACAGATAAATCATGGCATTGAAAGACGGTCCTGTGAGACTCAGCTCATTGAGCTAGTTGATGAAATATCCAAAAACCTTTCCTCAGGTAAACAGACCGACCTTGTCCTACTTGATTTTAGTAAAGCCTTTTTCGACAAAGTCAACCATCTTAAATTATTACTTAACTCCAAGAGCATGGTGTCTCCAGTCAACTGTATCTTGATCCGGTCCTTTTTAATAGGTAGATCTCAGTCAGTAGTGGTTACGGTTGCACGTCTGATCAAGTCCCTGTTACATCTGGGGTCCCCAGGGCTCTGTCCTAGGACCTCTGTTGTTCCTACTCTATATAAATGATCTCCTGACACGGTTACCTCCCAGGTGCGGCTTTTTGCTGATGACACTGCCGTTTACCTTGCAGTTACCTGCCTCTCTGATTGTCAAAGGTTACAAATGATCTCTCTAAGCTAGAAACGTGGGAAAAACTGTGGGACATGGAATTTAACCCCAGTAAATGTCAGGTCCTCCACACACACGTGTAGAAAACCTATCCAGTTCCCTATAAGCTTCATGGTCAAACACTCTCACCAGCTAAGGATGCAAAATACTTGGTGTAGACATCAGCCAAGATCTCAGCTGGAATACCACATCTCAAGAATAACAACAAATGCAAACAGAACCTAGGCTTTCTCAAACGTAACTTAAAACAAAACTGAAAATATTAAATCACTCTCTTACAAAACATTAGTCAGACCACAATTAGAGTATGCTCATCTGTATGGTCACCACCGCCCAGGTTAATATTCACAAGCTGGAGATGGTCCAGCGACGCACAATCAGATGGGTAAAAATGATTATTCCAGAGATACCAGTGTGACAGACCTGCAGAACACCCTTGGATGGAGCACCCTTGAGAACAGGCGCAGCCTCCAAATTGGTTATGTTTTATAAAATATCTACAATCTTGTAGCAATCTCCTGCCCAGTTACCTAGAAGTCCCAAACAGGTTAACAGACATATGCCCCCTTAGTCTCCGCCAAACCCATGCAAATTCGGACTTCTTTAAGTACTCTTTTTCCCCATACCACAGTCCTGTGGAATGTTACCCGCACATATTGCGATCCTGCCTGATCTTGAATCATTCAAGCAGGCGGGCCCAAATCTTTTGTCATACAACGTTGTTTTTACCCTTTTTCTCTTTTTACTTTTTAACAGTTTTAACCGTCTTGTTTCTCTTGACTGTAGGGCTATCTTGCGTAGTTTTATCTTTTTTAACCGCGTGCACCCTGCCCATAATACGTGAGGGGGGCCGGACATATTCCTTTTATCTCATTCATTAATGATTGAATTGCTGCACACCTGAATATCATCACATTTGCCATAGAATACTTAAAAGAATAATCTAAAGTACAAAAATGACAGCTTCATTAGTGAAAGTCTATAAAAACACCTGACCTATGTTTTTATTACACCAAGGCATGTTAAAATGCAAAGTGCAAAGCAGACTGTCAGTCACAATTTAGTGTCCTTATACCTAACGACTGATTATTACAGCACAGAAGTTTTATTGTCACTATGCAGAAACAATAACACAAACATTCGCAACTTTGAATTTGTAAGACAAAAAGTTTGCAATTTTTTATCTCATGATCAATTCACAAGACCATGAATTTGCAAACAAGTGATCCTGTATGTTTCCGGAAATTGTTCGAAGCTTAAATAAGCACAATGATGAATTCAAGAAAAAATGCAAACCTGTAGTGTTTTCAGGGAAACATTAACGGACAGACAGACTGGGGATGATAGACAAACAACCATTACTAGTTTGAACATCTGAATTTATGGTGGTTGCTTCAAAGAGATGGTTAAAATATATACAGTAAATTAAGTAAATTCTAATTTATTACACAACAAGGTATATAGTGAGCCAGCTTAAACAGTTGCTGACTTGAAATAACTGTAACATCTTATAACTTAAGGGTCATGGGTTTGCACATGAACCCCGCTATTACATTGTCTCTGAGAAAGTTGCAGGTTCTTACAGAGGACACAGATATAGTACTGGTTCTTCCCAGGAACAGGAGCCAGAGGACAAGGATATAGTACTGGTTCTTCCCAGGAACAGGAGCCAGAGGACAAGGATATAGTACTGGTTCTTCCCAGGAACAGGAGCCAGAGGACAAGGATATAGTACTGGTTCTTTCCAGGAACAGGAGCCAGAGGACAGGGATATAGTACTGGTTCTTTCCAGGAACAGGAGCCAGAGGACAGGGATATAGTACTGGTTCTTTCCAGGAACAGGAGCCAGAGGACAGGAATATAGTACTGGTTCTTTCCAGGAACAGGAGCTAGGTAAGCTGCACACATGTAAAAATAACCAAAATACGGTTGAAACAGGCAGTTAACTGATACAATAACAACAGAAATATAATGATATTGCCATCTTATCACCAAGAATCTTGTGTATACTGCTTATTCATATATTTCTTCAGCATGATTTGTGTATCATATTTTCACTTTTACTGTCAGTCAATTACTGAATGTCACGTCTCGACAAAAATAGACATATCAAACACATATCTAACACTGAAAAGATGTCACAGAATAAAGCTGTATCATTAGATCAGTAACAAGAGATATATGGCCATTCAAGTTTCTTTCAAAGATAAACTTAAGTCCCAAGAATCCAACATACAGACTATTCAATACGCAGTTTGGTTGGTGCTACTTTGATGACGTTAGGTGATCTTCCCTTGTTGAATGCTTTTCAAAATTACCTTTTAAAGTGCCATAATTCATTTTCATAAACCTTAGTTTTTGAGAATTTTTTGTGAAGTCTTAAAATGGTTGATGTAAAAACAAACTTACATGAGAAAATAAGAAATAACAAATTAATATGTATCGTTCAAAAGATTCTGGTCCAAAAGTTTGACCTTTGACATTCAATTGTGACCTTCACAATGATCCCAATAGTCCAAAATGTGCTCCATACATTCTTCTATTGTATGCTATAAACTGACCAAAGCCAGCTGTACAAGCTTAAAAGTGCAAAGTCATTCTCACTGTAGTAAAGTCAGATCGGAATTTTCAAAAGCAATAACCTTTGATTGATTGTTTGAATTCTATCAAAAGATCAACAAATAAGACGACACTATAATAGGAAAAACACATCTTGACATTGTAATCAAGCAGGACACATCTGTCCGTCTGCTGTTACGGTTTAAAAATGTACAAAAGGTATTTACTGAAATTACTCGATACCATCAAAAGCGAACAACCCCATCATGAATTTTATTAAAATGAATCGCCGCCTTCTGACCTTAATAAAGATCTTAATCTCTTCACGCAGTCGTTCGACAAGAAATCACCTAGTAAAGGTAATCAATTTGGTAAAGAATTCAACTTTATATCACTTGACGAGGAATTATTATCATAGTATATAAAACATATATAACAAGAAAATACTTGTTGAAACTGTAATTTATACTCTACCCTACATTACACATGATTACTTTCCTGTACATATGTCAATAGAGGTGAAGATGGCCAAAGATATATGCATATATTTGGAAAGTATTAAATTGATATCAAGACTTTATTGAAAAAACACTTAGTTTCGCATCAGGCCTTAAATCATAATCTATAAAATACGGAACTCAATTACAAAATTTGGGTCAAAGTTAGATTATAAATAAGCCAAAATTGCTTGTTTTGTTGGCTTTTCAAATAAAGTGAAATATAGTCAAAAATGTATGTTAAAACTTGTTTTTAATCATTTAAGGACATTGTATGTAAAACAAGTCAAGGTCCAACCTGAAAACACCTCTCATCCTAAGAAAGTAAAATTACAAACATGGTTGTGTATTTTCTTTGGCAGAGTCTCAGCATGTGTAATAAATATATGAAATGCCTAATAAAATATGGTCATGCAGCATTTCCTCTTTCTCTTGCTGCAACTTCACATAAATGCAGCTTGCTTACTCCTAATTTGATTTTACATTCAGGGACAAGCAAGGTTGACTGCTACAAACTTGTCTGAACCCCATGTTTCCAATATATCATGTAACCAACCACATCATGGGATTCAGCCAGTTATATAATAAAATATTTGTTCTGTGCTTTGTGATGTGTTTGTGTCATTGGGTACCATATGTGACAGCCTCTACCTTTGCATTTTTGCAAAATGATGCCTTAATATATGAATATTTCCAAAGTGATGCCTTAATGCAGCCTTGTACCTTGTTTTCTGCCTTTTGCTTCATTCATCTGTGTGTAGAGCTAGCTGCCTATTAGTGCTGTGTTTGATGGTGTTTGAGAATAATCTTTCTCATTGCAGGAACCTCGGATTTATGTCTGCTCTGTGCTTTGTTGTGAATTGGTGCCATTGTGTACCATAATTACTGATGTAAATGTCCTGCATTTTTGCAAAACTGATGCCTGAATATACTAATACATATAAGTCAAAAGTGTCGCCTTAATACATTTATTGTTTAAATGGCAGTATTCTTCTCTGTGTAAAGCTGGCCCATTGGTGATTTCTGTGTTTGATGGTGTTTACTTATTACCTTTCTTGTTTCACATTTGTTATATAAACTCAAACTGTACATCCTGCATTAATGTTTTTTTGTCTATAACGTGCATTTCACCCATAAAATGGTACAATAAACAGATACAAACTAAACACAAACTAAAATCCCATAATTTCAATATTGTATCACACGTTTTTCATCTGAAAAGCTAAACAAGACATGAGCAACAACTATTTTAAGGTAAAATCACGGCAGTCATGTACTTAACCTTACGAACCTTGTGGTATAAAATGAGACAAGAAGAACTATTAGAACTACCATAACATTTCATGCACTTCAAATCAAACCTACACCTTTTACTAGTATGATTACCAGTACAAAGACAAATATTAATATCAATTAAACGAGACCCGGCAATGTTCCACAAGGAAATAATCTGGTACAACAAATGTGGTTTAGAATTACGTTTCAACAACTGACTGAAGACAAAGAGGCTGTTTACACAGTGTCACTTAAAAATATTGGATACCAAGAAGGCAAACATGACCAAGTTTGCTGAAGACAAAATTCAAACATATCAATTATGTTAACATGCTTTAGTTGCTATTTCTAGTCTGGAGTAGGAAGATATCTAAATGAGTAAATCCGACGATCTTGGCGCCAGTGAAAGTACTTCTGCTATATAGTTTGACTTTTTTCTTCCTATTTACTGAACTTGTATCACAAATTGGAATGTGGACAATTTTTCTGGCACAAAGGTTTATGAATCTAAATATCTGGGGTGTTTTCAGATCAGATAGAATACACATGTTATGGGTACATTTTCCCAGACAGGGGTAAATATGGCTTCTTTTAAAGTAAATTCTTTGTTTGCTTTGCAAATTGAGTAAATAAAATGACAAAAAACAGACTGCTGGAACCTATGTTAAATATATATGGTATCTCTGAGATAACTGATGATCTCTAGGTGTATGAACAATTCAATATACCCTGATTTAACAAAATGAGCAGCAATTTTGATAAGAGCATTGATATTTGACACAGCAATCTGCAAAGTCATACTGATCTTTATATACAAATGGCCTTTGGTCAGAAAGGGGCCAGGGTGTTCAGATTATTGTTTTCATGCACATGGCATAAATCACTTCAAGAATATAGTCACTAGGTAGGTGGGGGTGGGGGGAGGACGGTAAAACTGAAGATGAGGTTATGACAAGTGTTTTCTTTTACAAGGTCAATTCAAATATATGGAGGGAAAGAATGCGTCCAAACTTACAAAATTGTAAAATAATATCTTTATCTTGTTTAGTAATTATGATACAATGGAATATGACAAGCAATACCTATTTGTTATTTATTATCCTTCAAAAGGGCCATATTAAGTAATAGTCAAGAATGAAGATAAAAATATAGCTGATTTTAATGAAAAATGTACAAAACTAGAAATACTGAGCTTAGAATGTCCCTAATTGAAAATATACCTGACAGATATCGTAGATTTTCAAAATGAATAGTCCAAAAAAGTTTTTTTTGGCAGATTTCTTCTATATTTAATAGGAATAAAAGTATTGTACAGACTCCTACATCTTAGTTGTAACTATGGCAATATTCTTTATTCTAGGTATATAAATCAGGGATGGATATCTTCATTCTTTCTTGAAAACATGATGGTCACTCTGAATGGTAGTATCACTTTAATTGAAAAGAAAGTTGTTACTGACTTGTTAATATTGTTCATGTATTTCTATAGAACACCTAAAAGTGGCTGACATAAAATATGAAAAATTCTTTTATATTTAGAAGCAAGACCCACTTTATGTGAAACAGTAGGTTTTCTAATGGCAAAGTGTGTACAAAACTGGACTAGTGTATAAATGCTTCTAAAATGTCTCCCCACACAAGAAAGATAAACCCTGAGATCTTAAGTTATTTCAACACACAGAATTATTTACCTTCTTACTCAAATATCAAGTAAGAGATTCAAGGGAGACAACTGTAACATACCAGTCCTGCTATAGCTCCTGGGAGTTTGTTTATCCTCTTTACACTGCCAGGCTTCAAACCATTCAATAACCTGCAATACACAATGGAAAAAATTTATTTTTACCCATTTTGTAAAGAAAAAAGAACTGCTTTTACTATTTCGAATCTATATCGCTTAGTAAAGATAATTATATTATAACATCCGTACAATTATCAACAGGGTTGTTTTTCATAAAACATGTATTAGAAACAGAATAACATGGAACAAAGCAGAGAAGGGCATAGGTATTTCAAAGGCATTAGAAGCTGGATTGCAAAGGAAGAGGTAATGCTAAGGTAAAGACATGGGTAGATCAGCACAGTTCCAAGGCACAGACATTGTCAAAGGCAAGACTGAGTAGGGTAGAGCGGAAGCATGGGAATTTTCAGAGTAGGGAAGAGGCAATGTAGAGATAAAGGAAAGGGCATTTAAAAGAAGCATGGCAAAGGCAGAGGCAGATAAGGGCAGCAGAAAGGCACTGGCATTAACGGAGTAGGGAAGAGGCAATGTAGAGATAAAGGAAAAGGCATTTGAAAGAAGCATGGCAAAGGCAGAGGCAGATAAGGGCAGCAGAAAGGCATTGGCATTAACTGAGCAGGGAAAAGACCAGGCAGAACAGGAAAGAGGCTAAGCAGAAACATAGGCAAGGAGAGACAGAGACAAGATAGAAGAAATGACAGGGCAGAAACAAAGGTAGAGGTAAAGAGGCAGGCATGGGCTAAGAAGGCTAAAAGCAATCATCAGTTCTACCAATACTCAAAAAGAAAAAGTATTTTTCTATGTTAAATTGTAAGTAAGACCATGTAAAGTAAACAAACAAAAAATGTGTACCAACAAAATGGTGAAACAATTAACCTAATTGCCCATACTGTCATTCTATCTGCCATATGGCAGACGGTTGCTAATTTTTAAAACTGATTGAGAAAAACTGAACAGCTGGGAGGATAATTTTTGTTAGATTAGAGTAAATGTTCTGTAGTAACAGAAAAATGCTGATGTGCAAAATGTGTGATTACTTTATTTCAAGAACATTTGTTTTAAAACAGTTGAAAATTAAATGCTGTAAGACTGGATTTCCCTTGATTTGTGTTTCTAAAGAAGAGTTTTAGCGGACTTGTCACATGTTTTGAAATTTGCAACAACTTTACAGGAAAGAGACATAGAGAAGGTCTCAGTTCAACTATTTAAGCTCTGCACAGAAAAGATAATAATGATAGTAATAATAAAATCTTTATTTCAAGAAGGTAGCACAAACAGACATTTATACAAATTACTGTTTTTTGTATATACATCACAATCTCATTGTGACCTTCCATAAATTACAAACGCTAATGCAAGTACATTCATTCACATAAATGCACACATGCAGATACAACCACTTTCTCAGTTACATTTTTAATACAAAAAACATAAAAATTATAAAGTATATATTTTAATAAGAGTATAAGAGTATATGTATGTCAACCACTTATAACTGACACTCAGACAAATCTAAGCATCATAACAGAGTAGAATATATTTACAAATGAATTTCTGTAATGTGGTTGCTACAAATGACAGTTACAAGTATCAACCATACATGACTGTATTACTGTAAATTCTTTGGTTGGTAAAAACAATTGTAACACTATTAGTGTATCCATGTCACTCTTCAATGCTACACTTTCAAGAACAGAATACCTTTGCCTTTTATACCCCAATAGCTCTTTGTAAGGAACTTTTAATCAGGCATGTCAATAATTGGTTAATTTAATATCCCATTTATCGTTGTTGTCTTTTTTAATCAGATACCAATTTGGTAACTGTTTAATCATTTGTTCGGTGGGTTAACTGATTAATCATTTACATCCCTACTTTTAACATAATACTCACAGGCGTTTCATGAGATTTCTTATACTTACTCGCACAGCAGAACACCATTTCCAAGAGACTTTCTAAAATCTTCAGCATATTGAAACTTCTTTCTTGTAACAGCCTGAAAAATACATGTATAGCCTAATTTTTTGGTTAAAAAAATTGGTGAGTGTCAATGTGTGAAAATAGACATCTTGAAGCATGCATGCATTCCCAGACACAAATAAACAGGTATTGTTAGTATATTGTGGCTACTTTTAACTTTTACTACACTAGACTTGGTACCCCTGCCGTTTGTACCCATGGAGACCAGGACTAGCCCAATTCTCTGTGCTGTCTGTTCATAAGTTCACACTGCTCACCATTTCATTAATTATGTATCACGATATAAGAACACAAAACACAGACAGAGAGGAAGGTTAGGAAACCATGACAATGACCATTCCCCGCATGTCTCAGATTTTTCTGTTCACATGTTTTTACAAGATCTTGTTCATGTAACACACTTGTACATGGCAAAGTACCAAAATAGATTTCAACATACCAAGAAGTGCTGTCCCAGGAGGAATTTGTGCAGTTTAATACCAGTGGTGTCTAGATTGTTACACAGGAAGCCTGCCTCATTTAGTATATAAATTGTTTTGTTTCTACTAATGCTACATGGTCCCATAAAAGTATGGTATTTAACCAGATACAAACAGGACTGTTTTTGTAGTATTTGTTTCTTTTAAAAAGGCATTTGTAAAGGGGGACAACTTCACTAATTGTAAAGGGAGGCAACTTCCATAGTAAATTAAGATGGATCAGAAAACAAGGGAGACAATAAAAGGGAAGCATATTTTTAACTAACAGCTGAGTCAACATTTTCTGTCATCTACTAAATAATGATCATCTAAACATTATCTAAGTCATTCATAAGCTCAAGTAGTACTATCATTCCCACTAATCACCATTTCATAATACAACTTAACCCATAACTCACCACATAGGTCATTAATGATTTCAGAAAAGGACGGGTGGATGGGTGAAATGTTATTGACATTCTCAATTATCAGTATTTTACAAACCTACCCTGATATCACAGGAGTGCATTACTGTATGTAAATATTGACTCTGACCGTGAAGTAACCCACAAGTCAACATTACTGTTCAACTAAAGTTGGTCCACTTTTAAATTTAAAAATATACTAAAACTGATCATATATCAAAGGAAATATGGGAGGTTAAATAAACCACTTACAAGTCAAGAATACTGTATTGTTAGAAAGTCAGGCTCAATGTTGTAATAACATACACATACTTCTCTAACCAAAACTGGCTGATACTATTAAAACTATAATTAATATATATCTAACACAATACATATAGCACAACTTCTGAGACTGTGACACCCATCTTCCCTTGCCTTACAGACAACAGCCTCAATAGGGACATTCAAATACCCACAATGGGTCTCGCTTAGGTTTTACAAGTCACAGTCTACCTCTTTCAGTCGCTATTCACTCAGCAATCGATCAACAGCCACTGAGTTTTTCAGAAAACCTTGTACAGTATGAATGTACTGTTTCTCAATCAGATAAAGTAGATTTTTAGAAAACTCATCCATTTGATTTGCTGAAATCAAGCTATGATAATTAAAGGTTTATCTTATTAGTTTCTTATATGAGCACGAGGTTCAGATCGAAATATCCGTCACTGAGGGAACTGTTTTGGCTCTGCCGAGTTCCCGCGAGACAGTTACCCGAAGTGACAGATATTTCGACCTGAACCAAGTATATCATGGAAGAAACTTTTTCTTGCATACTGTCTTGCACTTTGAAATAGATATTTAAAAACAAACTTATCAAAATGATGCATTTTAATATAAAAACAAACGTTCTTTAGATGCTATGTTTGGGAAAGTGACGTCACATTGTTTATAACGTTATGTCATAAGTAATTCACGTAAGTCGTCTTACACGGGGGGAGGGGGGGGGATCGCGAAGAATACTTTAAGATAAAAATTGATAAAAGTTTTATACATGCATCATAAGTCGTCAGAAGTTTCACTTAACTAATTAACAAACAAAATGCCTTCATGCAATCAGAATGGTGACCAGGAGATGTTAGAATGTATAATACACTAAAGTTTCGGATATTAAGACCACCCTTGATATTAAGGCCAAACATTTCATAACCAAATGGCCCATTTTATCAAAAAAGTCTCAATAAAAATACCATTTCAATATTAAGACCACTTTATGCCAGTCCGAAGGGTGGCTTTACTGTACTGTATATGACAAGTCACTGCCAGGCACAGAAGTTACTGCTGCTTACAACAACAAAAAACTGTAATCATAAAACATATTTTAACGACAGAGATTACCGACTCTTTTAAAAACTTTAATCTGCATTTTAGATTGTATCTTGAGCAACTGTAACACCCTTAAAGGCCTTAAATCACAATAGATGAAACAACCAGTAATATAACAATGGTACTATAAACTTCCCATACTAACTATCAAAATATTTACTTGAAAACTTTATCAACAGACCTTTTACAGAGGACATGTGATTTATCAACATTTACACAAAACCTTTAACAAAAGTCTTTTCAACGATTTAGTTTGAAAAGAATATTTTATGTGACATAATGGTGTTAAATATTCACTAAATTAAGTCGTTATTAATTGCTTCTAGTCAACTACTAGGGAACACATAATTTTCAGCATTTCTTAACATAAAACACACTAAGTCTTGCCAACCACTGTAAGATATCTATTTCTTATACCTATTTTTTATGTCTAAATGTATTTCTAATAATAACTCGTATAATTTATTCAAAGTCCAATACACTAATTCTGAAACTACTTTGAGTAACTTACTTGTGAGACCAATCAGGTCATCAATTTAAATTCTACATTCAAGGCTTGAACCTATGACATTAAGTTTGGGTGGTGAAGTTGATTCATGGGTTCTGCATGACATTGTAATCATTATAAAGTGCATTTTTAACCCCAACAAAAGAAAACCCTCCCATCTGGAGCAGACACAAAATCAAAACTTAGACCTCAAGTTGTGGCCTTGACCTTTAGGAGGTAAAGTTGTAACATTGCTTCTGAACATTGTCTTTATAAACATTTAACCCCAGTTAAATGCAAACCATTCAAGGCATTTCGAAAATATGAAGCAAACCAAAATGCAATGTTAACATCTTTGAACTCAAGTCGTGGCCTTGACCTTAGGGCAGTGAGCTTCTTAAATGGAATCTGCATGACTTTGTTGTCTCAGTGAGGTAAACGTTTGATTTCATTAAAACTCTTCAAGGGGGTTAGGAGATATGGAGTGAACAAGAACTATTCAAGACAGACAAACAGAGACAACAAGGTGTGCAGCAACCTGAAGTTCAGTTAGTGCTTACAGTTCTTTGATAGTAAATGATACAAATATGGAGAAAAATGTTCGAAGTTAAAAAAATTCACGTTTCTAGAAGTTGATATCTTAACAACAGGTTACTATTTTTCAAAATATTAAACTGACATTTAATTTCAACTTTAAAACAATCCTGGGTGAGAACAGAAGTACATGTTTAGGAACACTTTCAAATATTTACACAACAAAAACAGCATAATAAGCAACCAGAGGCATATTTTGATTTTATGTCATAGAAGGTGAAAAAGGTTAAAATTTAATTTTACGCTCTCTTGCAGAAACATAAGTAACAATTTACAAACTATTAAACATAACATTTAAACTATTGTAACCTGCAACCACCCGTAAATAGCAAAATTTGACAAATATGTTAATCGTTAGGCAGAATGTCAATGATAGTGTTACAATTTAAGTACACAAAGAACTAACTATAGATCTCTGTTTTGAGACAAGCTTATAAATATCATATCAGTTTCATTAAATAAAAGCAGGTGTCAAAATTTTAACGTATCAGTTTTCATTTGTTCCATGATACATAATACGCATTTGACTTTAACGTGACTAATCTATCCTCATATTTATATGTGCGAAACATGCTTCAAACTAATGGTTGTGCATTTGTATTTTAAAAACCTATAGACCCAGCTCAAACCCAAAAGTGTCATAGCTGAAGCAGACTATATGATGTTCTGGTCCTTAGTTGCGTGCAGCGAGGCATCTGGGTCATTTTGCAAACTCAAGAATCAGGTTAAACTTATTTCAAATATTTTACATCAGTTGAAGAACAAGTTCATGCATCTCATAACAACTACTCTCAATGACTGTTTTCTAGAGTTCTGATGAGTACTTGCGCCAAAAGAAGACACTGTTGAGGTCGCAGTCAAATGCTGTTACCTGGATTCGAACCCTGGCACACCCTACACAACGGGGTCTCCTAATTCTCCATAAATGTACCAACAAGAGTACAATGTGTTACACCCTCAGGTTTTTTTAAAGCAGAACAAACATTTTGGGGGGCGTGACTTCTATGAGGAGCGCTCTTTCAATTAGAATACTTGGAGCCTGCATGAAGAACATCAACTGGGAACATCAAAATCCTTGGAATATGGTTACACCTTTTTTGTATGCATACCCTTGTTCTAGTTATAAAATGTAGATAAATATTTAATGTCTGTCAAATGGCTTGATAAACAGTTACTGTTGCTTCACTATAAAAACTTCAAAATGTTGACCTTGAAAACCTTTTTGCTTCATTTCACCCTGTATCTAATGAATTTTGTGATGAAGTGATTATTGCCTCATGTTACATGTATTGGTTGACTGAGACTTGTCACCCGGGGCTAACAAATGACAACTTATCCGACTCCATCACCTTGTTAACTGACACATACAAAACAACTTGGACAAAATTGATGGTCATTTAAAGTCAAAATGAAAAACTGAAAGAACCTGACTGTAACCACTAGAGAAGGAAATACCTATCTTACTTAATGCAGAATCCCAATCTTTGTTGGGTTTGATAAGAGAAACCCTTAAACTCACTAAATTTCGTAAATGGACATGTCAGTGTCTTGTTATTTGGACAACACCATTTAAGTTATATGAAGAGGTGTTCAATGAAAATTTATTAATTGAAAAGTGAACAGTGCAGATCATGATCTGACTGCATGGATGTACAGGCTGATCATGATCTACACTTATCACTAACAGAGTAAGGGCTTATGACCAATCATACATTTAGGTTTCCAACGTGAGTGCTGTACACAATCTTCAACACTCACCAATCAGGGCTTAAGCGTCAAAGTGCTGAGAAATTCTGACTTTAGTTTATTTAACACTAATGACAAGGATGTATTATACATGTACAGTAGAAACTCAATAAACCCGACAAGGTCCGGACTGGGCAAAATTTCCGGTTTAGTGAGGATTCCGGTTTAGTGAGGATTTGATGTACGGAGTAAGTTTACTCAAATATTAACTGAGTTAACCTTTAAAGGGAAGTTGAAAACTGGAATAAAATGAACATGATTGAAGCATTATGCAAAACAAACAAACAAATTATCCGATTATCTGTGATTAAATGCTTGTTAAGAATGTTTGATAGTTTAATTAACGCCCCGCTCTAATTTGATTCAATCATAGAAATCTTAAGATAAAACTAGAGCTATCACTAAATGTGATAAATACCCCCGAAAGACTGCTTATTAACTGAGGAAGTTCATCGTAACAGAATACCTTGCAAAAAAAACTGAAAAAGAGATATTGTTCTTGGCAATAACTCTGTAATTACTCAAGATAGAGTTATGGTTCTTGTACACTGCACTTCCTCTCATTGTGCTGAACCATTGTATGAAGTTGTATTGCATTCCAACCAGTAGTTTTGAATTATGCTCTGCAACAAGGAAAAGTAAAAATGGGCAATAACTCTGTAATGAGTCAAGAAAGAGTTATGATTCCTGTGCACTGTACTTCCTTTATATGTACTTGACCAATGTATGAAGTTAAATTGAATTCCAACAAGTAGTTTTCAAGTAATGCTCCTGACAAGGAAAAGTAACAAAGGGCAATAACTCTTTTATGAGTCAAGAAAGAGTTATGGTTCCTGTGCACTGCACTTCCTCTCAATGTGCTTGACCATTGTATGAAGTTGCATTGAATTCAAACCAGTAGTTTTCAAGTTATGCTTCCGACAAGGAAAAGTAACAAAGGGCAATAACTCTGTAATGAGTCAAGAAAGAGTTATGGTTCTTGTGCACTGCACTTCCTCTCAATGTACTTGACCATTGTATGAAGTTGTATTGAATTCCAACCAGTAGTTTTCAAGTTATGCTCTGGACAAGGAAAAGTAACAAAGGGCAATAACTCTGTAATTACTCAAGATAGAGTTATGGTTCTTGTACACTGCACTTCCTCTTATTGTGCTAAACCATTGTATGAAGTTGTATTGAATTCCCACCTGTAGTTTTCAAGTTATGCTCCGGACAAGGAAAAGTAACAAAGGGCAATAACAAGATGGAGTTATGGTTCTTGTGCACTGCACTTCCTCTCAATGTGCTTGACCATTGTATGAAGTTGTATTGAATTCAAACTAATAGTTTTCAAGTTATGCTCCTGACAAGGAAAATGCGACAGACCACCTGACCGCCCGACTGCCCGCCCGATCGACCGACCGACCAACCACCTTGTGACTCCTATATACCCCCCCCCCCCAAACTTCGTTTTGGGGGTATAACAACCCTCCAAAATGATCACTTACTAACCATTTCTAGTTCTTTATTTTCTGCAACAAAAAAATTAACGTTTCAATCAATTTTCTTTTCACAAGTTTGATTATCGTGCGGCAGTCAATCCACAGCGCAATCATCATTATCGATTAGCGAGTTACCTCCCCGACATCAAACACAACATCACAGGACTGGTGCAATATTTAACAACGCACCAACTGTCAAAACAAAGTGACACGCGAATTCGTAAATTCCTAATACACAAAATCATTTTGACATGTTGGAACAAATGCATGTCCTGTTTTGTGAGGTAAAGTAACAAATTTTCTTGATTTTTGTCCAGTATCTGGAATTGCGGGGTTCCAGTTTTGTAGGGATTTTTTTACATTGAAAATAGAAGGGGAAAAACGGGACACTGAAAAAAGTCCGGTATCCCAAGGATTCTGGTTTAGTGGAGTTCCAATTTAGTGAGTTTCTACTGTATATATAATAATGATTCAAGCATAGATGAAAATCAAATTCTGCCATTGTTAAAATTTCATTGCTTTACATAATGTCATCTTATATTTAACCCAAACAAGGAATTATTTATATTGTGCATCAACATGCAATCCAGTTGCTACTGAATGAAATATTAGAGACGTAACATAGATTGTTTTACAACATACTGAAGCAAAATATGATAATGAAACAAGATAGGACAGGGAGACTGTAATTTAATACTATGAAATGCAATTACTGATGTAATATAACTACAAATTGCTGACAGAAGCAAAAACTGGTACAAACTTACAACAAGAGTGTCATGAAAAAACATTTGTACCAATCTCCTGAGGAACTGTAAACAGTATATTTGTCAATGATCGACCTTGACTGTCAGAGTTTGAAGATTTTATCACAGCAAAACAGTTTTATTTTCACAGTCTTAAGGTCATTGGTAAATGGACTTCTGTTGAAAGTTGCTACACTTTTATTGTAATATTACGCTTACCATTTAATAGATTTTCATACCAAGTATAATTATTTTATTCATCTTCACTTGTCTAGATTATTTATTAACAGATGTTACCTTGGGATAAGAAGTTAAAGAAAATGAAATTCATTCAAAATTTACAGAGCGTAACGTAATTTCCAAAATAGTTTGAAAAATAAGAAAATTATGTGATGTTTACAAAAAAATGTAAAGAATTTTCTATTTTCCAACATGACTGTGTACTACATATTTTGATAGTTTTTTGTTTTTTGGTAAGTTTTGACTATAAATTAAAGCTAGCAGTCAAATGCTAAAGGTTTGAGTCAGATTTCTGACTTTGTTCATGGTTTAGCTGGGTTTAAGCTTTCCTAACCTAGGGTTTATAATACTGTGACTTGGGTAAGGGTATCCGGCAGTTACAGTGCTGGTCATTGTGGAAAGATCCTTGAAGTGCAATAATATCCTGGGAAGACATTTGTGTGTTTAATTGGTTGGGATGAGGGGGCTTTTGGACAGGGGTTTCATTTGTCTTACTTTCATTACACGTTTCTAATCAGAGTAGAATTTGGCTAAATTTGTCAAAATATTTATGCTAGCAAATAACTGTTTCGGTGCACTTTTTCTAAAATCATGATGATTCATGACTAGTCTTCCTTTATACGCAGGAAAATCTGTCCAATGTCAAACTCCTCCACTATCTGCTAACCTGTTCAACAATGGCAATTAACTGATTAAAAGTCCTTACTTTAACTATGAAACACTAAACCTTGTCTGATAAATAAACCAATTAAGCACTCTTTTTATTCACCTGAGGGGGCAGGAATGACCTTCCTAAAATATATGTTTTGTAGGCAAGTTAAATACAAAAGCTGACTTTAATTTCGTAGAAGATAAATGCAAATGCCAAACATTCTTTTCAATTTTCTCCTATTTTTTGTACAATTTTTGCGTGTGCAAACCCTTTTATCTTTAGCCTGTATTCAACACCTATAGAAAGAACAAATCAGCAATTTTCATAAATTTCACAATTTTACAATTGTGTGTACTCTTGTGTATGTGTTGAGGAATACCTCATGTGGTCTCGTTTAGGATTGAACCAAAGTCCTCTAGGTTACATAGCAATGCTGTAACCAACAGTCCTCTCAATTCTATCACAATAGTATGAATAAATTATGTGTAAAATATCATTGATACCTATAACCATGACTTGTATCATTGGCATGAAATTTCTTTCCTCTGTTTAAATAAAGCTCTTATACATTTATTCCCAACACCCTACAAACCAGCCGTTTTTCTTATTGAATATATACAGTGGCATTAATTTACATGCCAACCTGTAAGAAGAACCATTGTTTGCTGTCAATAAAATACGTATTTAAAATGGAAACACAAACCAGCTCTGTTCTACCATGTAGTCAAATTGTGATTAATTTTATACATACAATATAAAAACTGGAACATTTTGTGTTAATATTTTATGGATTCAGGTTCTGATGTCTTATCAATGTGTGTTTTATTTTTCATCAAGTCAGAAAACAGCACATGAACTACACACACTTGAATGCTTGTGCATCTATAAAGATTATAGTTGCAACTTTAGTGTTACAACTCCAACTCTTAATTGACTGTTAATTAACAGAATGTTCTTGCTTCGGTATAGTCAGTGCTCAGATCCTGTCATCCCTTCTTATTAATAAAGCCATATTTTTTGTAACAGTGCTGGGGCAATTCCCATCCATTAACGTAATTTTTCTGGAAAAAATCAGCAAAATTTATTTTGAAAGTGACATTTAAGGTGCTGCAATGACCCTTGTTGTTCAGTAGTCAATGTGACTACAAGTCATAAATGTTCAATGTCTTCTCAAAAACACTACCATACACTGTACAAAATTACTCAGGAAATTTCAGTAACATTTCAGCATCAGTCATACCAGGATGCTTCACAATTTTATTTCATTGAAACAAGTGGCTATTGTTGTAATTTATCAATGAACTTTTCTGTTTCTCTCCTGTAACAATTTGTTGTGCATAATATGATATTTATGTATGAAAAGATATACTCCTTGTAAAAATGTAAAATATTTTCCTCTGTAATGTTAGATGTTTGGGAAACAATGTTTTACTTTTCCAAAGAGTACATATTAAATTCCCTTTTATTATGCTAACCTTTGATTTCCCCTAGTAATTTAAAAGGATTATTTCTATGTGCAGTTAATAACTACATTGGCAGCATCCACAGAGCAATACCCAAAACTTTTACCTCGGAATAAAGAGGCTGAGGTGGAGAAGTTGTGAAATTCATGCTGGCTGCATTTAGCCATTCTTTATATAATATTCAATCACACCAAATTTTAAATTCCAAAAATCTTCTCTCTGTCACTGACTTGAAATCGCTATAGCCTCTCATTGATTGAAGGTCACGGGCTCTAGCCCTGATGGTTTAGGTAAACTGCTTGCCTGTAAAAAAAGACTTAAGATCGGTTGAAAGGGGTATTAAACTATGCCAAACAACAAATATCTCCTCACTTTAAATCTAAAACTAAGGCTAGACATGAAATCTCCTAGACCAGTATTAGAGCTCTTTATTTTACCTTGGTGTTATAAAGTTACAGTCACTATTCAGAAACATGATTTTGTTTACACTTAAAGTACATGTGATTGAATAATAAAATGTAAATTGTTAGTGTTACTGGAGCCTTCACAATATTACAGCATTCACTGTATTAGTGGTACATTAATCCAGCATAATCTTTTATATTTTAGGTAAAAAATGAAGTTAACAAAACATTTACTGTAATCTCTCCTACACAAATGGCTGACAGATTTTTGTCACTGAAAACCTACTTTTACTGTTTTATATTAATTCAAGTTAATATAGTCTGATTTATGAAGCATTTGATGATTCAGATTTTTCAAATATTGCCAATTACTTCTGAACAGATGGGTCACTCACATGAAGTTTGGACCCCTCACCCCGGGCCCCAACCCAAGCTACCTCTAAAATCTACTATCTGTTCATTCTAATGTGCTGCTAGCACATTAAACCAGAGGTTTATTTGGCTTTTTTCAATGATTTTTTCCATTTTAGCATTGTTCATATATTTTTGCACTTATATTTAATAGTAATTTATCACTATTTACACTTTTCATTGACTGATCTGAACACTTCTTACTGAACACCTGGTCAAAAACTTGTTAAAAATCAGATTTAGTTTGGTGTTTAAAGGTTTAGTAAACTTGTGTCTACAAACTATCAAATTGAAAGTATTTATTATCAAATCATTATGGAAATTACTAAATTAACAATATACATTATAAATGATCCTGTCACACGTATGTAATGGGTCATTAAGCAATCTTTAAACCAGAAATATTATATATCTACCATATATATTACAGTCAAATGTTTCTGTTAAAAACTCAACTGTTCATATCTGCAAGACACACATCCATCAATACATGTCAATTTTCACAGGTGATTATGTCACGTGTTCCAATAATTCAGTACACTAAACCGCGGGAAATTGTGACATTTACCTGTATCCACCGTTCCGCTTCGTGCAAAGCAAGTTCTGTGAAGAAATCCATTTCCTCCTCTTCCCTCAAACGAATTGGAATCCATTCGTCTTCGTTTTCGTGGGTATCAGCCGCCATTTTCACAAATCCAACTGTTCAAACAGTAAATAAAATCCGCTTTAGATCCCTACGAAAATACACATGTAACGGTCAGCTAACACCAAAGAAAAGCAAAAGGTAAACATTCCACTGTGCGTCACACGCTATAAATTTCGTCTGCCACACTTCGGCGCTCAGGTGATCAAAAATCCGGTGGGCATTAACGCGTAATGACAGTTATATGTGTCGAGTTAATAGTGACTTTAAAAACTAAATTAAGTAATGATACCGCTGCTGACAAAAGGGTAAAATGAAACAGATTAAACCAACTGCAAATGTCAACTGTAGTAGGATACAAAGATAAATTCATTCAACGTAATTGCGTATACCACTAGATAAATGTCATAAGAGATATTTGACCTATCTTTACTTCGTGAATGGGTAACTATTAAATATAAAACTTATGTTATAGTGATGAAAACAATAAAGTAATTACACGTAATTATTACGTTGATATAGATTCTACACAGTCATATTACAATTTTGCATTTTCCATTGATATTATTAAAGCCAACTTGAATACCCATGCATTACTAAGATGGATTATCGTAACTTTAAGAAATACATTTTACAAAAACAGAGTACAATTAACATACAACCACTTAGATTTAAAAATTTATTTCGAATGTATCTTTCATCTACTAAAGCACAGATACGTCTCTAATCAAAGGACTGGAAGTACGGGAGGATCGATACAGTCTGCACACATACATGGACAACACTAATCAAAGGACTGAAAGTACGGGAGGATCGATTGTCTCTGAACAACACAGTCTGCACACATACATGTGTAAATATCAGGACAACACAGACTGTACACATACATGTGTAAATATCAGGACAACCCTTACACGAGTAAAGTTATAAACTGGAGACGCAACTGTCCACAAAATTTGACCTTTAACCATTTGTGTGAACTTTACTTTTGAGATAGGAACCCATGTGCTTACCTTTTGCATTCAGTGACTATGCTCAACTACCCTATGAAGTATCATAGCTGTGGATGGTAACTTGAAGTGGCAAAACTGAACTGAAAATTCATAGTTTAAACAATTTTTAATGTCATTCAAAAGTTATGGGATATGCCCATAGGGTTGATTGTATTGTGGCAATTGATTGATTTGGATTTAACATCGCACTCAACAGCTAAGCTTTCATGGAGGAGGAAGACCCTGGGTGCCAGTTTGGGCATTATTTCAGTCACGAGCTGGCACTTGGGTAGAACCTAGATAGCTTCCAGACATAAAAGAATTCGACCCAAGTGGGGCACAAACCTACAGCGGTGAGGGACAAGTGATCATCAGTCAGTGACCTTAACCACTCGGCCACAGATGCCATTGTATGATGCCAAGCAATTGTCTGAAGTTTCAAGGCTTTAATGGTTACCGAGAAAGTGAATTTTAAGAAAGCTTAACCAGATTCAAGACGACAGTGCCGACTGACGTCAAGAAGGTTATGACAATGGCTCTTCTGCTTTTCAAAGAAAAGCTAAAAATGGATAAATCAATCTTTTGTTACAAATTGATTCAGTATATACCTATTGTAGAACAAGTACTTGCAGCTTACATTAACTATCCCCGTGAGTGCTTCCAAAATACTGCGAATTGCAATATACCAGGTCTATTGCGCACCACTAGTAATTACCAGCCTTTCTACTATACTATTTTAAATTTTCATAACTAGTCTAAAACAACAACTGAAGGTTTTAATAGCAGGCTATTATCTTTCATATTTAACATATATCAGACTCTAGTAGTATTTCGTAACAAGTAATGATAATATGATGATGATGATGATGGTGATGATTATGATAATAATGATACAATATAATTAATGTATGTATGAACGTACCCGCCAAAATTACGTGTAGCAAAAGAATCATGGTAAAGTTTGAAAGTATTAGTTACTATACAATACAATACAATTAATCCTATTTGTATTTATATTGAGTTAATATCTGTTCTTTGTAAATGACAGCATGATCCAGAGAAATGAATTTGATTTTCCCTTTAGATTATTGTGATTTCTTACAGTTATTCGTACCCAGGTACGAATCGACTTCGGCAAAATGCGGACATTTTCGTACCATTTTCGAACCATTTTCGAACCACGCATTTACATAAAATTCAACAATTACAACGTGTTTAAAGCATAAAATATATGTTGTCAACATGTTGCCTCTGTAAAGTGAATTTGCTGATAAGTTTCAGTTTTATACCTTACGCGTAAACGCGTATTTTAGACTAGTGTTTCAGGCGGCATATCTTTAAAGACACTAAATGACAACTAGTCAGGCCAAACACTTTTGATGATAGAGGCGTTAGCAAGTTACAAAAAAATCGTTGTTTTTGTAAGTTGAATTCCGAGTTTTGAAATTTAAAATTCAGGAGTACCTAGTGGTTCGATAATGTATTACGATGTTCCGATAGTTTATGATCACAAAAACAATATCGGATAAAATACTTTATATTATTCGGCCTGACTTGTCTTTTAGTGTCTCCGGTCTGACTAGTTGTGATCAAAACCGTAGGAAAATAGTTCTTTACAGAACAAATACTTCGTTGATTTTTTAATTACAAATTATAAGAAAAACAACAATATAATATTATGCTATTCTGAAATGTTTTGATATTATTTAGATCTGTTACTATATAATTTTTAAAACAGAAGACAGTAAAATTCGTAACAACTGAATATATGGAACTACTTGTTTGTATGTTGTGTGTTCGGCCGTTAGGAAGCTATACTCTGTTAACATTGGACCGATTGAAAAATCAATCGATCCAAAAAAGCAATCAAGAAGGGACACAAACAATATCAAAGCGCTGAAGGCACTAAAATTTGTAAGTTGTGTGGATTGATGGGCAATCGTCTTTTGTTAGTTCTCAACAGTTTTATCATCCTCGGTACCCAGGCTATTCCATATGTATATATAACTTTATTTCCCCCAATTTCTGGAAAGTGACATATAAACAAACACGCACATAAGCAGTATTATACAGAAACATGAATTACGATTGCAAAGTTAAACACAGCTGTTGAGAAAATAAATACAAATAGCATATATAATAAACAGAGAATATATTACTGATATGAGTTTATGACATAACCTTGCAAAAACAACACGAAACCACTAAAGTACAGGAAAGCACTGGTTTTCTTGAGGTTGTCAGTTTCTTATTATATCAGTCTTGATTATCAAAGGATAAGCACATAGCTTGTAGTTCTTTCAAGTAAGTTGAACTAAAACACAGAAAATATGTCAATATTATTGCACTTAAAAAGTAAATGAGTTAATTCATCAGAAATGGTAAAGTAAAAGCCCTGACACGTCCTTTCATCAAATTTAACAGGTTTACAAGAACTTTTTGCAAGAAATAACATTAACTTCCTATATTTTGTTTTTTCCTGGCACAAATGCCAAAAGTTAGAAGTAACAAGGTTTACGTTAATTTCTTGAAATCGTTCAAATTCAGAGTCTGATTTCATACGATTTGACCAACTTGATCGTTCAAAGATGAAAATGGATTCTTTGCACAGACGTTTCCATTTTCACTTTTCGGGAAATTTCGTAGATTTTATGGAATCCTCCAAGTATGAGATATGATTGTACTCGGTCAGTATTCCAGTATTCTTATATCGTCTGAGATGAAGCCAAGCATTTTCCTAATATATTTATTATTAAACTGAAATAGTCTGTGTGTAAAGAGTTGAAGTGCTAAATCATTTGATTTGGGTCTACATATAGTTACCAGGAAATTAAACTTCTGCATATCAAGATTATATGTTATTTTGTTTTTGGAGTGGTATTTGGGGATATATTACCCGCCTAGACTTATATTACCCGAGCCGTTAGGCGAGGGTAATATTCTGTCGAGGCGGGTTATATATCCCCATATATCACGTCAAAAAACAAATTACAATTTTATTACCCTTCCATTTATTAAGTATTGAAAGATTCCGTTTATGTTTTATTTATTTAACGGCTGAACGCAACCAGACTTTCAAATCCCCTTGTGATACCTCAGTGTCACTGCGTGACGTCACAAATCAGCACGGACTTATACATTGACGTAGTGTACACGGCGAACAAGCTCACATTCAGCATCAAAGTGTGTACGCGATGATAAAGATTGAATTCGTTTCAGACAAAAGTGATGGGTAGCTTCTAGATGCTTCATATCAGTTTGTGTAATGTTATTCCACAAGTCGCACCAAAAGACAGCACGAGGCAAAACTATGCTTGTATATAATCTTGCGGCAGCTGTGGGATTGGTATAATACCGTGTCGGTGGACCCCACAGTTCTTCAGACTGAAAAGATTGGCGAATGTCGTCAGTACACGCAGGGGATTTTCTGGATAATGTTTGAATAATGCCTAAATGATGGTAGGATGTTACTTCCTGTATTACATTACCCCGATAGATTAACGCTTCCGGTTGTCTGTGTTTTAGTTATAAATCATTAGGGCACATTTACCAGCGTTGTATGAGTAGCGCCATTTATTAGCATATTTGCAGCATATGTCCAAAAGTTCATCTAGCCCGTATTTTGTTAGTGACTTCTAACGAATTTCAAATATCGTATTGCCTGAATACGGCTCAAGGTTGGAATTAATAGTTTATGCTTGTAGCACCATTAGCTGTATGGAATTGATAATTTCAACTTTAGAAGATCGGTTTCAAGAACACAGTGTCACAATGATGGGCAATCACCTTTTGACATGTGTCTCAACATATGTTTATCACCCTCATTTTATCCAGGCTTTTCCACGTTATATTACTTAAAATACTGTTGTATCCGACGATGCAGTTTTATGTGAATTCTCTAAATACATGTATACTGTTTGGCACCAATTATATCAAATTTAATTGATCTCTTTTTAAAGTTGTAAAGTATAATTCGAAATCGATTATATAAGTCGTGATAATCATGTAGTAGCTAGTACAGTGTTTTGGAGTTGAGTTTTGACTCGTTTCTCGCTTTTTGACATAACTCCCAGATCATCAAAATTAAGAATGGTCTTAAAATGAAACAGACTCTCAGGGGTGAAATAAACGTAAATTCATAGCCCTAATTAACTTGACTTTATAAAAATATGATTTGGAAACTATTCAAAGTAATATTATTGTTATGCACATTTATTGATAAATTAACATCACAAATTCATTCGCTAGACTGTCATTTCTTTTGGCTACTTCACAGTCAAATCTCTTTATTGTTCTCATATCACATTATACATGAAAAAAGGTGAGATATACCAGCACAATACACCAACTACGAATCATAGTAATATCACTAAATTTAGTGCATAAATATACCTATTGACGCTCAATTGTGCAATCATCATTTGGTACAGGATTCAATGGAGGAACTGACTATGTTTAAAGCATTGAACCAAAGAGTTATTCCCCCACTTTCATAACTTAGTCAATTTGGATAATTCTTCATGAAATGAATTTGTTAAATTTGCCTTTGTTAGAGAGTGTTAATGTATATTGCTGCATAAACCATGTCTGTATAATAATTCGCGAGTTATACCTGATTTATCCAGAACCTTGCATCAGGTTTTTCAGTTTTACGACTCAGTTTTGTATTCCTTTATAAAAGATTGTTCCACTGTCCTTTAGCATTATGATTACAAATTACTCATATTTTCGACGGTATATAAATATTTTGTCGTAGTTGTAGTATGTATGCTAAGGTGGCATATTACTGCCACACGTTAGTTAACTGACCGTGTTAATTACATGGTACATGTACGTGGTCTTCGCGATAATATTTCGCGTTATCTTCTTATCCGCCATATCTAAACTAATTAAGTAGATAAGGCTAAATAGTTTCGTGATATCCTCTTACTAAGTGATTAACGCGAAAAATATTTCGCGTTATCTACTCATCCGCCATCTTTAAATATGGTGGATGAGTAGATAACGCGAAATAATAACGCGAAATATTTTCGCGTGAAAAATTTACTTCAAAGATAGCATATTACATAAAACATCACAAAATCACAACTGAAAATGACTTACTAAAACAATTATATTTGAAAATCTAGCGTTTGCTCAAAACCATGCTATGAAAAGAGAAATTGCTAGTAACTGTTGGTACATACTTTTTTCACCAGTAACGCGCACATTGTCTGTATGAGTGTATTTCTCTTGTCAACCACATTTTCTTTACAACCTGGAAACTATTGGTTACATATATATTAAAAAATGTAACTATTTTTGCAAAGAAAATCATGTCATTCTTTAACAGATAAGTACCGCGTCATGTACGTATAATGTTTTGCCTATATAAACGATCTGCAGTAAACATATATTGTCTTAAACTGTACATATCAAAGATAAGAAAAAGAATTATTATTACCTGTCTAACTGAACAAATTATAAATCTTATTTATTTTTCAGCTTCACAGACTTATATATCCACATATATATGTTCGTTAGAATATATTATAACTAGATAATTCCATTGTATTTAAACGCATATTGAGACAATCACATACGAGTTAAACAGCACACAAATCTCGGATAAGTCTACGGTCCGATTTAGCCATCGTTATTTAGTTTTTGTGAGGTGTGTGCTGTTTAAAACGTATTGTCGCTGTATATTTAACAAATAGCATAATATTTTACTGTTCTGTACTATCACTGAACAACTGTCCCCCAGCTGTTCATATAATACATCGTGTTGTTTCATGTCATATGTAAAACCTGATTGTAAATAAAAGTTTCTGTCTGTCAGTTATAATTACATACTGATTAAGTAATTCCCGGTGCAGTTTTTGTCTTGTTTAATTATGAAATAACATCCGTTCCAGTGGTATTCATTGTTTAATAATCTAATAAACAACGATTTGGAGTTCTAATGGGCAATTATTAACCACGAAGGCCATGTTTCTATTATCTGCACAAATCTAACAATTGCCAAAACCATCGCTATGAAAAATACATTGCTGTAAGGGTCTTTACAGGCAGTTAGCCATAGTCTATGTAGTATTCGGTAACCAAAAAAACAAAAATAATATCAAACAGGGAATGCCACGTACCAAAAACGCAGCTCCCAAAACGAACCCCACAGCACCCAGAAAAGCATGCCACCCAACACACACACACGCGCGACACGCACACACAATGACACACACACACACAATCATGCACACACATATATTTAAACTCGTACATACAAACATACAAAGCAAATACACGACCGGACAAAACGAACAATTAAAAACTCAGTTTGGCACCGCCTTGGAACGGTCATTCCCTGTTTGAAATCACCTGTGGTTCTTAATAACCCGTTTATGTGTCGCACCTATCATAACTTTACCCCCACCATGTTCCAAAGTCACATGGACAGTGTAAATAAAAGTAACCCTGCTAGGTGAATCTCATAATCTACCGCAATGAAGCAAAAGGCATAGGTAGTTTTGTAAAACACAAAAGTGCTCGTGTATAAATTTAAAAAATAGCAAACTTTGACTGTACGCAAAAAACGTATGTACTCAATGTCATCCCAGTTTCTACGAGTTCGATGTATTTGCTAGCTTGGTGACCATACAGTGGAGACATATTCTAAATGAATCCATAACTACATGATTGTACTCCTTTATCTTTCTATTGACAACAAATTGTACCTTTCAACTTATTCTATATCACAAAATTTCCATAAACCTGTCATGTGGTACCAAAAAAACAAAAATAATATCAAACAGGGAATGCCACGTACCAAAAACGCAGCCTCCCCAAAACGAACCCCACAGCACCCAGAAGTGCACACCACCAACACACACACAAACGCACACACGCCACACACACGAAACACAGCACACAGTCATGTACACACACACATATACACTACCAACACACCCTAGCATACAAAGCATATCACTACTTGAGGACAATACAGTGGACATATTCTAAAGGAATCCACTAATGTGGCACCGCCTTGTATCTTGCTATTGGCAAAAATTTACCACTTGCGAGCTTAATACCGGTTTATGGTCCACCCAACCTCTCATCCCGTACTAAAGACTTATCAAAGGCTGCTCTAAGTCTACTTTTAGAATCGATTCACCCTTAAAAAAATAGTTGACCACATTACAAGCAAGTCTTGAATTATTGCTTTGTCAAGACGTAAGAATTAATAAACTCACGATGGGGGATCACATAATCAAAATAATCTCTTAACAAAAGAAAATCTATGAGAAATGTTAGAAAATAATGAAAGCTGTTTAGCTGTAAATGTAAATTGTAGCCTATCATATGGTAACATAAAATTATTATAGAACTGTATAAGTCTCAATCACAGTCACCTTAAGACTGTGCTGAACACTTCAAAAATAAATTGGTATATATTCGTTACAGCCCAAGATCAAAGTTGAAATCTACCTGAATTCAAAACTGTAGATATAGTTCAAATTTAAAAAGTCTCAAAAGCAGAATGTATGGTAGTAGGTCAAAGTCAGCCAAGGTCAAAGTTGAAATTTGAATGCAAAACTATCCATATATTTAAAATTTCACTGCTGTAGCTTCAAAAACAATTAAGTAGGTCAAAGTCAGCCAGTGTCGTAGTTGAAATATATATGCAAAACTCTATACAAGGTCTAACTTTCATTGCTGTAGCTCCAAAGTAGAAAGTAGGTCAGTAAGTCAAGGTCACCCAATATCAAAGTTTTAATATGCGTGCAAAACTATCCAAATAATTCAATTTCATTGCTGCAGCTCTATAAATATAAAAGTAGGTCAGTTTGTAAAGGTCAAGGTCTGCCCATGTCGAAGTTGAAATCTACATGTACATGGGGTGACATGGGAGACGTTGGCAACTACAGGGGAATTACATTATTGAGTGCATTTGGGAAATTATTTACAAGGGTTTTAAACAATAGATTGAATTATTGGGCGGAGAATTACAGTGTATACGTTGAGACGCAAGCTGGTTTTAGGTCGGGAATGGGAACAACGGATAATATTTTCATTCTTAATTCGGTTATATCACACTGTTTCAATAGAAACGAAGTTCTTTACTGTGCATTTGTTGATTTCAAGAAAGCTTTTGATTTTGTTGTTAGGGATATACTGTGGTACAAATTAATAAAATATGGTATTCGAGGAAAGATAATAAATGTAATTAAGTCAATGTATAAAAATGTGAAGTCAAAAGTAAAATTTATGAATGAAGTAAGTGAAAGTTTTGTCTGCGATTTAGGCGTGAGACAAGGGGAGTGTTTATCCCCCTTTTTATTCAGCATGTATTTAAACGATTTAGAAGAAACTTTGATGTTAAATGGTGTTGAAGGTATTGATACTGGCTCTTTGAAATTATGTATACTTTTATATGCTGATGATATTATATTATTTGCAAATACTGCAGAAAACCTGCAGAAGTCATTGGATGTTTTAGCACTGTATTGTACAAGATGGAAGCTTGTGGTGAATACAGAGAAAACAAAAATCATGGTATTTAGAAAGTCAAGTAGATTACCCCAAAATCTCATATTTTCATATAATGGAACTCAGATAGAAATAGTTAGAAAATTTAAGTATTTGGGTGTTATCTTTACATCTGGTGGAGCTTTCAACGTGCACGATAAAATGGCGTCTGGTCAGGCTTTAAAGACAATTTTCAAGTTAAATAAATATTTGTACAAGTTTACAGATATATTACCTAAACACAGATTTGATTTGTTTGACAAAATGATATCACCCATTATCAGTTATGCATCCGAAGTAATAAGATTTAATAAGAATAGTAATACTGAACGCATACATCTGCAATTTTGTAAACGTTTGTTAGGAGTAAAAGTAAGCACTCAAAATAGTTTTGTTTATGGTGAAACTGGCAGATTTCCGTTTAAAGTTTTATGGCAAATTAACATTGTAAAATATTGGCTAAAGATATGCGGGAGCAGAGATACCAAATACGCAAAAATAATATACAAAAGCCAAATGGATGATATTAATAACATACAAAATGCAAAAAATTGGGCATTAAATGTGAAGAATTTACTTTCCCACTTTGGTTTATGACGTCTGGTTGAACCAAGGGGTAGGGGATGAAAGTTATTTTATATCAGAGTTTAAACAAAGAGTGAAAGATATTTATGTTCAAAATTGGGAAGAACAGTTAGAAAATTCGACAAGAGCACTATTTTACAAAGAAATTTCAATTTTCGGATATAAACCATATTTAGATATAATTGAAATCCAGAAATATCGTAAATCATTCACAAAACTAAGAAGCTCTTTACACAGACTAGAAATTGAAGTTGGGCGATGGCATAAACCCCATAGTATTCCAATTGATGAAAGAAAATGTAAAATTTGTAACAAGTTAGAGGATGAATTTCATTTTATAATCGAATGTCCATTATACACTGAGTTAAGAATACAATACATTAAATCATATTTCTGGAAAAGGCAAAATTTTATAAAGTTTAGAGAGTTGATCAATGCAGAAAATGAAAAAAATATTAAAAGTCTTGCTATTTATGTGTATAAAGCTTTCGAGAGGAGGTCACAAATGTTAAAATATTTTTAATTGAGTAGACATACGTAACATTGTTTTGTGTGTAAATGTTTTGTTTGAATGTTAATGATGTATTTAAAAGACACTGTCTCTCCCGCTTTTTGAAACATTGTTATACATGTATATTGTCATTATTACGTGCCTTGCCATGTCATATTTTCACATATTGTGTTTCTGTATAAATGTTCATTGGCCTTATTGGCTTATTGCATAATAAAGATTTCATATACATGTACAACTGTGTACATGGTACAAATTTCATCCGTATAGCCTCAAAAACAGAAAGTAGGTCAGTAGGTCAAGTGACCCGGGGCGGTGCCAACTTGAAAGGTATGTGATTCTTGCTACAGGGCCATTATGCAATGCTACAAGCCAAATATATAAGCTCTTGGCCTTGTGGTCTGATACAAGAAGATTTAACTAGATTTTCCTAGATGTCTCAATGTAGAATTAAGGTAGCTGCGGACCTTAATTAGGACCAGAATTGAAAAAGTAGACGGAAAAGTATGAATTTTGGTCCTGGTATAGATCCAAGTCTATATTTTCGAAAAGTAAAACTTTTTTCGGTTAAGCTTAATGTTCGTGTAAAAAGCGCCACCTGGCGGCACCCCTTTTTTCGCAGCTACCTTAAGTGAGCCCCGGGGCGGGATCGATTTTGACCTGGAGCCAAATCTCTAAGCTCTACGCCTTATGGTTTGAGACAAGAACATTTTGAAAGATTTTCTTATATAACTTATGTATAAAAGGCTGACCCCGGGCCCGAGTCAGTTTTGACACTGGTGTCCTTTGTAGAGAGAGGTTCACAAGGCGATGCTATTTGCCAAATATCTAAGCTTTGGACCTTTTGTTGTTGTTTTTTTTATCAAGTGATCCTGGGCCGGGGTCAATTTTGACCTGGTTTTCATGATTCGCTCCAAATATCTAAGCCCTTTAGACAAGAAGATTTTCGAAGCTTTCCCTATATAAGCCTTTGTAAAATCAATGTTGACCAAGGTTTCATGATTTGAACAATCTTGGTAGATGTATCCAAGGCAATGCTAAAAGCCAAATATCTAAGCTCTTGGCTTTGTGGTTTCAGAGAAGAAGATTTTTGAAGTTTTTCTAATAGAACCCTAGGGCAGAGTCAATTTTTAGCCAGGGGTCATGATTTGAACAATCTTGGTAGATGTCAACTAGACAATGCTATATGCTAAATTTATATCTCAGCTCTGGGCCTTCCGTTTTTAGCTCGACTATTCGAAGAATAAGGAGACTATTGCACTCGCCCCAGCGTCGGCGTCGGCGTCGGCGTCTGCGTTGGTTAAAGTTTTTTATAAAGTCAAATATCTTGAATACTATCAAAGGTATTGACTTGAAACTCAAACTATATGTTTACCATCAACATCTTCACCTGAGGAAACAATCCCCATAACTCTGTTTTGATTTTTGACAGATTTATGCCCCTTTTTAACTTAGAAATTTTGGTTAAAGTTTTTTATAAATTCAAATATTTGAATACTATCAAAGGTTTGACTTGAAACTCAAAGTATGTGTCTACCATCAACATCTTCACCTGAGGAACAATCCCCATAACTCTGTTTTGATTTTTGACGATTTATGCCCCCTTTTTAACTTAGAATTTTTGGTTAAAGTTTTTTATAAATTCAAATATCTTGAATACTATCAAAGGTATTGACTTGAAACTCAAAGTATGTGTCTACCATCAACATCTACACCTGAGGAAACAATCCCCATAACTCTGTTTTGATTTTTGACAGATTGATGCCCCTTTTTAACTTAGAATTTTTGGTTAAAGTTTTTTTAAATTCAAATATCTTGAATACTATCAAAGGTATTGACTTGAAACTCAAAGTATGTGTCTACCATCAACATATACACCTGAGGAAACAATTCCCATAACTCTGTTTTGATTTTTGACAGATTTATGCCCCTTTTTAACTTAGAAGTTTTGGTATTTTTTTTTTGTAAATTCAAATATCTTGAATACTATATAAGGTATTGACTTGAAATTCAAAGTATGTGTCTACCATCAACATTATACACCTGAGGAAACAATTCCCATAACTCTGTTTTGATTTGACGTTTTGCCCCTTTTTAACTTAGAAGTTTTGGTTTTTTTTTTGTAAATTCACATATCTTGAATACTATATAAGGTATTGACTTGAAACTCAAAATATATGTTTACCATCAACATCTACACCTGAGAAAACAATCCCCATAACTCTGTTTTGATTTTTGATAGATTTGTGTCCCTTTTTAATTTTGAATGTTTTGTTAAAGATAGAATACTATCGAACGTATTTACTGTCAACATCTTCACCAATGTTTTTGATTTTTGACATATTTATGCCCTTTTTTAACTTAGAATTTTGTCACAGTTTTTCCAGACTAAAATGGAAATACTCAAAATGGCTTTCTTTTTGAAATGTCATAGAATAATTATGCGCATGAAGCGGTCATGCTTTTTTAATTCTATACATATCAATTTTGAAAGTTACAAAATTATTCATGATCAAATATACAAGGTCATGTATTTCTTTTGAAATTATCCCCCCATCCTCCCTCCAGTTGGCTTGCAGAATCCAGAGTAAGGCCTTGAATGCATGTACATTTACAAAGGTCTTTGAACAAGTTTCATATCTTTGACCTTAATTCTTATAGACAATTACACAATACTCCTGTTCTTAGACAAAAACCCCATTTTACCAACAAGCTTTCGAATAGTCGAGCGTGCTGTCATGTGACAGCTCTTGTTTCCATTGCAATAGCAACCAGAGTTCTGCATGGAATGCAATTCTAAGAGCAACTTCTTGGTAGAACTTCATGCAAGGAACATTCCTGCTAAGTTTCATCAACATCGCCTAACTTGTTTCAGAGGATATGCCATTTGAAGCAGATTGTGAACTATGGCCGGACGGACGGACGTGCTCAGGGTGCTCGCGTGAACTAAACAAAACAAAAACGATTTTTTCGGTTTATAAGAGGTATTACACTATATTTAATGCATAGATCCATATTTAACAGAAAAAAAACGTCTTACTAATTTGAAATATATGACAAAATGACATTGTTGGGAGTTACCTTTTAAATAGTTTTAAAAGGTGTATCTCATGTTGATAAACGACGTGTAGTTTCAAGGTTATAGGTTTTGGAAGTATCACAGGACGTTTATTCTGAAACATAATTGGTGAAGAGGTACAGGTTTGCAATCCCTTGAAGTGAAAATCATTTTAGCAGCGACGGTAATTTATTTCAAAGTCCAAATAGAAGCACGTTATTTTGTTAAGAAAATCATGCAGATTGTTGAATCATTTTTCATAGTAAACAGTCCTCTAAATTTTAAGTTGTAAATTTATATAGGAGTCACCCGGTGGTCAGTTGGTCGGTCGGTTGGGTGGTCTGTTGCATTTTCCTTGTCCAGAGCATAACTTGAAAACTACTGATTGGAATTCAATACAACTTCATACAATGGTCAAGCACATTGAGAGGAAGTGCAGTGCACAAAAACCATAACTCCATCTTTACTCATTACAGAGTTATTGCCCTTTGTTACTTTTCCTTGTCCGGAGCATAACTTGAAAACTACTGGTTGGAATTCAATTTTACTTCATACAATGGTCAAGTACATTGAGAGGAAGTGCAGTGCACAATTTAAGAACCATAACTCTTTATTGACTCATTACAGAGTTATTTCCCTTTGTTACTTTCCTTGTCCGGAGCATTGCTTGAACACTACTAGTTGGAATTCAATTTTACTTCCTACAACTTCATGCAATGGTCTAGCACATTGAGAGGAAATGCAGTGTACAAGAACCATAACTCTAATTTAAGTAATTACAGAGTTATTGCCCATTGTTACTTTTCCTTGTCCGGAGCATAACTTGAAAACTACTTGTTGGAATTCAATTTTACTTCCTACAATCATACAATGGTCTAGCACAATAAGAGGAAGTGCAGTGGACTAGAACCATAACTCTTTATTGACTCATTACAGAGTTATTGTCCTTTGTTATCTTCTAAAGCAGAGTCGCACAACTTTACAGTATATTTACCGAAACTTCTTTTAGTGGTCTCCTGCCTTCAAAGTCAGTTCTATAGAGTTGTCATTATTGCGATACACCTGTAAAACTTTGTGGAGAGTGACGTCCCTTGAAAGCTTCTGTAGCAACTAATTAAAGATTTGAAAAATTGTGAATTTTTCATCTTGTAGATCAAAGTAAGTCATGGATATTCGATGCAGTGCATGCGGCAAACAGTTGAAGATTATGAAACGTTGTACACGTTGCAAGACAGTTATGTATTGGTGAGTATTTCCAGATAGGACATTCTGGACATTATATGTTCCTTATAAACCACAAGATACCAGACCATGGTTTGGAGGAAGAAACTTTACCTGTTACGCTTTTATAATTGAAATTTTAAGCAGGGTACCACAATTATTTACGCCATGCGCTCCATTGATCACTATTTTTGGTTCAGAAAGGCATTTTTGTTTTATTTCATTTTCCTGTGTTCAGTTTGAGAATAAATCACCAGGTAACCTTCCAGGTTCCTACTTGAAAAAGTCAAAACAAACTCTGTGAAAGGTGGGTCTAATGATGTAATAGGATTGGTGCCTGGCTCATAATTTTAATTACGTATGCGTAACGAATATTGAGTGACTAAATGTGTTTTGAATGTATGTGGGGTTCTCATACTAGTAGTATGTGAATATGGAAAAAACGTGATTGAACCCAAGCGTCTGTGCAAATTCTTTGGGATAAGAATAATAACTGGAGGTTCCATGTGTTGATGCTATACACCGGGTAAGTTAAAGAACCAAAGAGTCTATTCAATAAGTGCCATATAATTATACTGTAATGATATTATTCACATTAAGGGAGTCCTCTCTTGCATAATTATCTTAACAGTTTGCCTTGTTGTTTTCTCTTAAAAACGGAGATTCTTGGGTGCTTCTTTTATGTATCTTTTAAAATGTTACAACTCGGTGATTCACTGTTTTTAACGTTTAATTTTGTATTTCGATGCTTGTTATAACATTTTGTTAAATATGTACACATGTATTTAGATTTGTTTATCAAGGTTGGTTCAAAAGCTCTTAAGAGCTTATGTCTTTCTAAATGTTGGAAGTCTTGCAGACATGAAATAAATCTGATCTTATGTTATCATCCGAGGCGTGAACATACCCTTTACACCCATTTAACCCTCCCAGGGGCGTGAACATACCCTTTACCCCCATTTAACCCTCCCAGGGGCGTGAACATACCCTTTACCCCCATTTAACCCTCCCAGGGGCATTACATTTTTGACACAGGGGGCTTTTATTCCAGACTGTAAATCTACAGACCTGGTTAGTCATTTATTAGGGGGGTATATGGTAGTTGAATCAGTCAGTGCATGACAATGTGTTAAATGATGTAAACAGTCAAACAGATGTGATGAATCATGAAATGAGTGAATGCAGAGTATAGAATTGTTTAAAGAATTATTCCGTAAGAGAAGGAGAGTGGCTTTAGTGTCTGTTACTGCTAAAATATTCAGTTACTCTTTTATAGAGATATTTTTATAATACAGTTCAAGGGATTGCCAAATAAAAGACTGGCCTTCACATCAGCAACTGTGTAACCAAGACATAAATAGAGGTACAGTGTCACAAAGAGAAGACAAGAAACGATTGTACAATAAAAATGATGACAGCATTTTTACCAATGAGAGTAAGTTTAAATAATGTGTTTATTTAACAATGACATGACCAACGGAAATGAGTACATGAATTTATGTCTAAAATGTATCACTAAGAAACAAAATACTGCGTCTTTTCGTGTTTCATGGCGCTGTAAGTTATACAGAATTGTTTTATTTTGGTGACATCTTTTTTTCCATAATGGGCATTTTTAATAACATTTTATTTTTCTGAAAGGAGAATAAATGATATCATTGTTGCTTTAAGCTGTACACATTTAATTGCTTCCCTTCAACATCGGGAAGTATTGTGTGGGGTTAATTTCTCAGCATCCTCTAGGCACTGTCACAAAGGCCACAACTTCAAATCCTATCAGTGGTGAAATTTTTAATCTTTCTGAATAAATACTGCTCAGACAAAATGGTATGGCATAGTTAATGGCATTCCAACAAACTTTAGTGTTCAGGCAATACAAAAAGACATGTTTAAACTATCAGAAAGCCATCTCAAGACTGAAGTGTTTTAATTTGATACTTTGAGATATGCGTTATACTGCAGGTGTGTCCAGTTCTCATGGAAGCAGAGATTGTTTGACATCAGGAGTCAGTCATCCACCTCTTGTAGATTTCACTAAGGCACTCAGAAACAAAACTGAAACACTGGTAAACAGTGTGAAGAAACCTGAAGGAAAATGTTACCTTTTTGTAAATGAATACTACACAGATGTTCCAGTTGTGAACGAGTCTGAACCATCATCTTCCATCATCGTAAAGTGTAACAGAGATAAACACACACTTGTTGTTCAAAATAATTGGACTGGAGTTGAAATTTACAAATTCTTTGCATATGCACTTGCCATATCTTTAGAAAAAGTTAAAGTTATACATAAAGGTAAAGTGTTGAACAGAGAAACAATATGTGATACACTGAAAAATAAAGCAGTTTACCAGGTGATAGGGGAGGTAGTGGAATCAGAGGAAAACCTAGATCAAAGGGATATATCTGTATTGATGAAACAAATGGGACTCGATAGGAAAGCTGCAGTACATGCCCTGAAGAAAAAGGGAGATTTACTGGATGCTTTACTAGACCAGTGATTGTACACTAATTTCTACCATGTTCACTTGAAGATGATAAGGAACTGAAGATTTGGGAATGGTGCTTTATAGATATATTCAACACAGTTTTAACTTTTGTGCATTAATATTATTGTTATTACATCATGGCTAATTCGTACCCCAGCAAGTTTGCTTGTAAGAATTTTGGCACTGCTCAGTGTGTTTTTGGCTTTACCATGTTTAACCAGTATTAAGATATGTTTAGACTTATAGAAATGATTAGAGTCCAGATTTGATAGCAAATAAAGTTATCAGTGACCTTGACCTTTGATTGACTGACCTAAGGAAGGAACCCTCTCAATAAATTTGAAGAAGATGTGCCAAGTGATTCTTATAGTGGTTCTTATAGTCTAGAAACCACTTTCAAGACAAACATTCCTGTGATCTTGAACACTGACCTCGGGTTTGATAGAGGTCATCCATTTGTTAAGAGGAAGCCTTGTGTGAAGTTTCAAGAATAAATGCTGAAAAGGTTTTCGAGTTATCCCCAGAAACCATGTGACCTTGTCCTATGACAAAGTGGCCTATAAATCAATTTGGGTCATGCTTTTGTAGATATCGACCATCATATAAAGTTTGGAGAATGTATCATGCCAAATGGTTCTTACATTAATGTCCTATCTTTTAAGTGCACAAGTTTAAACAATCACTCTGTCCAAGTTTTAGTGTTGTTGTATATGAAAGTTATGCGAGATACAAAATACAATATCACACAAATACTCCTTTTGACTAGGTAATATAGTGCTTGTAACCCTCAAGTTCTGAAAAGTTGTCAGTTTTGCAAACAAATTTCAATATTTAACCCGAGGACCATCTGTGTCCACTTCTTTCATTTCTGACATGAACTCTGCTCATGAAAACAAACATTTGCTGTAGAAAACATAATATGTATACATGTAATTGTGATCAAAGCACAAAGTGGATGTTCCAAAATGAGTATGTGACCTGTACCTAGCTATTTCAATTACACAAAAGTATAACCAACCTTTGAAAACCAATGTGCTAATTTACAATCATGAAATGAAAATAATATAAAGATGTTATTTTGTGTTGTCTAACTCCAGGTTTCTGATCTATGATGTTTTATTATTTGAGCATTTTAAACACAAAGTGAATAAATTTTATACAAAGTATATTGAGAATACACAATATCTGATAACCCTTAAAACTGAATTTCCCCATGTGCATTTCAAATTGTTCTGCGCAATTGCGGCTTGATGATTGATTATCAATATCTAATATAATTCTTATAATAATATGGATAGGTTTTATTCTCATCAATGTCTGATAATGATAAATGGTTATATGTCATCTCAGTTACTGTTTCTAGACCTAAGGGAGTTAAAGCATACAAATATAAGGACATAATGCCGCTTGAAAACATGTCCTCCCTTCGCATGTAGCAGTTTAGGTAGTTTAACAGGCTAGGACTTCTGAAGTTATGTTTACATAAAGGGAGATAATTAAAAAATGGGGTAAGCTAGAGTTATGGTTCTTAAAGACTGCACTCCATCTCAATGTCCTCTATTGATGTGTGTAGTATCAACTTAATCCCTTATATATTTTTGTGTTATGCTCAAAGTTTTATTCATAAAGGGGGCGAATTCAAAAATGGGGTCAGCTAGAGCTATGGTGTCTTTGTCACTGCACTTCCTCTCAATGACATCTATCATTGTGTGTGAAGCATCCATACTTTTTAAATATGCTCAAGACAAGATGTGGTAAGAAGTGGAAAGGGGAGATAACTCAGCTGTCGGTTATAATTCTTGCACATGGCACAACTTCCCATTGCCAAGTTTTCACTTCCTTCCAGTAATTTCTGACTTCTGCTCCAGACAAAATTTTTATTGAAGAAGAATGATAAATACAAATACAGTATGTCTAGACATAATGATGTTATTGTTTTACAAGAAATTTATTTACTCGCCATCACGTAACAAGTCCTTACAACTTAATATAAATCGATCTCGAGACTCACTCCACATGGAATCAACCTCAAAGAGTTACAGATGCCCAAGGGACAATTACTTCCTGATTAAAGAAGGATAATACACTGATTGACAGCACTGAAAGAGTTATTGTAATTGATTTGTACTGAGTATATATATCACTGTATGCTTGTTACATCTCTGAACATGAAAATTCCCGTTATGAGTTGAGCACTGAAATAAGTATATAGGTCAATAGATCGTAAGCTTTCTATTGGTGTATTATGGTATATTATTTTACGAGAAACCATTTAAAAGGACCATTACTAACACCAAATCAAATTCTCTTTTAAATCAGGAATTGTAACAGGGAAAAAACAGTTTGAAACTGGCTTCTAAAACTTTGCAATAGCCGTGAAGTATTTCCCTGTTTAAAATACTGCTGCAGAAAAATGAGTGAATGTTTTTGTATTTCCTTAGATTGACATGGGCGGTCTTTTTGTCCTACTTTCTCTTTATTGAATGTTGTAAACAGTCAGAGATATACTTTGCACATCATTGGAAGTAAAGTTCTTCAATTATAATTCAAAATAGGCATGCTTATTTATGTACAACGTATTTACAGCCTCTATCTGGGAGACTTCTTGAAAATTACATTTAGATATTTGAAAACTCTAAAACCTACTTTCGTTTTTGAAAAGGCAAAATATAATTTATTAATTCTTTAGTTGAATTCAAATTTTCAACACAATATGGTCACATTTAATGCAATATGTCATATTTTTCCTTCTGAGAAGAAGCCTGTTACGATTCCAGATTTAAAAGAAAATTTGATTTGCTGTTATTAATGGACCTTTTAGTCAGATAGTTACAAAATAGCATTTATCGTAGATTATTTGCATTACACACCAACTAAGATATACCTGCAATTCAAGCCAAGTCTTAGTTACACTTCATATACATCCAATATCCTTGATATCTACCTTGTACTTCAGGATAGGATTTTTAGTGAGCAAAATTTTAGAAAGAAGAAATCTACGTATCATTTACTCGGAGATCTACGACACACTTTGGAGATTGCCAACATTGACAAGTTGATACAATTGACAAAAATAAAATTCACAAAATTTTGTCAAAACCTCTTGAAATTTCAGGGGAAAACCCAGAATTACTTCAATATGTGGCATTTATGCTTAGACTGACCACCTGAAAATATGTAGCAGGCATGAAAACTGCTGGCACACTCGATGATAAGTGATTGGCTGAATCATGGGTGGAATATTGGCAGGAATTCATTACAGTCATACAAGTTTAGACGTTTTTGCATTCATTGCTAAAAGAAACCGATACAAACTAAAATGGATCCAAGAGAGCTTTGAATCTTTTCTTTATTCTTTGTGTTAACAACATCTACATCACTCATATATATATCCTGATCATTCTTTCTTGACAGTAACCAAAAACCACCTAATGCACTTCAATCGTCGCAAGACTCTCCAAGTTAGACAGAGAAAACTTTCTTTCAAGCTAATCATAATGTAACTGTTTCGAGAGCTTTTAAATTTACAGAACAATGGTGAAAGTATAAGTAAAGGGAAGTAAATTTGTTACATAACATACACTTAAACAGCACATTATAACAATTAACAGACTGTTAAATAATCGAGAAACTGTACAATGTTAGATACAACGAGCAAATCAGTGAATTTATATCCCCCGCCAAATGAAGCAAATAGCTGAAAAAGAACAACTGGAAAGTGTATTGGTCTGTCTGTTTCAGAAAAAAAAGCATTTTTAAAATTTCACCACCCCACTGATACCTCATCTCCAAGGTGATATTTTATTTCTTCAAGTTACAGTCATAAAGAACTTAATTGTTGTAATTAGATTAAATCAGTACTACCACTTTCAGAAAATAAGAATTCTTAAGTTTCTATATAGAATAATTATGTAAGAAAAGCACTACATCCCCACAAGGGTTAACCTCGTTTCAGTAAAAAATCTAAATAAGGGTCTAAATTTTCTGTTGTTAGATAATACAAATGTGATAATTTGTGCCAAACAAAATAATATTCTAACAAGCCTTTTCAGAAAAAAGAAGCATTTTTAGCTCGTCTGATTTAAAAAAAAAAATGACGAGCTATTGTCGTCACTTGATTGATGTCGTTGTCAGCAGCATTTAGGTCACTTACATGGAAACTATCAAAGCTATCACTTTGAAACTTGGAAAACTTGTCCATCTAATACCCTTCTTCACATTGTATCCTAAGGATGCTGAGTCTGACCTGTTGTTTTGGGTAAAAAACATGAATTTTGATGGATTTTCGTTGATTTTGAGAATTTGACATAGCTTCTTCAATTTTTCTTAAGATTGATTTCAAATTTTTCTCAAACAATAAATGGATAGTGTACTTCAACATATCAAATGGGTTTTTGAGTCACACAATTGGAAGGGGAAAGGGGGGAGAGGGGCAATATTTTAGTATTTTTGGACATAATCATTTTTAGCTAGTCTGATTTTTAAAGTTTTGCGATTAGATCACTTACATGCGAACTATCAAAGCTATCACTTTCAAACTTGGAATACCTGTTCACTATCAAATGTACAATAGTATAAAGGAAGAATTTTACAAGTTACATAACCCTGTAATGTATTGGGCTGGATTATTGCCCCTTCTTAACTTAGAAAGTTTCAACACACAATATTTCAACAGTCAACATAATGCAACCAAACTTAGTGTATAAGAAGTATTTATGAATATCTTTAATTGGATTGTATTTTGGGGCTCCTGGGGTCAAGGTCACAGTTACTAAAAATAGGAAAACTGTATTATATTCAATATATTTAGTTACAGTTGACATAATGTCACCAACTTTTGTTTGTAGTAAGTATTTAAGAAGATAGGGTTGGGTTTTGGGGCTCCTGGGGCTCTTGTCAAGGTCACTAACTTCAAATTGAAAAACAGTAATATGTTCAATATTTTTAGTTACAATTGACATAATGTAACTAAATTATTAAGTGTGTAATACATATGAATAAAGACTTAATTTAATTGGGATTGTGTTTGGGGCTCATGGGGTCAAAGTCCAGGTTTTTTTTCTAAAAATAGAAAAATGGAGAAAAAAAACAAACAATATCTTTAGTTGCAATTAAATTATTGTGACCAAACTTAGTGTCTAGTTATCATTATTAAAACCTTTTAAGGGATTGTGTTTGGGGGTCAAGGTCAAGGACATTGTTACTTAAAAAATGATGATAAATAAACTGAAGAGGATAAAATCAGACGAGCCTCCGGCACCCGCAGGCGGTGCTCTTGTTAAAATTTCATAAACCCATTATGGCCTAATCTCCGAGGGGTAAAATTTCATAAACCCATTATGGCCTCATCTCTGAGGGGTAATTCTTTATTTTCAGCATCTCACAGTGATACAGAACTCAATTCTTATCAGTTTAATTAAATCAGTACCGGTACTATTAGTTTCAGAAAACAAAAAATTCTAAGTTTCTCAAAAGAGTATTTCAGAAAAGCACAACACTCCCTTAAGGGCCTCATATCTATAAAAATCAGGAAGTGTAGGGGTGGATATTAGAAAGAGTGTTCATTAAATCATTTGAGCCAATTACAATTTAATTTTGATAACGGGTTTCAGAGAAATATAATTTTAATGTTTTTATATTGAATATAGAAGAAAATACCAATTAAAGGGCAATCACTTTGGAGATACAAATCGACATTGACGAAATATGTGTGTGCGCCGCGCCATTATGCTATTGTACACTTATTTTAAGTTTCATGAAATTCTATCCATTGGTTCTCCAGTTATGACTCCGGATGGACGGACAGACGGACGGATAGACGGACAACGCCAAATCAATATCCCGCCACCTTTGGCGGGGGATAATGAAATATTTGATGATTGTTACATGTGTATCCATAATTATAATATTGAGGTACATGAGTGATGAAAGGATTAATACAACATTCATATTTCATGACAAAGTACTAATATACTGTAACGGTGTGGTATTTGTAATATTAGGTCTACTATCTCACAGTATCCTAAACAGTGGAACTTGTAATTGGCTGATTCATATTCATAGGTCAATTCAATGATGCTATAAAACAAGTACTAGGATCTACCAATACATACACAAACTCTTGGCCCTATATCGCACACCTGAGACCTACTTATAACCATATGTGACCAAACTTCAACCATAAACTATATATCATAAACACATTCTACTTTACCTTGACAAGATAAACCTTCTGACCAATTTACATGATGATTGGCTATAAAATGTGACTTCTAGAGTACCAACAAGGTTTTCCTCAGAACTGACCTGGTGACCTAGTTTTAAATCCACACAAACATTCTGACCAAGTGTCATGATGATTGGATTGTAAATATCACCTGTATGGCATACCCAAGGTGTTTAACCAGGTGACCTATTTTTTACCTGAGATGATCCATATTCAAGCTCAACCTAGATTTTATCAACGCAATCATTCTGACCAAGTTTCATGAAGATCCAATGAAAAATGCAACCTCTATGGCATACACAATGTCTTTCTATTATTTGACCGGGTGACCTAGATTCTGACCCCAGGTGACCTATATTCAAAATTAACCTAGATTTGATCAAGGCAATCATACTGACCAAATATTATGAAGAGCCAATGCAAAATGCAACCTCTATCGCATACACAAGGTCTTTCTATGATTTGACCGGTTGACTTAGATTCTGACCCCAGGTGACCAGTATTTAAACTTAACCTAGATTTGATCAAGGCAGTCATTCTTGCAAAGTTTCATGAAGATCCAGTGAAAAATGCAGCCTCTATTGCATACACAAGGTAAAGTATGGACAGACAGATGGACACCAGGTGATCACAATAACTCACCTTGAGCACTTCATGCACTTCGTGCTCAGGTGAGCTAAAAAAAGTGGAACTTTTTGGACAGTCCACAATATTTGAATGGCTCTAAAAATAAGTATAGAGGTCTCTATTTCAATCACAGCTCTCTCAAAATGATAATAGCATGCTGGAGTTCCAAGAAAGAGGTCTTAAATATTTGGAGAGTTCTCTTGATTCATGAGATCAAAAATCGACTAAAAATGCACATAAAATTAACTGAAGACATGCTGACAATATGCGCCTCTTCTTAAAGTAGTAAAACTTCCAATAGCGAACTGTTGATTTCGAATCATACACTGCTAAGAAATGGAGCAGACAAGAAATTTCTTGATTGATTATTTACAGCAAAAAAATCAAAGAACCATAACTCAGATAATCACATGGTAAAGTGTCATCCATACCACAATGCCACATCTCCTATTAGTACTAAAGGTTAACATGAAGTTTTATTGAATTTCCTCCTGTCGTGCCGAAAATGAATGGTGCTCTGTTTAATCAATACAGCAGTTAAATCAAATGACCATAACTCTATGAAAAATAATCAAATTTGAACACACAGACAATATGTACATTTTCTCTTGGTAATGAACATTATCATATAGTTCTGTTGAACTCACATCAGTAGTTGCTGAGAAATAGCCCAGAAACAAATGCAGGACAGATGGACAGATATATGCTCCACCCAAGGGAGCATTAGAATCTAAAGACAACTTAAACAAAGTACAAAATTTAAAAGCAAAACCATCAGAAACTGCAGTATTATAACTTTAAATCCAGATTTGAGAAACTTTGCTAAAATTGGGATAAAAATAAGCAGTCTTCTAGAAAAATCTAGAGACTTGACATACTATGTATGAACACCTACTCTGGAAATTAATTAGACTTTATATCACAAATTACACTAAGCTAAAGCTGACATTTGTTTAAATCCCCTGGGTCTCCAACATCACTGCAACTTGTCTTTGAAGTTCAATTTTCCAGTTACTTTCTGAATTAGATTCCTGCACCATTTTTCATCTCACAGTTCCAACAATTCAAAGAAGAGAAACAAGGTCATGTGGCACTCGATGTAGATGTAGGGGAATAGACATCATTGTCAGCTCAGATGTTTTATGATATGATTGTTTGACCTACATGCACTTGTGACATCAGGTAACAAATAATTACCTGTAAAACCAATGACAATGTGGTAAAAGATTCAACATTCAAAAAGAGACTTTATGAAGCTTGGGTAAGTATTGCGGCCTCTATAGAGCTCACTATATTGTATTTTCTTCTACAATTTAAATGGGTGATGTAGTTTTCATTCCATTTAACTTAATTATGTACAGTTGACTCTCGTTATCTCGAATTTCAAGGGACCAGACCTTTTACTTCGAGATAAACGAAGTTCGAGGTAAGAGGAGGGGCTTTTAGTTGTTGTTTTTTTGGACGTATATGGACGAATAGTGCACAAAATTCCCTGTTTTCAAGACATACAACTGTTTGTATTTATTTTACTGATGCAAATTTTCCCTGAAACATTGGAACACAAATTCAATTTTAATTACATTTTATTTTTGCATATACACAAACAGCCCTTAGTAATAAATATCAAGCACATTTACAAACTTGTATCGGCCCGAGCGAAAACAAAAGTTCGCGTCGGGCGAAAGTGAAAGTAGCATTTCTTGAACCGGAAGTCAGAACATTCGTATATTCTAAACATTAGAACAGCAACTTACTACAAAACAAAATATTCACAGACTGATAAATTCGTTCAGAAATCATCTTTTTTTTATAAAACCCAATCACTATTATCATTTAACCTCTCAAATAAATTAAGTCTTTAAAGTAATTACCGCATTTTTCATCATTAATTACACGTAGTCAACGGCAATCAAAGTAAATCCATGAAAAACAAACAACAATCATTACGACACGTGTGAATTGGCATGACAACTTCTCACCCTTGCTTTGACCCGCCGCACCTTTGATCCGTCGGCGACTTTCGCACTTCGACTTAACGAGTTGACAATACACTGGAATTTGATTGACGGGACCAAAAAATCCCTTCGACACATCCGGAGTCTCGATATGTCAAATTTTGTCATGAAAGGAGTTAAAGTACATAGATAAAGAAGGAAATTTGACGGGACTTTAGAATTTCTTCGACTTAAACGGAAATTCGAGGTAAGCGAGTTTGAGATACTGAGAGTCAACTGTACTTTACCTATTTCTTTGGTTTGACATTACAGCAAGTTGTTGCTTATGTGACCCAGTTTCAAATGTAAGATGAATTCAGTGATAATCCATGACCCCATTTTATCCCAGAGAACCAAGTTTCAATCCCATAAACTAATATTCTGATCAAATTTTAGATGTTCAAACCCAATTTGTTGTCTCTTAAAGCTAACAAGGTAAATGCTGACAGTCTGATGGTGTGGACTGACGGGTTAACAGTCACAAAAGTTCAGTCAAAAATTGCAGCTATGGTGAGCTAAAAAGGTTGATACAGCAACAGAAATGTTGGAAGTATATGTATGTTAAAATTCACATATGAATGATTTACATACCTTGGTTGGTCCTCATTTACCGATAATGCATAAAACATTTACAATCATAGGTTGCATTATTAATTTGGTAAAGTTTGCCAGGTGAATTCAATATACATATATTGTCAATTTAACACTTCTTATTAGTCTTTGCAGACAGTATAAATACAAAGACTTAGGACTTTGATAAAAAATTCAGTCTCTACAGAAGGAATATCAAGGAATATAAACAAATGCTAACCTGTTTACCTCAGCATCGTATATGAAAACATCATGCTTCCACACAAGCAAAATTTGTTCAAATGCTGCAACTCATACAGAAAAAAAAAACAGTTAAATCCTATTACTTTTTATTTTCTTCAGACTGACTGTCCTTAGTGTTTTCACTTTCTATTTTATCCTCTGTTTTTGTTTCTTTCTCCTGTTCAGGCTTTGCCGCCTCTTTTGTTTCAGGTTTTGACTGCTGTTGGTCTTTCATCTTTTGAGAATCTGGTTCCTCCTCTTCTTGGATGGGTGAAGGAGTTCTAAGTTTGGCAGCAGAAGATACTCTCTCAGGCAGCTCAACACTCGTAAGAGGCCTGACAGTATCAATACTGGTCAAGCTGATCCTGGACTTTCCTAGATGTGTGATCTTGTCTATCCTATCATATAGTTTGTCAATGCCTTTCTGAATATCCTCTACAGCATCAACTACCATCTCTATCTTTGAGGACAATGCCTGTTGACGTCTTTCCTCGCGTAGCGCTGCTTCTTCATCAAGCAGCTTGTCTTTTCTCAACAACTGTTTACCTTTCTCTAGCAGCATTTTCTTAGCTTCTGGGTATTCCTCTAAGGCCTCCCAGAGATCATGTTTTGTCAAACAGAACAGGTCAGAAAAGCCAACAGTTTTTACACTTGCCGTTCGCCGATTACCAGTTTTGTTACCTGCAATGTTCAGCACACTTATTTCACCAAATACTGCACCATCACTTAGTGTAACAAATACAATCTTACCATCTTCAGACACAACTTGTAATTTCCCTCGTTTTATTATATACATTTCCTTGCCTATGTCACCCTTTCTACAGATAAAATCTCCTGGGCTGTACACCTGCAGTTTTAGTTTTAGCACAAGTTCTACGAGTAAACCAGGCTCACAATCCTGAAATATTGCAACCCTTCTTAGTGTGTGCATGTGTACATGAATTGAAATTTCTGCTCTCAGTTTCTCAGGTAAGAACTGTAAAGCCTCCTTGTCATCAATGGACTGTTTATTATTCCATGTATAATCAAACCATTTAATGACTCTATTCTGCAGTTCTTCACCAATTCCTCTGAGTTCCATGTATCGTTTTACGTTGTCAACTTTGTTCTGAAATTCATTTCTAGCTGCGTCCATGTTGTTTATCATGGCGCCAACATTACCAAAAATAGTAGCAAAGATTAACACTCCCATTAAAGCACATGTGAAACAGTATAGGGTTTCTACTGGAGTAACTGGCCACATGGTATCACCAATTGTTGTCAGTGTTAAAGTGGACCAGTACAAACTGAAGGTAAACTGTTTGGCAAATGAGTCAAAGCCAGCACTATTAGGGTCTGGATATACCCAGTCGTCCGTACCAAAACCAATAAGATAACTGATATAGTAATAGCAGCATGCATTCCAGTGAATAATGATAATTATATACAATACCAAGTTTGACACACGAATAAAGTTTGGGAAATTGGTATGAGTCTCTGCCATTTGAAAGAATTCTTTAAGTCGCCATAGTTTGAGTATTCTGTTGAAGCGAAACACTGCGCCGTACTGTATCCAGATATAACCGATGTCTGTTGGCATAATACTCAAAACATCTACAAAAAACTTCCATGTCCTCATGTATCTTTTTGCCAGCCTTTTCACATCACGGACAAGCAGACCCTGTTCCAGAAAACCTGAAATAAGTCAAAAGCTTGAGATTGTTTTTAAAACAAACTTGCTCATTCACTGAATGTAATTAAAATACCCCCACAAACACATTTGTCACAATCATGGGCTTCTCTCATTACCCTAACCATATACCATATATCTGTAACATGCTAAATTAAATAAATGTGAAACCCAGTATGTGGTTCGAGTTAAACACAAAATCAAGTCATATATTTTGCATGTCATAAATAATCTGAACATTTGACCAAAGTCTCATGTAAATCTTTGAAAGAGTTAAGGAGATAAGGTCTCATGACCTTTGACCCCTAAATGTGACCTTGACCTTGATCATCTCTATGAGATTACATCTTGACCCAACTTTAGAATCCTTCGAAGGACTTGGGAATAGGGCCAGTAAAAATGATATTGCAATATTTTGCAATATATTACTTGATATTGCAATTATATTGTGATATATTGCAAAGCATTTGTTTCACAAAGAAAGTCAAGAAACCGATCAAAACAATAATCTAAAAAGTGTACTCTTGGTTTTATTGGCAAAAGAGATTGTATCTAAACATTATTGCTATTGTACATTCCAGTACCAAGCCTCATCACAGCATTTCAAGCTACAGATATAAAACTTAAATGTTACAAAATGTAATCATCCCATAGAACTATTATTATTTTGGTCATATTTGATGATTTTAAATTGAACTGTACCGTGTTTTAAATATTGCAATATCTGAAATCACATTGCAATATATCATTGCCTAGAAAAATATTGTGATAACCAGTATATTGCAATATATTGCCTACCTCTACTTCGGAAATATAGTGCCATGAACTTTGACCCCAAAGTATGATTGTTGCCTGGGTTGAAATATAGATTCTGAACTTCACTTTGATGATATTTACATTTGATCCAAATAAAAATGAAAATTCTTCAAGGGGTATAGCAGATACAGAGTGGGAATGAAAAGCCAATTGCGATGACCTCTAACTGTGACGTTGATCTTGAGTCAACAGAATTAGAACATGGGTTCTGCACAGCGTCTTGATGAGATGAACATTTGATCTAAGTTTCATGAAAATCCTTCAAATTTTTCCCCGAGATATGAAAGGGACACAAAAAATGTATGACAAACTTTTACCTTGAGTGAACCTGGTTGAAATAAAGGTTCTGATGTCGCCTTGATGAAATGAACACTTGACCAAAGTTTCATGAAAATCCATCAAGGGGTTTATGAGATATGGAGTGGACATAAATCAAATCAATGTCAAATATGTGTAGCATTGACCTTAGCCCACCGTAGTTGGAATATGAGTTCTGCATGTTGCCTTGACTGACCAAAGTTTCATGTAAGATCCTTCAAGGCATTCAATAGATATGGAGCAGACACAAAAAATCAATGACTCCCTGAGTGTGACATTGATCTTAAGGTGACGCGGTTGGAACATGGGTTCTGCCTGTTGTCTTTATGAGAAAAAGAATGCTTTTTCATGTAGATTTTTGTCCACTTTATATCTTTGAATTTTTTAACGTCAGTCATCCATTTTCCTATAAAACGGCCAGTTGTTTATCTTTATTCATTTCTGCAACAGTTCATAAGCATTAAGAATTTTAAATACTTTCAGCACAGAAGCTTCATTTTCGCAAAAGAACTGGGTATCATCTACATATTGATCTAACTCAAGTTCGAGACACGGACAGCATTGTCGTGTGTCGAAAGTTGGATATCCCGAATATTTTTGTCCTCTCTAATGGCACATGCCATTGCATTGTCTCTGTTTGTATTATGTAAAGTAGAGGGGTAATTGGGCATTCCCGTTTAATAGAATGAGTAACATTCTGAAATAAAACCGTTAAACTGAATACATGTTTCAGAACCTACCTAACACTTTTGTATCCAATTTCTAAACTTTTCCTGAATCCAAATTTTATTGAACATATGTCTAGAGAGTCCGTAACTTTTTGATACCATTCTACTATAAGTCCATCTTCGCCTGGTGATTTATACTCTTTAAAACCGATTACAACTTCCTTTATCTCGTCTTCTTATTATATCATTATATGACATACTGACAATAAATAAACATTGTATTGTATTGTCTCCCTAATGTTATCAAGTTATTCTTGACTTATTCATGACTTATGATTTCTTACTACATGTACATGAATTTGTAATTTGTAACATTTTGTTAGGATTCTTTCCAATAACTGTAACTGTCTTACCTATCCTTGACTTTATAAACATATCGACGAGGTAGATAAAATCCGAGGTGTAGTCCATGGTTAACCACATACGAATAAGATCACCTTCATGAGGCTGGGGGAAAACACTCCTCAGGACTATAAAAAGTATGTTATACAGGACAGCAAACATGACCAACATCGACCAGTAGAAGTAATTAACATTGGATGGGTCAACAACCACTGTCTTCCAAAAACTGTAAATAAAACATGAAACTGATAAGTCTTTGCATCATGTATACCGTGCCATATTCCTTAAGTCAATAGTATAATTGGCAAAACCAAATGTCACATACGTAGGTAGACCAATGACCTACTTAACTGAAGGTTTAACCAAGAGATCCCTAGTTTTGATCCCTGCCCTGGAAAAAATTTCTATTATGCAAAGAACACAGTATTTCTCTAACATCTTTGAAGAAGTTCTCATTTACAATGTACCTTTAAAGAAAGCTGTTACAGAATCCCATGGAACCTTGGCCTATAATAAGGCATACTTCTGTTAGAGTTAGTAATTAAGTAAGTAAAGACATGTATTTAACGAGGCTACACATTTGGTTCCCCAATCTTCCATGTGGGCTTCAACAAATATACATATCACAAATTACCAGCTCACGGGTTCTGCACTGCATCTTGATGAGGTGAACATCTGAACTAAGTTTAATCAAAATATTTCAAGGAGTTAAGGAGATAATTATCGAGAGGACAGGAAATGTTACTGACGGATTGTCATGGACACCATTCCTTAGTCATCCACTCCCACTAGGTGATAGAAAATAGTTTTTTGCTTGTAACTTCTTGATGATTTTATATTTTAAAGACTTTTGTACTTATTTTTTGGAGAAACTCTAAAAACTTCTGCACTTACTTCAAAAGTTGTAACATCATATTCAAAAGACTGATGTACTTACTTGTTTTAAAACCTATAATATTCAAAAGGCTTTTGCACTTACTCCTTTTAGGAATATATTTAAAAGACTTTTGCATCTTTCTTGGAGAAATCCATATCTCCTTAACCCCTTGAAGGATTTTTGATGAAACTCCAGTCAGATGTTCACCAATCATCAAGATGTTGTGCAGAACCCATCAGTCAGTCATGCTGGCTAAAGGTCAAGATTGCAACTTAAGTTCAAACGTTCGAGTCTTGAAATTCATGTCTGCTCCATACTTCCTTAACCACCACCTTCTTTGAGAAATTTAAAAGATTTTTGTGCTCATACTTCTTGAGAAATTCTAAAGACTTTTACACTTACTGCTTCACAAGACATTTGTACAGACTTCTTTGAGAAATTCTAATTATTTTTGCACTCATTTCTTTGTTAAATCATATTCTTAAGACTATTATACTAACTTCTTTTAGATGAAATTATGTTCTAAAGACTTTTATATTTCTTAATTTGTAAAATCAGATTCTAAAGACTTTTGCTCTTACTTCTTTAAGAAACTATAACAAGAGGGCCAAGATGGCCCAATATCGCTCACCTTGGTACAAGTCCACTTGCCTGGTGGAAGATCACTAGATAATGTTATATACCAAATAAGTTTTCCTATATATGTCTTTGTAAAACAAGTGACACCCCCCACGGCAAGGTTAATTTTGACCCCAGGGGCACAATTTGTACAAACTTCGAAGAGGTCTACTAGGCAATGCTACATGCCAAATATCTAAGCTCTAGGCCTTGTGGTTTCAGAGAAGAAGATTTTTAAAGTTTTTCCTATTTTTTTGCCATAGCAACCAGAATTCTGCATGAAATGGAATTCTTTGAACAGATTTGGTAGAGATACATGCAAGGTACATTCCTGCTTAGTTTTATCATTTTTGGCCTGGTGGTTTCAGAGGAGATGTCATTTGAATCAAAATGTTGACGGACGATGGACAGAAAAGCTCACCCTGGCATAGCCAGGTGAGCTAAAAACTTCTGCACTTTTTAAGAAATTATAAAAACTTCTGCACTTACTTCCTTGAGAAGTAATCTTTAAACTGGTACACAACAGCTTCATTTTCTGCCGAATATGAACGTCCTGTAACTGTGAATCTTTCCAGAAATGGATCAGCCTCTGCCGGTGTCTTTGTCTGAATCTAAAGATAGAAATTGAGTGCCATTACCCTCAGATATATTTTAGCCATCAGTTACGGTAAGTTTTACTTTTGAAACTACCAAACAATGAGCTAGGCTGCTATACAAAACAAACATGCTCAATGGTAAAAGACTCATATGTCTCAATCTTGGCTTCACCCATCTACACAAATATGGAAATTATCTATTCATAAAAAATAAGGAATTGGTCTGGTCAACCTACTTACATCCATATTAGGACTGATTTTATATTGTATAAATTTTTAAACTTGCACCAGAGCCTACCATAAACAGACAAGATCTGTTCACTTTACCCTGTACATACTAAAAGTAACTCTTTCCTTATATCCATCTTCACATCAAGTTAGCTCATCTGTGCCAGTTTGAAGCTAATCCTTCCAAGAGTGTGTGAGAAAATGGACACACAAAGGAACAGACAGAAGGAACACTAAATGCCTCCCACTTTTGTGGAGGTGTAATTATAAATATAAATTAGTGGTCTTGCATATATCACTCATCTATTTTATTGAAACCTGTTACCTAATGTGTAATGTTTCAAAGACCCTACAAATTGCTATTTTCATTACCAAGTCTAAATGAAATTTACTGCCAAATAAAAAAAAATACACATGTACATGAAATTTTATATTTTACCCACCTTCTGAAAGATTAAATTAACATGGCGGTATTCCGGAAAGAACATTTTTATCAATCTTCAATAACCACACAGTGACACTAATCATTTACTTTAACTATGGTACTGAAGTATTCAGTATACAATGTAGACTTGCAGTAACAGCAAACTGAGCCTTAAGATTCAACCAATAGATGAGCTTGATTTAATGAGCATGAAACTCGAGGGGATAAAAAATCAAAGCAAATGCAAATTGCATGAAGTAGGCTCGAATAAGGTTTGTCTTCATACGTAAATTGATAATTACGGTACACTATTAATGCCAAATGAGAAACCTTCACCATGCTATTACTTTATAAATATAAACTACAATAACATGTAATTAATATGTAATCAGGGATGAAAACTGTGGTAATGGCTGATTTCAAATCTGATCGTTTAAATAGTTTTTTTTTTTTTGCCATCATGTTAACAATTTAAGTACAAAACAAGAACTACATTTCTAATCTTGCTTCAGAAAGGATTCCCCGTATAAACAAATATACAGGAAAGATGATTAGGGGTTCTATATTCCCTGCAGGTTCTCGAATATAAATGTCTTAAAACAGTTAATACTAACCACCCTGCAAGAAATGTTCTCAGAATCATGTTTGTACAACGTACGTCGTAGAAGTCAGATTCTATATAACTGTGTCCTTTAAGTACAGCAAACATTTCAGAGACGAAATAGTTAAGACTAGATAAATTATATACAAATCATGAAATGTATTATGAAAGCTTGGCACACTTACTTTTAATAGCAAAATGCATAACTTTGAAAGGTCATAATACTGTGTTAACAATACATAGCCTAATTAATTTGGCGTTTCAGTGTGGCCCCTTTCACAGATCTGATATTTAATAACTGTCACACCTCTACGCCTAATTTTAATGTGCTGCATAATAGGCAGAAAGTGTAGTTTCACTTATCACTTTAAATGAAACCTAAAAAATTATGAAAAATTCCACCACTTTATAAAAATCTGAATGTTTAAACCTAAATAGCAAGTTTACACATAAGGCACGATATACCGTTTATTTTCATATTACACCGATTGATGCAGGTGTGTAGTTAGGTAAATGTAACTTAGAATTGTGTTAGCATCATTTTAAAACTTAATCCTATCATATTAAATCATAAATACATTTAAATATTGGATTTTATTGGGTTTATAAGTGCCCAACAGAATTTCATTGGGGATGTGTTCCCAGCTATTGGCACTTCAAAGTGAGACGTAGAAGGCGGACAACTGTAAAATGTCAACCTGTAAAATCGGTCTGCCTTCAAAATGGAATAGTGAGACTAAACAATACATAGTTCCCACATCCACAATATTTACCTCCCTTGTTCTGAATTGGCAGTCATTTTGAATGGCAAAACTGATAAAGCATTAATAGGAATTTTTCACAATTATGTGATAATTAAGAAAATTTATGTGTGACAACCACATTTTCTTGAACCTGCTGAGTCATCTGCCCATATCAGCATCATAGATTAATTATGTTTATAAATCTGATTAGTTTGTAATTGTTTAGTAGATTTTTTCGTATTAACTTAAGGGAAGTTGCCATACAATATGGCTGACAATTCAGAACAAGGGAGGTAAATATTGTTAATCTGGGAACTATGTATATTTCAGAGTTATTTCCCTTTTGGACTGGTCAAACTTTTTGTACGTGAGATTCCAACCAATGAAGATGTCATATTGAAACTTATGTTTTTGGAGTTAACAAGGGTTTTCTTAGATTTATGTGACCTATTTTTTTACCCCAGGTGACTCAGATTCAAACTTGGCCTACAAATCATTGATACAAACATTCTGACCAAGTTTCATGATGATTTGTTAACAATTTAACTTAGTGATTGCTTGTACTGTATTTCCATAGAATATTGCAGAGTTTTCAAACAGTGCTAGGATCTGAAAAATAAGTTCAATTATGTAAGTGAAAAACTGAGAAAATAAAACAAATGGGCTAAAGCCTAGAAGAAACAAAAGTGTTTATATGGAAATCCTTATCTGGCCTCTACTAAATCTATGAACTCTATGAACAATGATTTCCTTTGATTTGACTGTATGACCTAGTTTGTAAGATGCAGATTTCACCTAGAAATCATTGAGGCAAACATTCTGACCAATTTTCAGATTAGATATCAAATGTGAAATCTAGACTAAGAGTGTTCACAAGGCAAATGTGAACAGACAGATGACAGACAATGGGCAATCACAATAGCTTAACTTTGTGCACTTCATGCTCAGGTAGGCTAAAAAAAAGGGCATAAAATGAGGTTTCGGGGAGTCCCATGATTAAACTGTCACTTTTAGCATCTTTTCTTCCAATCTAATGGCATAATTATAATAGTTAACAACATATAGGTCCCAATTAATTATAAAAAATATTGCTTATACTTTCAAAGGGTCACTGACACAGGACCGTCACTAAAACAGGTCCTGTGACAGAATTTTTTCATTCAAATAGATAAAGTAAACTTTAGATCAAATATTTCAAAACTAGAACTACTGCATGAAGGTGATAAATTGCCTTAACATGCGAAACATGAACCATGCACAACTAGGCCCAGGTACTTATCATGTATGTGAAGTATCACTACTGTAGCTACTGGAATTCTGACCAGGGTTTTGGAGATTTAGAAATAAGAGCAGAGCGCACTTGTACTATCTCGACAAGCTGAATCCAGTATACCTCAACCTTATACCTTGTGTGCGAAGGTTAAATGAAATATAGAATTACTTGTCCTACCGCACGAACACCAGTGATTGCCTTTCCCCATCGGGCTTTACCAGCAGGGCTAGGGTCTTGTTTGTCACTGTCAACGCTTTTGGAAAATCTTCTAAACAAATTGAGTTTTTTCTTTGGAGCCTCGTCTGCTTTTCCAGATTCTCCTGTTGGACCTGCGTTTTTGGTCTGCTCTTCTTTTTCACCTGGCATTTTTTATATTATTTTCACTTGTAGCATCGATAAACATAGCTCCGCCATTTTATTTAAACGCATTAACCATGACGTCACGTGTTATAATGTTGACGTCATTTAAAAATAGATCTAGGTTAAAGTTTAGTAAAATACCGTACGTTATTTGCAACAGAACCATATCTAAAGAAATTGCGAATATAATTGTTTCCAACCAATTCAATTTTATGCTGCATTTTTATGCAGGAAAAGATGTGTGGCCCTCTTAATCGCATGTATAATTAACCAGTTAACAAGCTATAAGCTTTCTTCACAATCGAGCTAAAATAAATTAGATCTAATATAAACTAGATCGATAAACTTACGTGTGTTTGCTTTGTATGCTAGTGTGTGTTGGTAGTGTATATGTGTGTGTGTACATGATTGTGTGTGTCGTGTGTGTGTGCGTGTGCGTGTGTGTGTGTGTGTTGGTGGTGTGCACTTCTGGGTGCTGTGGGGTTCGTTTTGGGGAGGCTGCGTTTTTGGTACGTGGCATTCCCTGTTTGATATTATTTTTGTTTTTATGGCTATATTCAGAGTCGTCACTCGAACTCCACCTTGACTCATACTCGGATAAGGCTTCCTTAAGGAAGCCTCAAGGCAGCCTCAAGTAAGGTGAACTCGAGTGAATAATTGGTATTCATAGTCAAAAGTCTTCCTCGACTTTCCCGAGGAAGCTTTGAGGCGTAGATCACCCGTAACATGTTTTCTTATCTGAATTATACATGTATAGTATTGCCCATTGATTGTATATGAAAACAAAAACCATGGCGAAACGATCTTGTTTCTCGGAGAGAGAGCAAAATTTATTAAAGGAACTTGTAAGTGATAAAATAAATATTGTTGAAAGCAAAAAAACTGACTACAAAGCTATTTCGGCAAAAAAGAACGTTTGGTCAGAAATTTGCAAGGATTTCAACGCGTTTGACAATGTTGCCCGAAGAACTGACAAACAGTTAAAAAAGTGTTGGGACAACACGAAAACCAGAGCAAAAAACAAAACTGCCGTAGAGAGACGTGAACGACTGTTGACAGGTAAATTTATGTTTCTTAATATGTCAGTAGTTTTATTTTTATGTCAACATTACCTTTAAACATCGTGTAAATTCAAAGGTAAGTATCAATGAATGATTAAACCTTAAACAATAATTGTCTGCAAATAACATACATAGATCATCCGAGCATTTTTCATTTCATTTCAAATATATCATTTCTTCTCTTGGCTTGTTTACATATGTCACACGTTCAAATTTAAACATTGAATAAAAATTCAGGGGGTGGAAAGATTACTGACACTGCTGATGACAGTGAACGACAGATTCAGGCTATGGTTGCTCCGCAGATTGATCCAATGAGAAACCCGTTTGATGCAGATGCTGGTCCAGACGACGTGGAAAGTAATGGTAGGTACATTTTGGCGTTATAATTTACACAAGCTTCATTCGAAAACAAATTTGTGGCTAGATTCATTAGTACCCAGCAGGTCATATGACCAGTTCGGGGCCTATATAGCTTTTAATGTTACATCCGTTCGTCCGTCTGTCTGTAAACAAATTTCTTTTCCGGTCTGTATCTTCTACATGGTGTTATATAGCAATACGCTGTTTCCTGTCCTCCCTGTAGCGTGTACATTCATAGACTATGAGAATGTGTCGCAAATAACACCAAATACCTAATCGACTTATTAAGACTAATCGCTCTCGAGACATTGAAAAGAAATCAATCTCGAATAACCTGGTTTATAAGTTGTATAGCTATGCTCAATATACCTAACCTTGTTTCCTAAAAGATCATGTAATTTACGGTGTTTAATTTATTTTAAGGTTTGCCAGTGATATCATTATATCCAATAATTATATTAATAAATTAAACACCAAGTTTACGTAATCCGTACGCTGGTGCTTGCGTTCAGCAAATAAAATTACTAAAATTGAAGCCTCTGTTATATGGGAAATCTCTCCTTAAACGTAAATTTGATCCTATATTTTATGATAACTACAGATGAAGAAACTGATATCACGAAGACGGCCACTACGTCAGACTCATCAAGCAACACGGCTTCCGGTTCCGGTGTCGGTTCCGACAGTGTCAGACTTTCAACAGCCCAGCAAAAGGCAAGAACATTTAATTTGTAGTATGGTTATGACCATTCAGTTGAATAGTGAAATAAAAAAATAAACGAATATAGTTGATGCTTCGTTAAACTAAACAGGTCTGTAAATCTAAAAGTATGTCTTTCCAAGTTTTATGCATATGCTTTCGAAAAATACACGTTATAGACTCCGTTCATCGGAAAGAAATGACTTAAGACATCACAAACCTAGAACAAATTATATGAAAAATTCATTCAGTTACACCAGTATTGATATTTGGAATAAAATACCTCTTGAAATCAGAAATATCGCTTCAATATCATCTTTCAAATACAAAAACAAGAACTTCCTTTTTCAAAAACAGCAGCAATTATCTACCATTTCAAGAATATAAATTCCACATGTGCTACGTCTAGATAAATTATGTGTTCTGTATATTGTTGTTTCATTTACCTTTTTTCTTTGCCTTTTTTGTTTCTTTTCTAGAAGGCCACATTGTAAATACGTTTTGTATGTTTTTCTTTATGTGTAAACCATCTTTAAATAAAGATATTATTTTTATTATTATTATTATCCCTCAGTAATCAGTATATATATATGTACAGACCCGATTAGATTTAGTAATGCGTTTAATTTTGTGCCTGGATATATAAAACCTTATAACGAAAACAGCAAAGTATTCATCTCAAGTATTCATCTCAGCTTAAATGAAAGTCGGTAAAGTTTGCTAACAAATTCATGATATTTTAGGTTTTAGACAGACAGGAACTTGAACATAAGGCAAGAATGAAGCTGATCGAGCGGAAACGGGAAATGGCGGAAGACAAACACGAACTTAAAATGAAGTACTGCTGAAAATAACGAAGTTAGAGGAAGAAGGGTCGGACCCTATCGCACGCACGTCTAGGTCAACACAAACACCAACTCCAGTGTCTGTGAGAAAAAGTTTCAGCATTGACAGTTTGGTTAATAATTAGTTGCAAGTGCATTTGTATGTGTTAAATGGAGATATTAAATAAGATATACAGTAACTGATTTCTTGTTTTAATTCTTTGTTCGTCCATTTTCTATTATCAGACATAAACAAATATGATTTTATCTCTGTACAATCAATAACAAGTACATTAACGTAAACAGCCTTAAAACTATATGCTAATTGTTGAAATAACGTTCAACAATCTGATTTCTCACTGCAAGTCCAAGTCTGTTGACAGACATCTGGAAACCGACCTCTGCTGCATTTGGATCTTCGTTGTTAATAGCGTCATCAGTGTCAAACAAGTCATCGGCGTTGAAAGTCCGTGCCAGGTTGTGCAGAACTGCTGTCGCAACAATCACAATAATTGCTGTATCCTTGTTCAACCTCATTGTTGAATCCTTCGAGAGACACGGAAATCGTTTTTTCCGTTCAACTGTGTTCCGCATTCTGCAGTGACCGTAGTTGAAACGCCTTTGAGGTGCCGTTTGGGGATTCAAGAATGGCGTAATAAGATATGGCTTGATTCCGTATCCAGAATCACCAAGAAGTATACCTAAAATGATATAAAAATTGTGTTTGCTAGTTTAGCTTCTTACAATGTATTGTAGAACAAATACTGCAACTTATATTAAGTACTCTCTGTGACTGCTTCCTGGAGTTCTGACCACTCACGTCTGGAGACCGGATAGTAGAGGTCGCTGCTGCCGGGTACCAATGATCTCAGTGTTTTGAGTCTGACGCTAGATGTATGCCTACATCAAGGGACCTCAAATTTCGGGTTAGTTATACTGCGTAGTAAAGTGGGGGCTATATAAGAATCACAAGTATTACTTGTCCTCTTCTGTTAAAACCTTCTCAACACGTTCATCGACACAAATTTGATCACAATGATAAGTCAGTAAACTGCGTATATAACGACTCCGGATATAGCGAAAATATGCATATAACGAACATATTTTCTGGACCCGATGTTTTTACTTCTTTATTTAGTATCAAAATGCTATATTGATATTACAACTTAAATGGTCTCAAGAGGTTCGTTATAACCGGATTTTACTATCTATTAATTGCCCTCTTGTACTTACAAGTTTTCAATTATTAACTGTAATTAATCAATGGTGGTATTGCATTAAAACTACCTATATCGATGCATGCTAAGCTAAAATGACAAGTTATACAACTATATTTCTGATTTTATTAAGTTATGAATAACATCTCTATGAGTGCAGATCTATTGTATATATATATTTTCATTCATTCAGGGATGTTGAAGCTTTTTTTATCATTTGCATGTATTCAAACCATGTACTGCATCCCTTTATCATATAAGGGCATATCCCTACCCTGTTCTCGCTTGCCTGCTGATCTGCTGATACACTCAGTTGATTGATATGCATGAGAAGTACTTGCATGTAAACATCAAGCATAAAATACTTTACAAATGTATAGTAGTTTCTGCTCATATCGCGGGTTAACTGGTATCGCGGTAATCTCCCTTTTCTAATTTTCCTTTCCGATCGTAACGAGGCTGACACTGTAGTGACACCTATGCGTCAACAAGAATCTAATAGGTCACGTGGCATTAAATAATGTAATATTTCATCGTAAATGGGAAGATAAAGTAACCTTTCATGCAATCACCCCATTTTATGCAAATATGTTTTTCCTCGTCATCCCGCTCATCCAAAAATTTATCATTATTAGAATTAATATGATTCAAAAGCCTTGAAAGGTATTAAAATCTCGGCAGCCATATTGTTTTTTTGTGAATAAAGTTGTTTTCATCACGTGACGGCGCCAGTAAGCGTGTCTAGGGGCCGTCACTTTGAACACAAAAAATAACGGACACTAGCACGTGCTCCGCAAATGAAAATGACTTACGCGGTCTCAATTGTGGTCGGCAGTCAGAAGAATAATGAGAGACAGTAAAGTTTACCTTCATTACATTGGAAAATATGACTTTTGTCAACATTTGACAAGTAAAAAAGAACTAAGGAGTCTGTTTTCGTTTAAAAGATTCATTGAGTTGAGATGACCTCTCTGTACTCGACAAGAGGAGAAAACAAAATGGCGTCGATACAGTGTGATAATTAAACTGTTCAATTTTCCAGTAAAAATTGTTGAATATTTAAAATAAATATATTATTCATTAACTTAGACTTCCGTGAATCAATAATGAGTTTTAAAGTGTGTAAGCACATTTTATAAACAGAAAGTAGGGCCGCGATTTAAATACCGCGATAACAGAGAATTATGGGATTTTTTTAAAAGGTGAAACATGGTGGATAACTTCCTACGTTTTATGCTTTATTCAAACAACTTTTGCACGAAAGAATGTTTTCACTTTAAAGTAGAATGGTTGGAGTGAAAGGTCAAACAGATATAAATTAGGGAGAAATACTTTTCTTCTATTTTATTTCCGTTGGAATCGTTAGTACCGCGATACAAGAGAACTCCATCCTATGTTTTATATAATTTTGTGTATACCTTCGTGAAAACCATTTTCAAACTTGGCACAAAGGCGACTGTTGTGGAAAATGCGACTGTCATGTACAGACCCTGGCCATCTTACAAGTGAACGATGTTTGTAAACTTCAAGCTCGAGTCACTGACTGCCTGAACATTGATAGAGAAATGTCCATGCCTGTTCCGGTAAAGTTCAGCGTTGTCTCCACCTATGTTTTAAATGAAGGAATAGTTAAGAATTATATATATTTATATATAAAATCTTTTAATTTACAACATTCATGACAACCCAACTACTTTAACGTCCCTTGATCACATTTACATGGTTCTATTATTATCCTTTCAATAAATTTATGTGAATATATCATTAATTTTATAGTGATCCTGAGACTTTAAAATAATTAATTCAGATCAACTCTGCAACTCTACGTAATTCTGTTTCTACTATTTCAAATATCGTCCGTGTCTATGTTAGAGCTACACAAAATATACCCATATAACAGACACTGTTTATATTATATGAATGTAATATTCCGTACTTATATAAATATTAAAAATTGTATAATGTTCAACGGAAATGCTGTTTTTTTCTTAACAGCTTAATACATCTACTATTTGATCAGAAAACAAAAACAATGTATTATACCTGGAGAACGTATCTCAATGTGTGTGCAGTCAACTGCACCAACTACTCCAGGAATGGCTCCTATTTCCTGGAATTTCCTCTGCTCAACTGCCCGTTGCTGTCGTCCTGGAAACACGATAAATCTGGATTGCTGGCCCGCTATAGTAACAGATACGCGTCTTATGATTCTGCTCATAGTTGGCTGAGATATATTGAGCAATTCTCCTACAACATCCTGGAATGAGCCCGTAGCATAGAATCTGAAGGTTGCCAGAAATTGGAGAAATGGTGGGACAGGAAGTCCGCGCCTAGATTGTTGTCGTAGTGGTTCTCCAAGCAGTCGAAATACGAAATAAACACACCCTTTTGAAAATCGAAATTATTCAAAAAATTTCACTTCACTGTAATCCTCCAAAGGATTGCCCCTGTCCCTTAAAACTATCCTTGGGATACGAATATCTTCGATTTCGTATATTTGCTGTAATTCATCCATTTCTTATTCGAGTGGTATTCAGAATGACAACTTGAGTGAAGCTCAAGGAGCCGGTAGCTCTCCTCGAAAAATCTGTCCTTTCCCGAGGTTACTCGACCGTTCCTTACGACTCTGAATACCAATCGCTCCTCAGCGGAGGAATAGTGGTGACCGTTAACCGATTAAGGGTAATTATCTGTTCGAGTTTGAGTCGAGGAACGTTTCTGAATATAGCCATAAGACTTCTTTAGATCTAGTAAAACATCGTGTCAAGTTTAATTTTATTCAGTCAGAAGTGGGTGTGCCCCTTGACCGGGACGCGAACTCGACCGTGACCTAACCTGTCGCTTAGAACTTTATTAAAACATGTCCCAAATTGTGGTAAAATATGTACCATGACAACAAACTTTTACGTCTTTCTAATCAAATATGTTACTCGAGATATTGACCGTTATTCACTGGTCGAGAAAGGACTTTTACACTAATAATTAATGTTAGTTTGGCGGTATTAACATATTATTTTAATAGATATGATTATTTACGTAGATACTAAAAATATAAACCATCAAAGAAAGACTGAAAACGCATAAGTATTTTATTGAACTTCCTCATTCGGTATTGTCCAATTAAAAAGTGCCCTGCATGGTAAATTTCTCAATTCACAACATGTTATGTATACATTCTCATTGTCATTTCATCAGGTTACAAAAGTTACCAGCTTCCGATCAAAAGACTGAAAAGTCATATATTAGGCCTATACTCGCTAGAACCACGAACTCTAACTGAAATGTGCATCTTTGGTCCTCAGGAAGCATCATTGTTTACATAACAGAAAGGCTGATCAACGCCATGTGAAGTAACACTCGAATTCGCACGTACATGTTGAATATTGTCCCAACCACCACCCCACCCCTCCCCCGGAAAAAAGCAGAGCTTTGTAAAAACCAAAACAGAGTTTTGTAGTAATTTAAGCCTTTAGATCTAAAACATCACGAAGCCATATAGAAATTTTATTCAACTTTCACTCCACTAAGTGACTAAGTGGAGAGTCAGGCAAAAAACTGTGAGTCCAGGTCTCCTTGCTAAAATATTGTTGTCGGTCGGCAGGGACTTTTTTATTTAGACCTATTTTTTGTTTTGAAATGGTCTTTTTTTTTGGTCATACTCTCTTAAGAAATGTTTGAGGTCGACAGTAGGGGTGTCACGTTTAGTGAATTTGATAAACGTGTACACGTCTATCATTAAACGAAACGGATCTACACGTTGTTTACATCAGTTTCAGTAAATCATCATACATGCTGCGTTCAAAACAATATTCTTTGAAGTAACAAATGTTACATACCTGTTTAAATATGTCTGCCGTTTTAGATACGTAATCATTTAGCGTTATGTAGACGTCCAGATCGCCCCGATACATGAATACAAATTCAGCGACCATATATAATACATATATTTTCAATCATGTGCATTTCAGCACTGTCAGGATAAGTCCGGTTCAATATTAAGGTAGATGTTATTAACTAAGCTGTTGTATATGTTATTTTACGTACGGATACCCAAGTTACTAAACGTTTAGAGCTGCTAATCGAAACGCTTCCGTGTACACGTATAAACGTGACACCCCTATATAGTCGACAGTACTGAAAAGTTAAGGCCGAGCAGGCATGAAATGGATTTTTTTCTCAGTCTGTGTAACATTTAACTATGCCTGTTACAATTTGGACCCTGAAACCTTAAGCTTAATTAACAGTAACGCAAATCTTCACGTGAAGTCACGTTTAGATCAAATTTTTATAAAAAAGCAAATTTTGATAAAAGAAAAAGATTATTAACTCTGGAAAGACAGTTGGTTTAGAGAGCCTTTCTACCCGACTTATATTTGAAAATTTATTGATGAAGTTAATAAACGGATGTGGATCTAAGATAGAGGGGATATCATAAGAGATAACACAAGAATACCATTGATGCGAAGCATCAAAGGGCGCCGAAAATAGTTTCTATTTCAACATTTATTAGTTATACGGTTTTTGCATATCGCAATGTAGCCTGACAAAAACGTATAACGATTTTGTTATACTGCAACACCCCTGTTTTATACCCCCTTCGCACACACGGTTTTTTCTTACGAGTCCTTACGGATCGCCAACTCGTAGTCAATCGCAAGCATCCGTACATAACTCGTTGGTATCCGTTAATAACTCGTCACAACTCGCAAACACTCGTGAGGATCCGTGAAAGTAGAGGCAAATTTTTTGCAATTGTCCACGGATAACATTTCCGTATATAACTCGTAAATAACTTGTAACAATCCGTCAACGGTATCGTAAACCGGTCGCAACATGCAACTCTCCGTAAACTACTCGCACGAATCCGTAATTGTCGCGTAAACAATTTGCTTTACGATTTGTTACGGTTAGTTTACGTTTGTTTACGGACTATAACGAGTAAGACAAATCCGTGTGTGTGAAGGTAGCATTACTTTTATTCTCATGTTTAATCTGTAAAATTAATCAAAATTAATGCTTCTCAATTTTTATACGTTCTCAAGTAATGTACATGTGTGGCGTTAAATAGCTAAAATTAGCTTTTTGATAAGCAATCATTATTAGTTTGATTTGAATGAAAAATTTTATGAATATTTGCAGAAAACATTTAAAATCATGGTGGTTTTAAAGCTGAAAAAAAACGGAAGAAAACTTATTTTAAAAATTTGGGTTTGACCGGGAGCTGATATTATAATTTTGCAAAACCAATGAGGGAGAAGTTGTTTTACGTTTTCGTATTGTTTCTAAAAGATATGAAAAGGAACATTACAATTAAACAATTACGTTTTAATGAAGGAAATGTGTATAATCAATATTTTAATGTCTATTTCGTATTATTTTAGCATACAGTTAAAACCATTTTTCTTCGCATTCTAATAACCGCTCCTACCATGTACTTCCGGAAAAACTATTCCATAATAGGCCGCCGCCGTCGTCGGCGGCGCCAATAAAACAATGCTGCACTCACGGATGCTCTCCTAGCATGAAATAAATACAGTAACTGTGGTGCTCACTAAATTATACATGCCGTGACTCTTCCCTGAAACAATGGTTGTCCTTTCTTTCTTAATAACAAAATTTCGGAAGAAACATCTTCACAACATTTTATGAAGAGTTGATTTTTAACAAGGTGTCACGTGTGACACCTTGTTATAGTATACGCAATTTTGAAAACGACTCAGCGAAGGTGCTTATACGTTTGACGCTGGCCGGAACATATGCGGAGTAAGCCGTGCTACGCCGGTATAACCAAACCTCATTACTTAAAAGGCGCCGAATTCATTCTGGCTTTAAGAAACGAATAGAACGGCGTACGCCGGCATGCGTAAAACGTATAGTCCCAAAAACCCTGACAGTTTGAACAGCTTTAGGTTTCTCCTTCAGCCTGCAAAGGAGATCGACTTTAGCTGAAACGCGCGTGGATCGTGTTTGTGATCTCGGCCTAGAAATTAATTAAAAACCGTTTCCGTTGCCAAATATACGTGTTAATGTTTTAAATCATTGTAACACAAATGTAGGCAAAATTCAGAATGTTTGAATTACTACACCATCAGGCAGCCATGTACACTGATTCGACACTGCATACATTTAGCGTTTACATATCATCGACTGTGTAAACTCATTCTGCAATACAAGAACTAGCAATGCGAACTTTATAAAGTTTCTCCCTCACCCAAATATCAGCCAGATATGACAAGAAGTATATTTTTCAAAAAGATAAGCGCAGATACTTTTATATTGTTACATGTTGACAAATTAGATTCTTTACAAAGATATGAGTGTAATTTGAATTCTGTAAATTTTCTTCTAGTTTCTTAAATGAAATATTTTCAAAAATCCGCTGAATTTTAAGGTTAAGTTATAATATGTGTACGCTTTCTTTAATGATTTCTGATAGGATATTGTTGTTGTAGGAGTTAAACGTCCACTTAAAAAGTACATGTATTTGGTATGTTTAACGGATATTGTCCATCGATGCTAAAATCTTGCATGAAGTCTCGCAGTCTGGAACAAAAAAGTTGGACTTGTATACGAGAGTTGCAATTCCATGTGTATATAGGTCAGTCACCATATGTTTATACTAAAATTTCAAAAGCGTTTGCAACGCTTTATCATTTGGTAGCGTATTATTTCAAATCTACAGATATAATTGACTGGAATGTATACTGGAACCTTTTTATATGACTATATAATCTAAAATATGTTATCAGTGTATACAGTTTGAAGAACATTATTTTTCTTACAAAAATCTGAGAGCGAGCAGCTTAAAGTTCTGGGTAATCACTAGACCACGGATGCGGATCTGGTCGGACATCATTATGAAAATAATGACCTGTATTATATGTTTTATGATGTTAGCATATGTCCCTTGCGGAAACATAATGTACCACCACTTAAATTTTAGGTTTCATGAAAAGTTCGTGAAATAACAGACGAGTAGGTGGTGTCACGTATTCCTGAAGGATGTCTCTCAAACAAAGCTGGTTATATACAAATTAAAAGCACTGTATTTTACTTCATCAAAAAGTATCTAGCAAAACTATGTTTTTGAAAAAAATATAAAACAACAGCAACATGATGTGTTTTCAATGAACTGCAGGTCTGTGATTAAAATAAACGGATAGATATCAAAATCAAGTATCACTCATTGTCTTTATGAAAAATCCCCTTGTGCCCAATTTTGCAGAGGACACCTTGTTGTCAGCACTTTCAGTGCTTTGATTTAATGTGTGATGTAAATACAAAGTTTGGACTACAACTTGATCATTGCAGATTTGTTTACTTTGACCAAGACCAATGTAGATTGGCCTACATTGTCCAAAACAATTTCAAATTGGTTTAAACTGACACAGACAACTGCATATTTGTTAACATTGTCTAGGACCATTGCAGATTAGCTCACATTGTCAAAAACAATTGCATATTGGTTTACACTGACGAAGACCATTGCATATTGACTTACACTGACCAAGTTCATTGCATATTGGCTTACATTGACCAAGACCATTGCAGATTGGCTTATACTCTCACTGTCTAAGACCATTTCATTTTGGTTTACATTGTCGTTGTGTAAGACCATCGCATTTTGGTTTACATTGACCAATACCAGTGCAGATTGGCTTATACTTTCATTGTCTAAGACCATTGCATTTTGGTTTACATTGTCGTTGTCTAAGACCATTGCATTTTGGTTTACATTGTCGTTGTGTTAGACCATTGCATTTTGGTTTACATTGTCGTTGTGTAAGACCATTGCATTTTGGTTTACATTGACCAAGACCATCGCGGATTAGCTTATACTCTCATTGTCTAAAACCATTGCCATTGGTTAACATTGTCGTTGTGTAAGACCATTGCATTTTGGTTTACATTGACAAAGACCTTGCAGATTGGCTTATATTATCAAAGACCATTGCATATTGGTTTACATTGACCAAGACCATCGCAGATTGGCTTATACTCTCATTGTCTAAAACCATTGCCATTGGTTAACATTGTCGTTGTGTAAGACCATTGCATTTTGGTTTACATTGACAAAGACCATTGCAGATTGGCTTATATTATCAAAGACCATTGCATATTGGTTTACATTGACCAAGACCATTGCAGATTGGCTTATTCTCTCATTGTCTAAGACCATTGTATTTTGGTTTTGCATTGACCAAGACATTTGCAGATTGGCTTATATTGTCATTGTCTAAGGCTATACAGTTTTAAGGCCCGGACTAGAGAGTCATAATTCGTTCAGTTACATGGTCATCATTTAAAAAAAAGAAAACTACTGAATATTTAACAAGAAATAGGCTCTGTTATAATATAGAACGGACGCTCATGTTTTCCGTTTTGTCACCTCTGTTTCATTGTCACCATTATTGGATTTATCCTCAATTGTAACTGTTTTTATACATTTCTTTAACACATCTATGTATTTCAAATTAAATATGTTTTCCATTTATTGCAACACTAGTTCGAGGTTTGTCGTATGATTAACTGTTCAGGGTACATAAACTTTGTCTCAGTCAGTCGTGTAAGTTCGGGTAAGATGGTTCAAAAAGGTTTCCGTATAATGTGTTTACTTTGTTACATATATGACTGATACTGATAAAAACTTTTGTTACAATCTTCAAAGCTGATAAAATGTGATGGTTAGCCATCAAATATGATCTGGATTTTAATTTATGTATATTTCAATTTTCTATTTTTTATATGTGAAGGATTTCTGTTACGATGGGGCAACCATAATACAACGACCACAAAACCTACTAGTAAGTTACGATTTTTTTTCTGTAATGGCATACGCCATGCACATGCTAGATACAGACAAGGGGATATATCAGAACCGAACATTGATTTTCAAATCATAACTTCATTTTTCTTTGGATATAACTTTCGGACATTATATAGCGTGAGTTTATTTGCCTGTTAAATGGTGTTGTATTCCATACCGGAATTCTCTGAAATTCCATTACAAACATAGCAATCTTAAAAGTTAAAATTGCAAAAAAGCTGACAATACGTATACAACTGCATACGTTCATTCTGTCCACAACATGCACACCGATTATAACATATGTAATTTACTCGGAATGGCTGGTTCGAATCCTCTCAGCGAAACAGGCTACAAACACTAAAATCTACATTATTAGTAATAGATATAAACGATAGCTACATATTTTCGTAATCTGCGCTGCAGGCCTGCTGATAGTGGGGCTCAGGTACGGACCACATTCCACTGGGTTTAATGGTCTTATTTCCTGCACGTCGTCAACTTGTCTGCTGTAATTTAAGCCTTCTTGTTTACATCAACTATTCTGTCAACTTATTTTTCGTCATTGAAACTTTAGTTTGTCTAGCTGAAGTCTGTTTGGTGTAGTTTATGTCTGCTCGATTAGTCTGGCAACTTATTTTGCATGTCTTCAACTTGTTTGGTCTAATTCATGCCTGCTTTTTTTACATCGATTTGTTCTGACAACTCAGTCATTTCGCATGTCCTGCAATTTCTGTCTAGCAATATCAAGCAACACCAATCAACGCACTGTTGTACTGTAATCATCTTTCTTACATAATTTAAAAAAAATTGGGTCATTAAATAATTTGTATCGTGTAAAGAAAGCTTTGACTATTTTTTCTTTGACGAATTTCCTTTACAAAGCCATGTGATCGTCTAAACTAGCTTTGATATACAGTGTGGTAACCACTTGTCCGTGGGGTAAGAAAAAAACTACAAAGGGTCGCAATTCAGTGAAACATCATCAAAATATAACATGTTTTTGATGATTAAGCTTTTCATGAAAATTTGTTCAATCCATCCAGTGACACAAAAAAGAATGGCGCTATATCAATTTGCCGCCACAACTTCGTGAAAATTTCATTGGGTCGCTTCATTTAACCTTAGCAATGAAACATTCCACGAAGCTTAATCACTTCCATGCAGTAATAATTGATAGGCACAAATCCATAAAGTATCTTGTTGGTAGAAACCTGCTGATATGACATGCTCATTTAGCTTCCCGCACTGTGATTTATCATATATAGCAACAATAATTAAGGATGTATTAAGCCAACTTTTTGAAAGCTCACACTGGTGACACTAGCAATGTCTCCATGTAGAAAAAAAAATCCGAACGAGTGGTGTAGCTGAAAAATAGTACGGTATGTACGGCTGGAGGTATGGTATATTAGGGTTTTATCGTTGGTACCAGTTTCCCATATGGCCAACGCCCCCAGAAGAGTTCAGTTATTTTAGGTTTCGGGGGATAGTGCAAGATACAGAAAGCGTCCCAATGCCAGAGACACCCCTGGTTCTTTATCATGCCAGGTTTTCACCCATACATAAGTCTCTAAGTTTTTTAAGTCTCATCCGAAAGACTGTTAGTAATTTTAGTTGGTCAGCCCTGGGAATCGAACCCACAACCCCGAGATTACAAGTCTCGTGCTCTACCTATTGAGCTATCCGGGCTGACTGGACGAAACGGAAAACTATGTTTCCCATAAAAAATGTAATTGCGAATATCTTACTGTACACTTATTTCAATTTGTTTCCGTCGCATTCACAATAAATACAGAAACAATAAATGCATGTATACTGAGTTTCTGTAAACATAAAACTTCAAGAATGTGAAAATAAAATGTTCCCAGAATATCCGTGCTTGGATTTGTTTTTCTTGTCGTTCTTGCACATATATCTTAACGAATCAACAAATCAAATATAAAAGCACCATCAAAATAAACAATGTTCTGTTTGTGTTTTTTTTCATGCTACGAAATCGTTTTAGTTATAATCGTTGTTGTTTATTTACCTTAAGTAACTAACTCCTTCATGACGATTGTCGTACGAAAAGAAGAGTTTGCGGCACTGGCACAAGAGTACTGAACTGCCCTGTAATTTTAACAAAATACCAAAAGTATACCTAAAGAAACCTATCATGAAAAAATACACAAAAATGGTAAAACTTTTTACCATTATTTGTTTGCTTTTTTCGTGATAGGGTGTTATTTAGGTATATTTTTTTGGTATTTTGTTAAAATTACAGGGCAGTTCAGTACTCTGGTGCCAGTGGTTTGTGGGTGAGTTTGCCAAAAAAACAAATCCGCAGATCGGACTCGAGCCCTCGAGTTTCGGGTTAGCCTCAAAGGAATTAAGACTTAACACCTTTTAGTTCATGTTAATTTATTTTAGCTCGATTGTGAAGAAAACTTGCAGATGGTCGAGTCACTCGCGGGTCCGTTTCCAGGAAAACCAGTACTAATTTGTGTCATATGAGGAGGTACGACCGTGAGCCCAGTGGTGCTCGAATCCGCAACCCCCGTGAAGAGCGGCAGATACCATTACTCCTTTTATATTACAGGGCCTCAAATAATGACCAAAGATGTCACTTGACATGTTATTTACTGTATAACTCTCAATTTGAACAATTGGAAACATATATAGGTACAAAATCGGCGTTAAAACCTAAACATGTAAATGAAGTACATGTAATTTATTTTCAAAGATTACAGTTCGTTTTATATTAAGCAATACGATATGACATACACAGTTAAGTATGTGTAACCTAAATCGGACTTGAACAGGAAGGGGTATGAATTAATACACCAGATAACACTATTTACCTTGAGATATACTCCAACACTGCACATATCTCGAGTGATTTAAGTATGGGATATCAAAACACCACTGGTAATTTGTTTTCTCATTATGTTTTCTTTCTTAAATCAAGTTTTTAAAATTGTGACTACAAGTTACAAAGTGATGGGCGTATGCAGTACTGTGTTAATACCGGTATTGTATTATGGGATTGCCCGTGCATGCTTAGTACCTACAAAGTATATTAAGCTGTGGGCCAACATCAAAATATTTTAGATTCCCTTGTAACGATTCTAATGTGCAGTGCTGCATTCCTTGTAAAGGTAAGAAATTCGTAAAACTTATAAAAAAATGATACCTCCGAGGAACATATTCATGGCCTGGTGATACAGTAGCCTGGTTGGTCATTGCCACTGATTGAAGCTCTTTCCATTTAACTGGTTTTTTGTTTAATGTTGTTTGCAGAACCTCCTGTCCTCAATGCAACACATCCTGCTGATCTGCCAGGGAATGATGACATTGACCCCGTCAAGGCGGAGGCTGGTAAGAAATTTTTGTTCACTGCTTGAAATGTGTGACTCATTGAGCAAATTTTACTATTACAGAAAAGCTACCACACCACGATATAGTGTTTAGGAATTTGAACAAAGGGGGGGCGGGGTCAGGTTTAAAGTGTCATGGGGGGGAGGGGGTCAGGTTTAAAGTTTCATCGGAGATGCACGTATGCCCAATTCTACAAATTAATGGAAGCAAAGTCTCATACTAAAGCACATTTTTTCACAGACTACTTAAATATCAGTGTATGTGGCCTATGGCCACGCACCATTCTGCTGAATTGGTCCTATAAATTCTATTACTAAATCATAAAATTGGTAAAACAAACGGAACACATCAACAACTAGATGTCTTCTTCACATGACTTTAATTTCGAAGATAACCTTGACATTTGAGTGAAATACTGTGTTTATTTCCCTAATATTGTGCAGTGAAAATGAACTGCAACTTATATCAGAGTTACTGCAAAAAAGTTGCTAAAAATGTCATCTTTTTTGTAACATTGTTGTGACCTTTTGTTGTGACACTGAACTTTGACAAATCCATTTCTGTGTAACTTTTTTTTGTTATGTGCCAATTCGTCTAAAACTTTCTAACAAATGTTACAGATATTAAAGGAAGATGCTTTCAAAAATGTGTATTTTTGTGACACCACTTCTAACTGTGAACTCAAACTTTGTTTGATTCACTTGAATTTGTCTCGTGCTTTTGAATGTTTGTGTCACCTTATTTTTAAAGCCATTCACAAAAATTGGAATTATCAAGCAAAGTTAAGAAGTATGACAGACAGCTCATGCCGATTGCAGAATCCACAGCCGAGAGTATAACAAGCAAGCAAAAACTGATTTTACATGACGAGTGTCACATTTTCTGTAATTCTGTTCTATTTTTAGGGGCTATAGCAGGTGCTGTGTTTGGTGTTCTGCTTTCAATGGGCTTCATTGCTTTTGCGGGCATTATGTACATCAGAAGGAAGCGGTAAAGTTTTATTCTAATTTTATTCTAGTAAGTACTTATGGCCCAGCCTGTTTGTAAAACATGTTCTTTTAACTTGTAAAAACTATCAGACCATTTCCAAAATTGAAAAATAACTTACATAGAAAATCTGAAGCTAATATACTGAACGCTAGGGGCACTAGTGGTTAAACAATAATTAACCATCCTCAATCAGACTGAGGAACCACTTAGCGAGGAACCAATTAGCAGGTGATACCTGAAAGACACAACAAGCAGTTGCATAATATTTTATAATATTACAGTTTAATCTTTTGACAGTTACATATTTCACATAGCTAAGATGGATGTTGACCCCAAGCTTTTATTATGAAATTTTAAGTATCTGGCTCAAATTATTTACACTCCGATACAGAAACAAGAGCTGTCACTATAAAGTGACATATGCACACAAAGTGCAGCTCTTGAGTGTTATTTCCTGGAATAACCTGGGTTTTTTTCAGATTTCATGTAAATTGGTTAACATACAAAGTTTAATGTAAATTTGTTAATAATTATGCAAAGTTATTTTGCAGCGAAAGAAATCGAGAATACAGCCGAAAAACCAAGGTTCTGAAGCAGTCATCACAAAGTGCTGGTGTATATATGGATACAACACAAGAGTTCATTCAAGCCCGCCCGAAGCCCACCAACAACCAAGGTCCAGAGTATAAATCCTTACAAAAAGAATCGAACCTTGATGAATCTGACTCAGAGGATGAGTTGTGATATTCACGATTACGTTAAACATGAATTCCAGGAAAACGTTATGGCCTTCAGACGTCCAGATTTAAAGAAGTGTAATCAAATTAATCAAATTATTTAGATGGGCTGAGAAATCAAGAATTTATAATTCAGACTACTTTTGAAAGTGACAAGTTATGTGACACTTCTAGGTTGAGTTAATCATTGTGTTATGTCACTGTTCTATTTGCATAGGGAGATACTTTACAATATTTCAAAAGTTTAAGTAGCAGTTACTTCCCCTTTTAGTATAGAAGATTAAATCCTTGCAAGAGTATGATTAACTTAAGCATCATTTACATACGAGTCTTCTTAATAATTCATCATTCAATTTTATACTATTACTTCAAGACAGAATTCATGTATTTTCTGTAAGCAAAAGTGTCAAAAAGTATTTCTAATTTTTTCGCATTATTATTTAAAAATACTGCGCTTTATTTATATTTTATAACATGTGCTGTCACTTTAAAAATGTTAGGAATGTTTTATGCCCCCGAAGGAAGGCATATTAAAATCGCACCGTCCGTCTGTCTGTCCGTCTGTGCGTCCCCACTTACAATTCGTGTCCGGACTGTAACTTTGTCATGCATTGAAGGATTTTAAAATAACTTGGCACACATGTCTAGCACATCAAGACGACGTGTCGCGTGCAAGACCCACATCCCTACCACAAAGGTCAAGGTCACATTTGGAGTATGAAAGTTATGGAATCCTCTATATATGCACACATTCGTGTCCGGACTGTAACTTTGTCATGCATTGAAGGATTTTAAAATAACTTGGCACAAATGTTTAGCACATCAAGACGACGTGTCGCGTGCAAGACCCACGTCCCTAGCTCAAAGGTCAAGGTCATACTTAGAGTTTGAAGGTAATGGATTCCTCTATATATGCATATATGCACACATTCGTGTCCGGACTGTAACTTTGTCATGCATTGAAGGATTTTAAAATAATTTGGCACAAATGTTTAGCACATCAACACGACGTGTCGCGTACAAGACCCACGTCCCTAGCTCAAAGGTCAAGGTCACACTTAAGGGTTTGAAGGTAATGGATTCCTCTATATATGCATATATGCACACATTCGTGTCCGGACTGTAACTTTGTCATGCATTGAAGGATTTTAAAATAACTTGGCACAAATGTCTAGCACTTCAAAACGACGTGTCGCATGCAAGACCCACGTCCCTAGCTCAAAGGTCAAGGTCACACTTAGAGTTTGAAGGTAATGGATTCCTCTATATATGCATATATGCACACATTCGTGTCCGGACTGTAACTTTGTCATGCATTGAAGGATTTTAAAATAATTTGGCACAAATGTCTAGCACATCAAGATGACGTGTCACGTGCAAGACCCACATCCCTTACACAAAGGTCAAGGTCACACATAGAGTTTATAGGTAATGGAATCCTGTATATATGCATACATTTGTGTCCGGACTACAACTTTACCATGCTTTGAAGGATTTTAAAATAACTTGGCACAAATGTCTAGCACATCAAGCGGATGTGTCGCGTGCAAGACCCAAGTCCCTACCTTAAAGGTCAAGGTCACACTTAGTGTTTAAAGTAATGGAAAACTGTATGCATGGTTACTCTGTCATGCATGGAAAGATTTTAAAATTACATAGCACATCTATTGAGCACATGGAGAGGACACAGACTGTGAGGCACCTCTTTCGGGGGCATTCGTCACTTGTGAGGGACAGCTCTTGTTTGTACAAATAATGGTCAATTCTGCAAGTAAGACATCTTTCTTGGTAAATATATAAAGGATAGGAATAATTGTAACATCCACACTGATCAGGGGCCTTTCAGATATTGGGCTTACATAACTATTGTATAGTTTCTTTTATATACTAACACGGAAGTTTTTACTCCAAAATTTTACAGAATAGTGTTAAACAAAAGATGTTTTATCTGATTATGATGAAACTGTCTACCAGTCAAGTTTACACGTTCATGTGTGACAAGACTTTATAAAAATTATTTATTTATTACAAGTAAATGAGTGATATTGTCAACTGTCTTAGAAATGATACTGTACTCTAACCATGTAAACCTGCTCATTTTCAATTTTTGAACTTCAATAACTGAAGGAAAACATCGAGTATGCTAGTACTTTGATTTTGTATAGCATCATAGTAAATAACCGTCTTTTTCCATTCTTCATGTATAACATAATCATGAAGATAACAATTCAATTCAATTCTAACCCTTCGCTCAAACTAAGAGTAACACAGTCTAAATAATTCAGAAATAAGATTTGTTACAATTCTGAATTTTTGCCTGCAAGAACTTAGAGTCAACTTGTTCAAACCTAGGAGGCTTGTACTACCACGATATTGCTTCACTCTTATTTCATATTAAAAAGAAATTCCATTTGGATTCTTGGCCTCAGTTACAGTTATCTACTTTGTCATGATAGTATTACATAATGCGTTAACACTTACAATACAGTAATTATAGGTTATTAGTATAGAGGTATGTGGTACACCAGGTATTAAAAACATAAAATCTAAAATGATTTTTAAATTTCACATACAAATTGACTTATGGAAATCATTAGAATATACAGGTGGCTAGAGTTTTACTGAAGTGGCTTTACAAACAACATTGATTAATTCCTGTTAAGAATTGCTTCGTTATAAAGTGTGACACTGGTTTTACTTTCAGTGTGTAAAACAATAAAATTTAATCCCCCAAAAGTTTGCTTAGAAGCATCTCATGTTTTGCTGTAAACTGGGAAATAATCGGGATGATTTAATGTTCACTATTTTCATGAATTTCCAGATTCGCTAATTTAAAAATATTGGTAAAGATTCATTTCACATAGATTTTCTACAGGAGAATTTTCCTTTTGCAAATTTACAATTCACAAATATGTCAGTCTACTCACTAATCGCGAATCTTTTATCACGCAAACATTAACCAATTAATACAGTATTCAGGGTTTCTTTTTCAGCACTTCAGCTGACATGTTTGTCATTTAGCACTTACTAGTTTAACTTTGTACAGAGCTTTATGTGTATCAGGACCTGTTATATTTCAATAAAACCAATATATCTGTGAATTACAAACTGGGAGACATTTTGTGCAATAAATATATTATTTTATATAACATTTCTTATCCTTTGCACTTTTAGTTTCTAAATGTATACGGTAAGTAATTAGAAAGTATGTAGTGTATGAATTGCCTGAGCTTCTGTTGCGTCAGTCTGGTCATTTTTCAGTGAAGGAGATCCAGACCCTAAATGCAAATCAAACCCTCGTCGCAATGTTTACGATAGTACAGTTATTACACCGCCCACTAAAGGTGAAAGGATAGTTTGATGTCACTGTCAATCATTCCATCCCTTTGGCACCATTGGAGAATCTGAATAAAACTTGGTAGAAATTTTGACTGTTATCAGGAAATGTCACCCTACACATTTCAGTCAGATTGGTTATGGAGTTATGGCCCTTACTTCATTCCTTTATATATATTCTATGTAGTGAGTGAAAATTTGTGTTGTCTTAAAGAGGTTGAAAGAATTCAATTTGGCAAAAACAATCACCAAATGACTCTACCAAATATTTTGTTAAACTGAAGCTGACCCCTTTAAAAATCATGGTCTCTGTGAGGTTGGACAGTTTTTCATATCTTTGAAACCAGTGGTCAGAAGTTAATTTGATTTTGTACAATTTAGAACCCCATAAAGTGTGTTATCTATATACAGGGATGAATATGATAATGAGGAATCTTAACAAATAAAAGTGCAATTACTTTGGTGTTAATGAGTTGATCCAAATAAGACTTGTATAATTGATGGTTAGACCAACATACCCTACCTACTTGAGAGGGGAGAGGAGGTGTGATAGAGGATTAAACCACTGTTTCTCCTTTGGGGTATAAGGAAAGTTTGATGTCCCTGACCTGGGGTAGTGGATTTAAGTCTAATGAGAGCTGTCCATAATACAGCATGTACCACTATTTTCAGTATTTGCCAATAAAACGAAACTTTTATCAGTAAATAAAAAAACAAAATTCTGTTGACTCTCCAAGTATAACCTAGAAAACTGTAATCATAAAATAAATCAAAATGTATGGTGTCTTAATTTTTTGATACCCCTTAAAACTATTGCTAAGTTTCAAATAACTCCCATAAGTGATTACTGAATTATTTGCATGTTGGAACCTTGCATGCAATACTTTAACTAAAGTTTCTTTGTATGCAATACTTTAACTAAAGTTTCTAAGTTCAACAAGGGCCAAGATTTGTAGTTAATTCAGTCAGGTGTTATCTAACTCGCACTAAACACGACTGGTAAGTTTAAAGTAACCGCCATAAGTGGTTACTGAAGTATGTGCATGATAGTACCTTGCATGCAAAACTTCAACCAAATTTTCTTAGTTAAACCAGGGCCATATTTTGAATTAAATTCATACAAGAGTTATCTTACTTGACAGCCTGACACTATGAGAAAGTACAGCAAGTTTCAATTGAATATCTTAAGTAATGAAGAAGATATTGGACTTTATCAAAAAACTTTAACCAATGCGGTGCAATAGTCTCCTTTTTCTTCAAATAGTCGAGCTAAAAATGTAAGAAATCATTCAATATTATAAATTTAGTTGACAAACTGAAATTATTCCATAATAACTGGATTCCAAATACAATAATTTTTTGTTGTCCTTCTGAGAGCAAAATCATTAAAACAAAACTATAAAGACATGGTTAGAACTTTTATTTTACTTGCAGAAGAATCTGCCACATTATATGCGAGAGGACAAATTAATAGCTTTACTTTTTTAGTGCTTACACTGTACAATATTCCCAGATACTCTTTATGTACTACAAAAAACAATGTTAAATACATAGTTATTGCAAACCTATTTCTTCTATTGAAACAAAATATACACCATAATCTATTAATATAAACCAGAGGAGCATTTTTTATCCTTAAGAAAGGAATAAGCCTCAAAACTGAATGTGACTTGTCCCCCTGAAAGAATGCGTGTTTCAACAGGCAGTATCTTCTGTCCCTAAAGCTGGAAGGTCCTAACTGAAGTGGTCAAAACTTATGACATATTTTGAAATCTTCAAAGAATTGAAAACATCTTCAAATCACATTTAAAAAGAAGACATTACTGCAGTAATATGACCAAATGACTCGGGTTATTTTCTGGAGATTCACTAAATTTCTACAAAGACGACAGATAAGACTGCATGGAGAGACTAGACCTACTTTACACAATGTCTCATCAGTTTCAAGTCATCAGGTACATAGTAAATGACGTTTAAAAGCCCTTCTTCCTAAATATGACGTTGTAAATTACATATAGAATAATGAAGCCCGAAGGTAATTATCAAATGCCAGGGCACTGCTCAGCCATTTATTGTTGTGTATAAGAATCCATTAATCATTTCTTCTTTCAGTTTTCTCTATCAACTTTAAGTGCATGTTTTCATATAAAAAAAGATACCCAATATCGCACGGAAGCCAGATTTTAGCTGCAACAAGTAAGGTGTGCACGAGTTGCTCCCCTTGTATAAAAAAAACATGCAAACAATAATCAGCTGTTTTGGTATTTGTTAACCCCTGTTGTTTAAAATTCCGTGATATGACTTGTTATTTGCTTCCAAGCTTTTGCAGCATCTAAATGTTACATTATTGTCTATAAGAACATGTACCTGTGCAATGGGCTTTCTGTAGCACCAATTTTTTTTTTTAAAAATCCCCCATTCTTGTCTATAAAAACATGTACCCCTGCAAAAGGCTCTCTGGAACCCCATGTTTGCACGTTAAATTTTTTTTAACTGCAATTACGCAATAATTGCACATACAGGGCCAAAAACTGATAAAACTTCACAAGGATAAAACATTTTTTTCTCTACACAAAGGTGTTACAAACTTACAATATTTAGTAACTAATGTATTATTGTAATATAAGTAATTCCAACGATAACAATACAAGAGGGCCAAGATGGCCCTATATCGCTCACCTTGGTACAAGTCCACTTGCCTGGTGGAAGATCACTAGATAATGTTATATACCAAATAGGTTTTCCTATATACGTTTTTGTAAAACAGGGGGTCATAATTTAAACACTCTTGGTATAGGTCCACTAGACAATGCTACATGCCAAATATCTAAGCTCTAGGCCTTGTGGTTTCAGAGAAGATTTTTAAAGTTTTTCCTATCTGTTGCCTAAGAGAACCAGAGTTTTGCATGGAATGGAATTCTTTGAACACTTTTGGTAGAGCTTCATGCAAGGAACATTCCTGCATAGTTTTATCAACATTGGCCTAGTGGTTTCAGAGGAGATGTCATTTGAATCAAAATGTTGACGGACGACGGACAATCATCAATTAGAAAAGCTCACCCTGGCGTAGCCAGGTGAGCTAATAAGAAGAGAACCAAATTTACTGAATAACCATTAATTAACTAAAGCTAAAAAAATTGATTAAAATTAGTACAAATAAAACAGGTTTACCCACTTTTATTCAACAAGGATATTAAATTATTATATCTACCAACAGTATTTGCAAATGGCGATTACCATTCTGTCAGCTCATTTAGTTCAATTAACCAGTGAATAATCACGCACAAAAAATGAAAAGGACGCAAAGATTTGAAATAGCACATGAAAAGCGAGACTTGGGTATATGCTCGCGGCAGTTTGTATAAAAACTATCGTAAACGAACTTGCATTTCCTGCGAGTATTTAGAAGCATTTTCGCATGAAATCGTTAAAAAATCGCGGCACTTCGCGGGTGTAATATCGCGGTACTTAAAGTGGTGTTTCAGACAGCTAATAGGACATTAAATTAGAATTATTTTACGTGAAAATTTGTATACACATATTTTTTTACTTTTGAACATTTATCAAATTCAAAATATTTTGCCGGCCGGGGGATTTTTTTTGGTAGCTTGATATAGTGCATAACCAAAATAAAACTTACTCATATTATACTTGTCTATTCCAAACTAGTTTTTATAATCCAAAATAATCAGACCTGTAAAAATATTCGGTCTTTTTAATGCCACGCGCTTCGCCCGTGGATCAAACGAAACTCAGCGTCGGCGTCACGTGCTTTGATCTCGTAACACCTGCGGCTTTATGAGTAAAAGAAGTCGCTGTAGAAATTATTTTATTCGACAAAGGTAATTCTTTAAAGTAAATACATTGTAGAAGAAAATTGTAACTTAGAAAAAATCGGCATGAAGCGCCGCGATTTTGTTATAAACACAACGCTTATTTTAAATAAAGAATAGTTGGAACTTATAAATGTTAATTAAGTCAGCTGAAAATACTTTTCCCATTCACAAATTATCAAACGTTACTCAATCAGTGGTGTCACATAGCTCGAAATTTCAAAGTTGACGTAGTTAGTTTGTCATCCTTTATGAATGCTCGTATTTTTTACACCTATCGCGAGTGACAAATGCTAATTGGAGAATAAACCTCGACTAATTACAGCAGATTTTTTAACGGAAATAAATATTTTAAATCTACGTAAAAGGTAATTAATATTTTCAGTAACTCAATACTTTTAGAAACAATTATATTTGAAGAACAAGAGCTGTCCCTCACAAGTGACAAATGCCCCCGAAAGAGGTGCCTCACAGTCTGTGTCCTCTCCATGTGCTCAATAAATGTGCTATGTAATTTTAAAATCCTTCCATGCATGACAGAGTAATCATGCATACAGTATTCCATTACTTTAAACACTAAGTGTGACCTTGGGTATTGCACGCGACACATCCGGTTGATGTGCTAGACATTTGTGCCAAGTTATTTTAAAATCCTTCAAAGCATAATAAAGTTATAGTCCGGACACAAATGTATGCATATATACAGGATTCCATTACCTATAAACTCTAAGTGTGACCTTGACCTTTGTGGTAGGGATGTGGGTCTTGCACGCGACACGTCGTCTTGATGTGCTAGACATTTTGTGCCAAATTATTTTAAAATCCTTCAAGGCATGACAAAGTTACAGTCCGGACACGAATGTGTGCATATATAGCATATATAGAGGAATCCATTAGCTTCAAACTCTAAGTGTGACCTTGACCTTTGAGCCTAGGGACGTGGGTCTTGCCCCCCCCCCCCCCGTCTTGATGTTGCTAGACATTTGTGCCAAGTTATTTTAAAATCCTTCAATGCATGACAAAGTTACGTCTGGACACGAATGTGTGCATATATGCATATATAGAGGAATCCATTAGCTTCAAACTCTAAGTATGACCTTGACCTTTGAGCTAGGGACATGGGTCTTGCCCGCGACACGTCGTCTTGATGTGCTAGACATGTGTGTCTAGTTATTTGAAAATCCTTCAATGCATGACAAAGTTACAGTCCGGACACGAATGTGTGCATATATAGAGGATTCCATAACCTTCATACTCCAAGTGTGACCTTCACCTTTGAGGTAGGGATGTGGGTCTTCGCCACGCCACACGCCCGTCCGCCCCCTTGATGTGCTAGCATGTGTGCCAAGTTATTTTAAAATCCTTCAATGCATGACAAAGTTACGTCCGGACACGAATAAAGGGGGCCACAAACAACAGGGGGACCCACGCCGCTTTAATATGCCCACCCTTCGGGGCATAAAAACAAACATACAGCAGCGATTCGCAAAGAAAACTAATTCGGGGGGGTATTCTATTTTCTGACTTTTTGGAAAGGGACTCATTGTTTCATAGCTGGGACTCATTGTTTTGAAAAATGTGCATCCCAGGGACTCATATAAATCAAAACCTAGATTATTCACTGATTAACCCTAATTTTTGTTGTAATTAAAGGCTAATGAAAAACAGACCTAAAGATTCAATTTAGGACAACCAGTACAAACTACATCTCAGTTCTTTTTAGTTTATATTATTAATCTCTCCCAAATCAAAATAAAACCATAAAGTATACCAATTATTTACTGGAATTATTTTGCTTATAACCAACAAATATTCATTTTATATATATCAAGGTAATAAATTAAATACTACCAGTTAAGAAATACTGTTGTAGATGCTTTTTACAATTAATGCCTTTAAAATATTCCATAAATAATATAACAAGAGGGCCATGATGGCCCTGTATCGCTCACCTGTCTACCATTGGCAAAAATAAAAAGGTTATTAATAGCAGAAAGGATCAATTTTTACCTTTGGCTCATGATATCCTCTTAATAAGCCTATGTAAAATCAAAAGACCCCCCAGGCAGGGTTAATTTTGACCCTGAGGTCAGGATTTGAACAATCTTGGTAGAGAGTCAATTATTGCCACATGCTGAATATCTAAGCTCTAGGCCTCATTATTTTGCTGTCTGATCATGATCTGCACTGTTGGCTATTCATTTTTTTGCTGTCTGATCATGATCTGCACTGTAAGCTATTCATTGTATGTTGGCTGGTCATGATCTGCACTGTCAGCTTTTTATTTTTGCTGTCTGATCATGATCTGCACTGTTTGCTATGCATTATTTAGCTGTCTGATCATGATCTGCACTTTCATAATTTAGCTGTCTGATCATGATCTGCACTTTCATTATTTTGCTGTTTGATCATGATCTGCACTTTCTGACAAATTTCAAGGATATCTGGGCTAAATGTAACATCTAGAGTGTTAACAAGGTTTTTCCATATTTGGGCTGTGTGACCTAGTTTTTGACCCCAGATGACCCATATTCGAACTTGGGCTAGAAATCAACTTAACAACCTTTCTGACACATTTCCAGGATATTTGGGCTGAAAATGTTACCTCTAGAGTGTTAACAAGGTTTTTCCATATTTGGGCTGTGTGACCTAGTTTTTGACCCCAGGTGACCCATATTAAAACTTGAGCTAGAAATCATAGAAACAACCTTTCTGACAAATTGTCAGGATATTTGGACTGAAACAGTAGCCTCTAGAGCCTTAACAAGATTTTTCTATTTTTGGGCTCTGTGCCCAGATGACCCATATTCGAACTCGTCCGAGTAATTACTGGGACAAACATCCTGACCAAGTTTCGTGACAATTGAGGAAAAAATGTGACCACTAGAGCGTTACCGAACTAAATGTGGACGGAAGACGGACGACGTCCGACGGACATTCATCGATCCTAATAGCTCACCCTGAGCCAGCTCAGGTGAGCTAAAAAGGTAAGTAAACCAACGATACGAGTCCATTAAAGGACCGTATTTTATGCGAAGCAACATGTACATACACTGTAACAGAAATACCAATTTCTTTCTAGATCCCTCTAGATCAGACAAAATTAGAAGTTATTCCAATTAAATAATCCCATTTATACAGCTTATCCACTACACAAGTTGAAATTCTAAAGCAGTAAATTATTCCCATTAAACTATTTACATTCGGAACTAAAATACCTTCATGTCATCCTTAAAACACTCTATAATAGTTTAATGTAGATTCTATTGCAAATGTTATATTTTATTCAAATAAAACTCTTTCAATCTGATTCCAGCAAACCTTCCTCTTTTTCAGAACTGCTCCAAGCTTCTCCACTCTCTTCAGACACACTTTCTAAACCATTGTTACCATCAGATACTATTTCACCTTCAGACACTTCCTCTTGTACTTCAGCATTCTCTAAATACTCAACTTCAACACCTACAGATTCTTCACTTTCTGAATCACTATTTTCATTATCAGTATCTTTGTCTGAATCTTGGTTTCCATTACCACTACTCTTTTCTTCCTCTGCCTCAGACACACTTGATTTTCTTGACCTATATTTACTTTTCGAGTGCTTTCTATGTTTAGACTTTTTGCCCTTATGTCTTTTATGTTTTCTACTAGATCGACTATGAGACCTGTGAGAATCTTCATTACCAGAATGTTTACTGGATTCATAACTATATGATCTTTTTCTTTGTTTCGATCTACTTCTTGATCTACTACTTGAATGATAGTCTGAACTGGAAGATCTCCTCCTTGATCTAGAGTGACTTCTTTTGCGATCTCTAGAGTGACTTCTTTTGCGATCTCTAGAGTGGCTTCTTGAATAACTTGAACTTCTTCTAGAAGAACGCCTTCTTGATCGACTTCTAGACCTATCTCTTGAATAACTTGAATCACTGTCAGAATAGTAGCGCCTTTTCTTCTTTTTATACCTACGAGACCTTGATCTAGAATGAGATCTTGACCTTGACCTGGATTCTGACTTGTCACCATGACGTCTGTTTTTCCTCAAAAGTTTGTGACCATGTTCTTTAATGAATTTTTCTAAAAGATATGGGTCCATTTCATAGAACAAACTAGCATAAAATGGATTAACAGGTGGAAACATAGGAAACCCACCCCTGAAACCTCTTGGAGGTCTGCCCCTGAAAAAAGGTCCAGGTCTCATAAATGGTCTACCTCTGAATGGTCTTCGCTGTGGAAAACCTCTAAAATGCTTGAAAGCTGCTCTCCTCATTTGCTCTTCTTTCCAATGCATGTCAGCAACTCTCCTTGTATGTTCATCTTCTTTTTCAGCTTCAAACCTATCTTCTTCTTTTCTTTTTCTTTCTGCAAGTCGTCTCATAGATTCTTCTTTCCTTTCTCTTTCAGCTTCATCTTTCATTTCTTCTTCTTTCCTTTTCCGATCAGCAATCCTAAGCATTTCTTCCTCCTTCCTTTCATCTTCTAATTTTTGTTTCAGATATTTTTGTCTCCTTTCATCTTTCTCTAGTTTTATCTTTTGAGGGTATTTTCTTTCCCCTTTTCTATGCAAGTCATGTTCAATATGATCATTTTTACTCCATTTCATTTCTTCTATATCAGCATACATACTTCTAGAACTAATTTTTTCCCACAACTCTTTCCCATCAGCTGGCAGTTTCCTTGGTCTCTTTCCTTTACCTTTATTTTTCTTAGGCATCTCCATATTGTCAGCAGATTCAGTACCCGAATTTACAAATTCTCTATCACTATCCTCATCTGTTTCAGACAGGTCTTCTCTGTCTTTCTTTAGCTTCTTTCTTTTAGGTGAATATGCAATTTCATCACTATATGCTTCTCCACCAAAATCATCCTTTGAGGTTCCTGCTTCCTGAGAGTATAAGTCTTTTCTCTTTCTTCCGACCAACTCTTTACCTGACCTGCTACCACTTTGCACAACTTTCTGGTCAAGGTATTTGTCTCTGTGTCTGCTACTTTTATTATGTCTGTCTCTGTCTTGATTGTCTTCATTTTCTATAGTTCCTGATATTTCTTCAAGTCCAGAAGCATAGTCATCTGCTGAACCTGTGTCTGACCACTTGCCTTCAAATCTGAAACAAGATACACATATCTGTTTAAACTGTATGGCGCTTTAAATTTCCATTGACAAATGTTGGCGTGTTTTAAAATAGCGCAAATCACAATAGCTGCCAAAATAAAACCTTGACATACAATACAAAACACCGGAAGCTGCTTTTATATAAATCAAACTTAAAACTGTACACTATGGTTTTTATCATATAAATACATTAACTTAGTCTAACTTGTGATAACAATGGGATAAATGTATAGAAAAGAAAGTCAACAGGTAAAACTGCAATGTATGGTTTTAATTACAAATCCACCACACATACTTTTTTACACATTTACAATAAAACTGTTAAACATTGATTATTTATGAAATAACATCCGTTCCAGCGGTGTTAGTCGTTTAATAAACAATGATTTGGAGTACTGATACGCAGTAATTAGCCACGAAGGCCGAAGGCCTGAGTGGTTTATTACTGCGCATCAGTACGACAAATTCTTGTTTATTAGACGATAACAACACTGAAAAGGATGTTATTTTGATTCTAACATGACCAGATTTTACAAAACGTGAATAAATGAAAAGCGTTATTTTCTATGCTAACGCTCATTTTACGTCATGCAGCGCAATTTGACGTCATGTTTACAGCATATCGGTTCCCGCGTTATTTATGGTTTAATATACATGTAACATAATTTTTCTACTATTTGTATATAGAGACAAAATCGTGAGTCATGTTAGAATTGTAAATAAACAGTTTTACAGTTTACCATTATTTATTAGCGGTGGCTTACAACTGCAGTGATTTGTATTGACGGTTTAGATTTGGCGCAACCTGTGGTGACCGCTAATATAAACCCCCACCAAAAATAGAACTTGTAGTCTCTGCCATTTGTGAACAAAAGGAAAAAACCTTGGTTTGTCTTTAAAGCAAAAGCACAACCAAAAACCTATATTTCTGGTTACGGCACAGCAGAGTAAATCCCTTAACTCAAGGGCTATGAATGATGGAACTATACTGCTTAACAGAGTTCATACTTTGGAGTCAAATTTCATTTAAGTAAATATGGTACATCATGGCTGTCACTTATATATCTATTAGAGCAGCCATTTTGTATAGTACCAGAACACAGTCACCAATCTGAAGTACCAGTCCAACTACACAATCTAAACAAAACTCTTTACTCTTCAAAGAGGGTCACAATAAAACCTCCATTTTTTTAAAAATCTGACCATAAACGTTGCAGGGTTTTCTTATTCCATCTAGAAATAAAGGGAGATAAGCTATCCCTTTTTGATGGTCATGCTTTTTTAAAAACTCAACATCTATTGAGCAAACTTTGTAGATAGTGACGTAAGGGTAATTTTTGTGAAACTTTTTGAAAATATGACAAATTAATTTAGAGGTAAACAAATTAAGGTTTTCTCTATTGACCTACCAGGAAGGGAGTCCTGAATTAACATTTCTTGAAAAATCTTCAGTGAGGGTCATGCAAGGAGAATTCCTGTGTGAAATTTTTGATGAGAAGTTTTTTAAAGACTTTTTGTTGTGAAAACAAAGACACTGACCCCAAAATCAACATAAAATATACAGTACCTGATGACCCTGAAAGTATGATCATAGTGAAAGAGGGTTTGTGTTTAAGAATGCACTGGGCATTATGTGTTGGCAGATGCCAGCCTCTAGACAGTAAAGACAAACCCAACCCTGAGGTTTCAGGTTCAAACCCCACTGAGGTTGCAGCCATACTTTCCTTCCACTTGTTCTTTTTAGAACAAGAGCTGTCAGTAGGAAAGAGCGCTTGACTTTTTTAGTGCTTGCCAATAAAACAAAACTTTGACAATTAAGGGCACACAAGACTTTAACTAAAAAGTACAAATCAAGAACATTTTCACAGAGTTATCTTCTCTTGCTTACAGATAGGTGTCATGATGGTTCATAAGTACTCCAACTTTCAAAGTAATATCTCAAATGGTTAAGTGAACAAGTGGACAAGAATGAAAATTTTAACTGAGTTTCTAAGTCAAAAAGGGCCATAATTTAAATAAAATCCTTGACAGAATTACCTTCTCCTGCCTATGTTTTGGGATCATGATGGTAAACATGTATTCCAACTTTCAAAGTAATATCTCCAACAGTTTAGTCAAAAAGTGGACTAGTACGAAAAACTTAACCAAGATTCTAAGTCGATAAAGGGCCTTAATTTTTAAAACAAATCCTTGACAGAGTTACCTTCTCTTGTCTACAGATAGGAGTAATGATGTAAACAAGCATTAAAAGTTTCAAAGCAATATCTCTAAGGGTTAAGTCAATAAATGTATTTTACCCATATTCAATGTATTTTCTAAGTCAAAAAAGGGGCATACTTCTGTCAAAAACCTTGACAGAGTTATGTACTCTTGTCTGTAGATGGAGGTTATGATCATGGTAAACAAGCATGGTAAGTTTCAAAGCCATACTTCTAATAGTTTTGAAATAAAGTGGGGTGGTACGAAAAATTTAACCAAGGTGTGACACCAACGCAGACGCCGAGGTGAGTAGGATAGCTCCCCTTTTCTTCGAAAAGTTAAGCTAAAAAGTATACTCAAAAGTTTAAGCTTAGTTTACTACTGAGCAAGGGAAGACTGACATAACTACTATGTTTAATGTACCTGTCCTGTTTCCGTTTCTCAGGAGGGTCGTCATATTCTGTGTAGGATTCCTCAGACTCTGATGAACTGCCTTTCTGACGTTTCTCCACAAAATTTCCCCTCATGAAAAAATGTTTCCTGTGCGAGTCTCTGATATACAGGTCGGTACATTTCTCCGAATATGCGATAGCATCAAATTCCCCATAGTCTGGTTCCGGTCCATCATTATCTGGTTCAACAATTTCTTTTCGGTCTCCCTGATTTCTGTAGTAATTTCGCCCTCTTCTGCGCCGAGTGTTCATGTGTTGCTGAAACTTTCTGTCACTACCGTCTCTGTGTTTTTTCTCCGTTCTGTAACTATGCCGGAGTGTGCTCACTAATGTGTTGTTTAGGAAACGCTTATTTGGTAATGCATCTCTCCGCCTCCTGGAAATGCAGATAAGCATACTCTACAGAAATGAATAAATCACCTTTTTTAATTTAACATTTATTTATATGCAAGGTGTCAAATCATTAAAACTGGCACACTTATAGATTTTTTTATTTACAATTCAAATTAATCGTTTTACTACAGGCCTTTAAAATACTGCACTTTATCTGTCTTTTCATGTATCAAAATGTGACAATGAACAACCTACCCTCTATACAAGCCAAAGTCATTAACCAGCTCCTTAGATCTCTTGGCATCTCTGAGAATTTCTTCAACTGCTTGCCTAAAAGTAAACAATATAAATCATTCAGTTACCTACACACAGAGATATTTTCAATCTGCAGTTTCACATGGATATTTCACACTCAATGATCATCCAAGTAGTCTGTTGCAATAAACCATGATAATGCTTGGGTATTGTAAACACTGTTTAATGCAAGGTTTTTATTTTCACTAAGTTTCGCGAATAGACCACATCACAAATTTATCAGTCTTGTTAAAAAATCTGTCTTAATATTCGATATAGCGCTTCTTTAGGATATTTCTGCGAGTCTTGCTTACGAATTCAAATCTTGAATAAATCGCAAATCAGAAAATTGTGAAATGAACTACTCGCAAATATAACTAGACCTATCACTAAATGTGATTAATTTTTGTTTGTAATTGTGCTTATTGGGTCCACCATCCCCCGCGGGAAAAAAAAAACGGCACTACGAATGTGATTAATACCCCCGAAAGACTGCTTTATAAACTGAGGAAGTTCGTAGTAACAGAATACCATGCAAAAAAAACACTAAAATAGAGATAGTGTTCTTGGCAATAACTCTGTCATTACTCAAGGTAGAGTTATGGTTCTTGTACACTGCACTTCCTTTTATTGTGCTTAACCATTGTATGAAGTTGTATTGCATTCCAACCAGTAGTTTTCAAGTTATGCTCCGGACAAGGAAAAGTAACAAAGGGCAATAACTCTGTAACGAGTCAAGATGGAGTTATTATTCTTGTGCACTGCACTTCCTCTCAATGTGCTTGACCATTGTATGAAGTTGTATTGAATTCCAACTAGTAGTTTTCAAGTTATGCTCCGGACAAGGAAAATGCGACAGACCACCTGACCGACCGACGACCTGGTGACTCCTATATACCCATCCAAACTTCGTTTCGGGGGTATAAAAACGTTAACAGTAATCAATGCTGGATCCTGGTTCTTGGATCCTGGTCTTCAATGAAATAAATGAAACAAATTTTAAGAGGATGCTTCCTGAAACATGCGTTTCTGAATGAGCAACACACTGTTCTTGAAGATGAAATTGGCATGAAATTGTTACAGCTACATTGTAGACAAGCAAAATAAACAAGCACTCCCCACTATTTTTAACCACTTTGATAGTAAATTCAAAACATTTCTATCAAAGAAGTTTAAAATTGTTCAAACTGAAGTCATATAATTTGGTGGTCATTTCTTGTTATCAAGTTTGATACCTGTAAACAGTTTCTTGTAGTTTCAAAGGAATCAAAATAAGTAATTACTGAGACATGAGCATAACATACATAAGTTAAAAAATTCATAATACATAATACATAATATTATTATAATGCATTAAATTAATTCAAGCTTTATCTATTTAAGTAACTTGGATAGAACTGATGGCTTCACTGAATCAATCCAGTCATGGTTACAGAAACTATCACTGGTGGTAACTGTTGACGATGGACACTGGATAATCCACCTGTACTAAGAGCTCATCCAGAGCAGGCAGAGCTAGAAATGGTGTCAGATACAAGAGTTTTAGTTTTTCATCACTGACTTACTTCTATCATTGTTTGAAGTATCAACTCAATCTCATGAATTCTTTTCAAATTATGCCCTGAACAAAAAAAAAACGTGACAGACAGACGGAATGACTGACAGATGGACTTGGGTGTTTAACCCTTACAACAACACCTGGCTGTCTAGCTAGTGCAGAGGTTAGTGCACTCGCTTTTCACCAATGCAACTCAGGTTTGATCACCATCCTGGGACCAGGGTAGTATGCAAGATGGTAGGTGGCCACCCAATCAGACGGGTGGGATTACGTCTTGTTGTACTATTCTTCAGACTCCTACACTAAGGCTACCATAAGCCAACATCTGTGTGGTTCATTCAAAAGCTTGCATGAGGTTATGAAAGTTGTTATTTGTATCTTGCAGATTAAAATAAATCTAATCAATTACCATATTACGGTAAGTTATTTACACAAGTGTGATCAACCGTGATATCAACAGCTTTTAAAAGTATTTTTGGATTATCTACTCTTGATACAAATATCATGCCGCATGCGTAGTGCCTTAACTCCACCTCTATATCCCTAACATATCTGGTAGGTATATCAAGTTGTCTTTTTATCCGTTTTTTTAATATTATATCTACAAATTTAGTTATTCTTGATTGTTAAACAATTTCTAACAACTTAAAGTAATCGCTCATGAGACTTACTACAGATGGAATCAACTTCAAAGCCAGGACCAAGAGAGAGGCAATGACGAAATATTCTAACAACAGTTACTGGTGGTGACCAAACCCGGTACCCTTTGATCCTTAGGCAAATGCACTACCACTGCAACATGACAACTTTTTGTTAATTGATATAATTTTCAACATTATACCACTTTTTCAATAAAGTCGTTGAAACTCAGCACTTTTAAAATTTCTTCAGGACTCAAATGATAAAATTTTGCCTGATAATCTCTAATCTAATTCATCACCCCAGCATACATGCCATTTTCCCCGTATTTGCTAGGATCTCCTGGTATTAAGATCCTAACCCCGGTGCCCAGATGAAACTTGTAAAAAGACCAAAGATTCTTTATAAATTATAAGTTTGAAAAAGTCTCTACAAAGCTCATAAAATATCAACCTTGGTTCCATTTACAATATATACAGTCCATACCCCGACATGTGATATCGATAATTCGTTAATTTGGCAAGAAGAACTAGTTTTGTGTACAGTCCAAGTGGATTTATTGACAGAACTGATGTGTTGACGCGCATTTGTGTTTATTGCCAGGAGGAAAATTAGTGGCAATTTGTAAACAATTCAAAACAAGTCCTTACTCTCCAAACACGCCCGTAATTAAATCATTATTTATCTAATTAACAGAACTAATTTTTTTTATATTGTAACAGCGCCATTACAAAGTTCATTAGTCAGGTGCCCATATTAATAAATTACACTCGATCATCCACCTATAGATGTGGTAATAAATTCTCGGACAACCCAAGAATCTGATTGGTAGAGAGCACAAAACAGATGACGCCTTCAAACGGTGTATTGTAGATCGCAATGATTTGTGAGAGGAGTTTCTTCAAATTTTATGCATTCCATGAAATTGTCATCGATTTTTAGTATAGTTTACCCGATTTCGCACACTTTTCATGACAAATTAACTATTTACTCAAAAGAGCTCAAGAATCAAAACATTAACTGTACTGATCATAAGAAATGAACATTTTTTCACATTTTTTTTCTACTTTCACTTCCTTCTATAATGATGTCATACCAATTGGTCTGCTTGATTATAAACATCTAAAATGTGACCGGTTCACCTTAAATAGTGGACCCGGTTTCGCACACCCTGCTATTTTTAGAACGACGGATCAGTTATCAAAGAAAGTTGATGAAAAAGAAGGAATAACATCTTAAAGCTTGTAAAATTGATATTATTTCACATTTTATATCTATTTTGTATTTATATAGACTACAAGGAATACCTACGGAAGCCCAATAGTGCCACTTTGTTTGTTTTTTTAATTGATTTTTTCAACATAACTAAGTTGAAAATTCAAGATAGTAAGTTGAATATTCAAGATACTAAGTTGAAAATTCAACTTACTAAGATGAATATTCAACTTACTAAGTTAAATATTCAAGATACTAAGTTGAAAATTCAAGATAGTAAGTTGAATATTCAAGTTACTAAGTTGAAAATTCAACTTACTAAGTTGAAAATTCAACTTACTAAGTTGAATATTCAAGATACTAAGTTGAATTTTCAAGATACTAAGTTGAATATTCAAGATACTAAGTTGAAAATTCAACTTACTTAGTTGAAAATTCAACTTACTTAGTTGAAAATTCAACTTACTAAGTTGAAAATTCAAGATACCAAGTTGAAAATTCAAGATACTTAAGTTGAAAATTCAACTTAGTAAGTTGAATATTCAAGATACTAAGTTGAATATTCAACTTACTAAGTTGAATATTCAAGATACTAAGTTGAAAATTCAACTTACTAAGTTGAATATTCAAGATACTAAGTTGAATATTCAAGATACTAAGTTGAAAATTCAACTTACTAAGTTGAATATTCAAGATACTAAGTTGAATATTCAAGATACTAAGTTGAAAATTCAACTTACTAAGTTGAAAATTCAAGATACTAAGTTGAAAATTCAACTTACTAAGTTGAAAATTCAAGTTACTGATTTTAGTACTTAGTATCTTGAATTTTCAACTTAGTAAGTTGAATTTTCAACTTAGTATCTTGAATATTCAACTTAGTATCTTGAATATTCAACTTAGTAAGTTGAATTTTCAACTTAGTATCTTGAATATTCAACTTAGTATCTTGAATATTCAACTTAGTAAGTTGAATTTTCAACTTAGTATCTTGAATATTCAACTTAGTATCTTGAATATTAGTATCTTGAATATTCAACTTAGTAAGTTGAATATTCAACTTAGTATCTTGAATATTCAACTTAGTATCTTGAATATTCAACTTAGTAAGTTGAATTTTCAACTTAGTATCTTGAATATTCAACTTAGTAAGTTGAATTTTCAACTTAGTATCTTGAATATTCAACTTACTATCTTGAATTTTCAACTTAGTTATGTTGAAAAAATCAATTAAAAAAACAAACAAAGTGGCACTATTGGGCTTCCGTAAATACCTCACTGTAGTCACCATCTGCAAATTTATGCAATGGCTTTAACATGCTGTAGAGACTCCAAAACATCAATATTTTGTAACAAAGTTTCGCCAAAACTTAAGCATAGAGTCACTGGGCTGTCCTGCACTGTAAATGAAATTACTTGATTAAATATTTCACTATCCGAAAATACGAAAAATGCTAATCAAGTTCAGCTATACATTGGGAGAACAAGAAAACAAGTTATTTTTCACTTTATCCTACAAAAAGAACATGAGAAAACTTACATATTAGCTGGATTATAGATTAAAATAGATGACTGTTGCATTTTAGTTGTGAAAATTGCCACTTATTTTGATTTCTTTTATATTTTTGCAACTGACCAAGTGGCCTCGGTATGATTTGTTTATGTTTACGTCTGGGCTTTCCAATCAAAAGCCAGGCTCACATACAGGGTCCTTCCGATGTCTTTTCTGTTTGAAACTACCCAAATTCCATAAAAATAAAACAAAAACAAGCCAAAATCAACAACAGTTTATTCAGAATTTACATAGAACTAGGTGTGCAAAATCGGGTGTAGGTCCAGAACGGCCCACTTCCAAAATGGACCAGTACCAGAAAGGCCCACTACCGGAAAGGCCCACTCCAAAACAGCCCACTTTTTAAGTAACAGTAAAAACAGTGAATTAATCATTAAAGGGAATTGTGTCTGGTCAAGGTTTTCGTGTAATTAATGTTAATTAGCGTATTCAGAAAGGTCCAGCCCTAAAAGGTCCATTTTTTGTTTTTAAAATGAAAGTTGTCTCGATATAATGAGATAAGCTTTCAGGGGCTGGATTGCACAGTCATTAGTATTTTCTAGGAAGAAATAAACCTGCATTGCATGATATCAAATTGTTATTCACAGTACTAGCTTTATGGACGAAATAGCAGACATGTCTGTGAAAAGAAAATAATTAGGTAATTATGATATTTCAAAGATATAGTTCAAAATTTTCCTGTTTTAATAAAAAAACTTTTATCTTCTCTGATGTCAGATGTAACCAACATGCAGTGAAAAATTGAGTTTCACTGAAATAAATACGCTAGTTAACACTAATTACACGAAAAACTTGACCAGCGACAATTCCCTTTCATGATTATTACAGTAATACTTGAAAGTGGACCGTTCTGGACTGGGCCTTTCTGGTAGTGGGACGTTCTGGTACTAAGCCGCGAAATCGGGTACACTTACTTTATAAAAAAACTATGTGTAAGTAATATAATTGTTTCCTCTTTATTTTTTTGCTCTGCAAATTTTAACTGGAGCAGCTGCCTCGGTGTGAACATGGCACTGAAATAACTTATCCAAAAATGGTCTTCGATTTGGTAGGATGAAATGAACGAGTTAATTTCGTGACGCGTTTTCTACGCGAGAGAATTGACACCTGTATGAAAGCAAATGACTCTCTACGCCAGTTTATTTTTTCGAATTTTGACTTTATAATGCACTAACCCCTCGAGCATCAATTCTCCACCATCAGTCATCTTTACAGGAAAATAGACACATTTCTTTGTAAATCGATCAGCAATCTTATATCGTCACCGTCTATTGTGGATATGATATGGACTGTATATGTGCCGTCCTATAATGGTTGGCGGAGTGTTACCATTTGTGTGATAACCCAAGATACAACATTTTTTTAAGTCGGTATGTCAGCTGAAAAATAGAATCTTTGATATTTTCTGTATTTGGTTTATATAAACCTGAATAAGTTAGTAATATAATGGAGAGGTCGATATGTGCAGTATTGACATAGAAGTAGAAGGTAATTAAAGTAAATTAAAATCTGAAATTCAAAATGAACAACGCAAAACTTATTGAAGTTACATCGAAAACATGATTTTTGACATCCCTATCCCTGACCAAGGTAACTGTAAATTTAACTAGAGCTATCACTAAATGTGATTAATACCCCCAAAAGACTGCTTTATAAACTGAGGAAGTTCGTAGTAACAGAATACCTTGCAAAAGAAAACTAAAATAGATATATTGTTCTTGGCAATAACTTGGTAATTACTCAAGATAGAATTATGGTTCTTGTACACTGCACTTCCTTTCATTGTGCTGAACCATTGTATGAAGTTGTATTGCATTCTAGCCAGTAGTTTTCAAGTTATTCTCTGTGACAAGGAAAAGTAAAAATGGGCAATAACTCTGTAATGAGTCAAGATAGAGTATGGTTCCTGTGCACTGCATTTCCTTTCAATGTACTTGACCATTGTATGAAGTTAAATTGAATTCTAACCAGTAGTTTTCAAGTAATGCTCCGGACAAGGAAAAGAAACAAAGGGCAATAACTCTGTAATGAGTCAAGAAAGAGTTATGATTTTTGGGCAGTGCACTTCCTCTCAATGTACTTGACCATTGTATGAAGTTGTATTGAATTCCAACCAGTAGTTTTCAAGTTATGCTCCGGACATGGAAAAGTAACAAAGGGCAATAACTCTGTAATTACTCTAAATAGAGTTATGGTTCTTGTACACTGCACGTCTTCTTATTGTGCTAGACCATTGTATGAAGTTGTATAGAATTCCAACTAGTAGCTTTCAAGTAATGCTCCGGACAAGGAAAAGTAACAAAGAGCAATCATTCTAATGAGTCAAGAAAGAGTTATAGTTCCTGTGCACTGCACTTCCTCTCAATTTACTTGACCATTGTATGAAGTTGTATTGAATTCCAACCAGTAGTTTTCAAGTTATGCTCCGGACAAGGAAAAGTAACAAAGGGCAATAACTCTGTAATTACTCAAGATAGAGTTATGGTTCTTGTACATTACACTTCCTTTCATTGTACTAGACCATTGTGTGAAGTTGTATTGAATTCCAACCAGTAGTTTTCAAGTAATTCTCCGGACAAGGAAAAGTAACAAAGGGCAATAACTCTGTAATGAGTCAAGAAAGAGTTATTGTTCCTGTGCACCGAACTTCCTATCAATGTACTTGACCATTGTATAAAGTTGTATTGCATTCCAACCAGTAGTTTTCAAGTTATGTTTCGGACAAGGAAAAGTAACAAAGGGCAATAACTCTGTAATTACTCAAGATATAGTTATGGTTCTTGTACACTGCACTTCCTCTCATTGTGCTAGACCATTGTATGAAGTTGTATTGAATTACAACCAGTTGTTTTCAAGTTATGCTCCGGACAAGAAAAAGAAACAAAGGGCAATAACTCTGTAATGAGTCAAGATGGAGTTATAGTTCTTGTGCATTACACTTTCTCTCATTGTGCTAGACCATTGTATGAAGTTGTATTGAATTCCAAGAAGTAGTTTTCAAGTTATGCTCCGAACAAGGAAAATGCAACAGACCACCTGACCGACCGACCGACCGCCCGCCCGACCGACCGACCGACCGACCAACCACCGGGTGACTCTCCTATATACCCCTCCCCCAAACTTCGTTTTGGGGGTATAATAAGACGCCTAAAACCTATTCTCATATATCAAATCTCAGAAAACATAATCAACCACTATACCACCACTCCGTGAAAATGGAATATTGAAATCATATACGACAGCAAAAGCAAACATCCTTAATGATCATTTTTCAAAAGAATTCACACCTGTTACATCAAAACCAATACCAGATAAGGGTCCAAGTCCTCAGTATACAATGCCAGATATTCACATAACTCAAAATGGCATCACAAAACTTTTATCAAATATTGATCCAAATAAAGCCTCAGGACCAGATCATATTCATACAAAAATCTTAAAGGAATCTAAAGAGATCATAGAACCAATTCTAACTATTATTTTTAATAAGTCACTTGTTTCTGGCAAAATTCCATTAGACTGGAAACATGCAAATGTGTGCCCAGTTTTTAAAAAAGGGGACAAACATGATCCCATAACTTATAGACCGATCTCTCTGACTTGAATTTGTTGTTAACCATTAGAACATGTAATTTCCAGAAATATCATGTCATACTTGGAAAGCAATAATATTTTGTATGACCTACAGCACGGTTTAAGATCTTCACATTCTTGTGAAACACAGCTTACCTCCTTTATCCAGCCCATATGTCAGTCACATATTAATCATAATGGACTTTGCTAAGGCATTTGATAAAGTACCGCATAAACACCTATTGTATAAACTTAAATATACTGAAAGGATAAAGAAACGCAGGGTATACATTTAAGGTGATTTAAAGTGATGTGTTTGATGTTATATACACTGTGTATAAAAACTAATCTTTATTAAACAAATTACCAAAATGTCATTAGATTTTGACCAATAATTCATTAATAATTGAAGCACATTTGACGGTACCCCCAATATCGCAAAGTGAAATCGACTGACTCGTCAGTATCTCGCATGCCTCCCTCGCGCATCTGTCACAGCCCTTATTCTCTTGTGCATGGGATTCATCAGTGCATTAATCCTTCTCATTGGGATATTGTTCCACTCTTCCAACAATGCTGTCCTTAGTTGGTCGAGTGTAGAGGGGGTGTTCCTACGCCCCCTTATCCTCCTGTCAAGTTCGTCCCACAGATGTTCGATTGGGGACAAATCTGGACTGTACGGCGGCCAGTCGAGTGGGTAAATGTTATGGTTTGCGAGAAAGTCTTGACAAACTTGGGGCCGGGCATTATCATGCTGGAAAATTAAGTGACGTTGTTGAACAAATGGAACTACACCAGGGCGGAGGATTTCATCCCTATATCTTACGGCTGTTAAATTCCCGGCTATCACAATCAAAGGTGACTTTACTCCGTGAGAAATCCCTCCCCAGATCATAACCGAGCCACCCATAAACCTATCTCTGTCAAGAACGGAATGGAACTACAACCGGGCGGAGGATTTCATCCCTATATCTTACGGCGGTTAAATTCCCGGCTATCACAATCAAAGGTGACTTTATTCCGTGAGAAATCCCTCCACAGATCATAACCGAGCCACCCCCAAACCTATCTCTCTCAAGAGCGTAAGCGTCGGCGAAGCGTTCCCCACGACGTCGGTGTACGCGACGTCGACCGTCCGGACGAAAAAGGGTGAACCGGGACTCATCGGGGAAAAAGACCCGTCTCCATTGCATCATTGGAAATCGTCTGTTTCATCGGTTATTTAATGAAAATGTAGGTTCTGATAACAGACGGAATGTTGTTCTGGTTAACTACGCGGTTACGGTATGTTTTCACTCCAAAATCGAAAGTAGCGAAGTCACGAAGATACTACGCAGGTGAGAGTTTAAAGATGATTGTTATTTAGCTATAGAATGTATGTAGAAAAGAGCCAGTTTTTAAGGTGCTGTCGCTATTAGCGATAATTGTGAAATATACCCTTTAACTGCCATATTCAGGGAAGCACCGTGGTGTGCATGTTAATATAGTTGACTTTTAAAATGCACCGAAGATTTTATTAGTAAGCTAGTAGCAAAATGGTTTCGTCTTAAACCACCTTTTCAACACTGTTTCAATAGACAGGTTGAATGAAATTATTGATTGATTACTATGATAATATACTGTGATTTATTCATTTTGAAATAGCTACCATTCGTGTGTTTTGCATGGTTCAGTGTAATAAAATATCAAAAATTGAGCCTCGTCGTGGAAAACCAACATAATGGACTTTGCGACCATGCAAGCAGGCTAGTATGGATCGATATTGGTCGCCCATCAATGTGTAAGCAGTTTCTGTTTTATGTTGTGTTTTATGGTATATGTTACATGGAAGAAGAAGAAGTTTATTTGCTATTGAACCCTAACAAGAGTTCCTGTGTTCCTTTAATTGTTTGTTTTGTCCTCGTGTGTTTGCTTTGTATGCTAGTGTGTGTTGGTAGTGTATGTGTACATGATTGTGTGTGTGTGTGTTTGTGTGTGTGTGTGTGTTGTGTGTGTGTGTGTGTGTGTGTGTGTGTGTGTGTGTGTGTGTGTGTGTGTTGGTGGTGTGCACTTCTGGGTGCTGTGGGGCTCGTTTTGGGGAGGCTGCGTTTTTGGTACGTGGCATTCCCTGTTTGATATTATTTTTGTTTTTATAAGCAAAACATTATTTAAATCAAATACAAATGTGTATGCATACTAATGGTGCATGGCATGATGGCGACCATATAACGAGATAGCATGTATTTATCTATTTATTATTATCAATATTATTATAATCATAATTATTATTGTTTTCTAGTGACATCTTATAAAGCGTTATAGGTTATTACAGAAAGATTTACTTCTTATTTATTTGCCACAAACCTTTAGAATTTTACTAGAAATTCTTTTGTAGTTTGAAATATACATGCCACCTCGGGAGAGACAGTTTACAACATGTATAAAAGTCTCTATACAACACTTGTGATAAAAATACCCATCACATATAAAATTCATTCTATGCATTTTAATACATTAACTACATGTATAACACAATGTGGTGATTCTATATCATTTTAATACATAATCGGTTACATCTGAATTAAATTTTTTGAATAAGTGTGTTACCATGGTATATGATTTAAGTCCCGTAGAAACCTATATTAAAACTTTCATATGAGAGCATTTTGAAGCTGCTGTCTTATCTTCAAAGCATGGAAAGTGAAAATTCTCAAGTTTCGTAATTCTGATACATTTTCGCTTATAAGCAGTTGAGTAAAGTTAAACATACTTGGAAACTTCCAATACATGTGATATGTTTTTATGTAGTTGACCCTAAGTTCTTGGTAAACAGGACAAATAATGACGAAATGATATTCGTCTTCTAACTGATTACATGCAAGACACACTCTGTCCTCAAAAGGGACACATTGAGGTTTTCTCCATCTTTCAGTTTCAACTGATAATCGATGGGAAAACATTCTTAACTGAGACAAAGCCATTCTATACTTTCGAACATTTACAACATCGAAATATCTACTAAAACTTAAGTAAAAAAATGTGCGATAAAACAATGCTCTTGATAAATTTTCTACCCTAGAGTTTAAATCTTGACTCCATGTGTGTGTTGGTAGTGTATTTGTGTGTGTACATGATTGTGTGTGTGTGTGTCGTGTGTGTGTGCGTGTGCGCGCGTGTGTGTGTGTTGGTGGTGTGCACTTCTGGGTGATGTGGGGTTCGTTTTGGGGAGGCTGCGTTTTTGGTACGTGGCATTCCCTGTTTGATATTATTTCTTTTTTTTTTTTTTTTTTTTTTTTTACTCTTTGTGCAAAAGCATTGAGAAAAGTCTTAGTATTACCTACTCTTTGGTTAAGCCATACATCATCGAAACCTAACCTAAACAATAACAATTTAACATTTGAAGCCCAGTTACTTATTTCCTGGTTATTTTGACAATCAGACTGTAATAATAAATAAGCCAGTTCAATATATTTGTTTTCCGCAGACATGCATAATTTTAACCAGTATTTAACAATTGAATATAATCTATACGTATCTAGACTACGTCTACCGAGTTCGCTATATACACACTCATTTTGTGTCGACAGTTTAACACCAAGCAAACACTTTCAAAAATGCAAATATGTTGTCTCAACGGCTGTACCTTTATAAAAACCCCATACCTCAGACGCGTAATCAAGAATAGGCGAGATCAGCTTATCAAAAAGTTCTAGTGTATGTTTTGGTGTCAAATCAGTAAATTTGTACAGATACTTATTCATTTTAAAGATGGCTTTCAAAGCTTGACCGGCTAATGTGTTATCATGCTCTTTTAAAGAGCCTCCAGATGAAAATACAGCTCCCAGGTACTTGAATTTAGGTACTATTTCCAATACATTTCCCTTGTACATGAACTGTAACTTTGTCGATAAACGTCCACCTTTTTCTAAAAACGACATGTACATGTACCATACGACTGTTTTATCGTGAACGGGCTAGATAGGAATGTTCGGGTTTAACACCCGGCGGGAAACAATTTATTATGAATGGAACACCAGTAGAAAGTTGTTTTATTATTTCGCGTATATTACATATATGTATTATACCATGAATACAATCGATCCTTAATTTTCATGTCGATATTAAAGAAATGTGTTGTGTTAATGTTTACACTAGTGAAAAAAATGACGTTGTAAGCCATGCTCAAGTGCTCAGTACAATGTATACTATGTATCAAATATTCCGAGTTTGTTCTTTATTCATTACTTAATCTAGAAAAAAGATCTACGCCAAAGGAAATACATTTCAGTTACATGTACGTTTATTTACAGGCGGACAGTTAATCCTACGATAATTCCTGGTAAGGACCAGTACTATAACTATTATCTTCTTAAGAATTTGCAAACTTTCTCACATAAAGAGACGTGGTCAGTAGCGGGGCTCGATCCCAAGACTCTCAATAATTGAGAAGTTTCAGCTTCTCTAACAACTTGACCAAAGAGGAATCTCACCGTCCGTAACATTGCTCAATATGCTGTTACATCAAGTGGTCAGATGTTCCACTTAAAACTATCAGACATATTGCAAAACATATGTTCAACATTCCTCTCCCAAGTATCAATCCTTACGATAATCTATGTTTCAGACCGAACATTTTCAGTGCCTTCAGCGCTTTGATTTAAAGTAAAAGTCACTGCGAAATTCGTGAAAACGGTGTCCGAAGAAATGGGAGAATAAGAACAAAAACCTAAAAACAAAATAAAACAGTCATCTCATCTCCATAGAAAAACATTAGAATTTAACATTGACTTTGACCCTAGTGAAAAAGTCACCTTGACTTTCAGGTGTGTTCTTGGGCAAAGACACTTGCTTAAAACAATTTAAAAATAAAAAAAAAATAAAAAAATAAAAAAAAAAAGTATTTTTAGCAACTGTTACCGTGACCTAAAAAAATATTTTTTGCTTTACACAATTTTATTATAAAAAAAATGAAAACAATCTTATTTTAATAACAGTGACCTTGACCTCAAAAAATGTTTTTGCTGAAAACAATTTTAAACACAAAAAAAAATATTGGAAAAAATATATTTTTAGTAGTGACCTTGACCTAATTTTTTTTTTTTGCTTAAAACAATTTTATGATAAAAATCCCACCCACTCTAAAAAAAAATTATTGCTTAAAACAATATAAAAATTCAAAAATTTATTTAAATATCTTCCTCTCCATGCAAGCTACCTACACACCAAGTTTCACTGCAATTGATCAATCCTAACTCATGTTATTAAGCGGAAACCTTTTTTCTATTTTAGATAACAGTGACCTTGAACTTAGTCCTAGTGACCCCAAATGCAATCCAAGCTTCCTCTCTCTGCAAACTACCTAAAAAACAAATTCCATTGCAATTGGTCACTCCTAACTAAAGTTATTGAGCGGAAAGCATTCTACAGTTCCGGGTCACTGTGACCTTGACCTTTGACCAACTAATCTAAAAATCGTAATGGGTTCTCTGCCTCCACATCAAGTTTCAAGAGTTATCGAGTTATCGTTCGGAAACCGTTTCACAATTACGGGTCACCGTGACCTTGAAGTTTGACCTACTAACCTCAAAATCAATAGGGGTCATTTGCTGGTCATGACAAACCTCCTCATCAAGTTTGAAGATGCTAGGCCCAAGCGTTCTTGAGTTATCATCCGGAAACCAGTTGACAGACGGACAGACGGACGGACCGACCGACCGACATTTGCAAACCAATATGCCTCTCTTCTTGGAAGGGTGCATAAATAGCTAATCAATCATTAGGTTTTCTGCGAAGGAACTTAAAAATAAACTCCACCAAAGTAAAAGCACATGCATTCAAAGCCATATACCAAAATTGGAATAAGCATCAACGGTCTGGGATCCTCATGCTAAAAACCAAATACGTCAGATTGAGAAGGTTCAGAGGCAGGCGGCAAGATTCACAACCAATAGATACCATAATACAAGTTCAGTAACAGATATGGTCCAAACTCTTAACTGGCCATCCCTTGAAACAAGGAGAACAAGAGCAAGATTAATTATGTTTTATAAGTTATACACCATGTTGTCGCTATCTATTTATCCAGAAAATAATATTTTAATCCCAAATGACTCGTAACACATACAACTACAGATATATAGGAACATCTAAAGATTGCTACAGATATTCTTTCTATTCAAGGACAGTTGGTCAGTGGAACTTTTTAACACCTGTCGCTCAACAAACAACCACAGTTGACTCATTCAAAGCTGTAGTCACCGTGACCTTCCTTATATCCACCATCAGCTACTAATATGCCATTATTGTACAAAGTTTTAACGTAAAAGTGGCAATTCTGTCACTGTTTTGTTTTTATCCTTCTCACATGCTTCAGAAAAAGTCATATATGTAAAAAACACCATAACACATTGCACCTACACATACTCGAGTGTAGCAATTAATAATAATAATAAAGTATCGATTTTGCTTACAATAATTGTAATTAAACGGCGGAACCAGAACCATTATATTGATAGATTGGCTAGAACTGAAATACGGGATTGTCTGTCTGTCCGTCCGTCCGTCCGTCTGTATGTCTGTCTAACGTTCTAAACATTAGAAAATTTTAGACTTGAACTGCACAGACTTGAACATGTAGATGCATTGAATTTCATAAGCCCAGTTTTTCCTAGATTGTCAGTCAGTTTATGTCTTTTTGAAGTAAGTTACAATGCCTCCTTATATATGTGCCTATACAGGACAAAATTGTAAGCAAATAGTCAAACAGAGGACGTTATGTTATCGGGGAGGTCGTTAATGTACAGTAAGTAGAGCACCGAACCTAAGCCTGAGCGTTTGGGGGAACCCGAAAGGACATTGTCCGAAGCTGAAATTTCACCATCCAGAACAACTCGTTGAGTCCTGTCTGAAAGAAAAGATCTTATCCATTCGTTGGTCTACCCTCTAATCTTATAGAAATTTAGTGTATGTATAAGCCGCCTACGAGGAACATTGAAATTGACGTGTTAAAAATTGTGGAAAGGATGGGACTTTGTTCTTCCCTACATTCATGAAGCAATCGTGCACTTGTATTGTCTGGGTAAGCAGCCTTGTGGACATTTGAATTGGCTGACGATGTCTCCACACCATCCGGTTCTTAGTCATATATAGGAAGGGGCTCGGACCTTTTAGACGCTAGAGAGTCATCAGTTTCGGCAGTAAAAACGGCCTGCAACTGATAGTTTAGTATGCTACTTTTAACCTTGTTGTCTGAGTGAAACCATTTTCAAAAAGGGATGTTATACTGGATGATTCTTTTTTCTGACTAAATTTTCACAGGAATAAAAGATGTAAAAGCTGAAGAAGAAAATGGATGAAATATAAATACTGTAAAAACATCTTAATTTCAAAAACTATAAACGAGCAAGAAATAAATTCACTTACACGCTTGGAAAACTCGCTATCAATACTAAACTAGAACTTTATTTCACACAAAAAAGTATAACAATGTATGGTAGACAGGCATGTGTGTCATGAACATTTATAATCATATGGCCTTCAAAAAATAATCCTAAAACATTTTCATATGGCCTAAATAAATTTTTGAAAAATCCGCTAAGAATCACTGAACCGGTAAATGCCGACGATATGACAAATAGGCGTGGCACTAATTATTCATGTAAAGTTTGGTTGAAATCCACCAGCGGTATAAGAGGAGTGGCGCGGGCAAACTTAGGGCTAGTGTTAGGGTTAACAAAAAGGCCAATAACACCGCTTAGAATAATTATACCGGAAATGCGGACGATTTGCGCAACTACTCTTGGTACCAAATATTTCTACCAAGTTTCAGCAAAAACTATTTAGGCGTGTAGGGGGAGTTGCGCGGACAAACAGACAGACACGTAGACAGTCAAACACACAGACAGACTGCACCAAGTCAATATACCTCCCTCCAGATATAGAAAGTGGCAGAAAACAAGTAAGTTTTTCTTGAAATTTATACGGTTAAATACAAAAACACCGCCTCCATAGTGGTAAAAGTTCCTGACTTGAGATAACTGTAATCTCTCATTGATTAAAGATTATGGGTTTGAGCCCTGCTACCTACCATGTCTCTTTATGCGAGAAAGTTGTTAGTTTCTTACGGAGTTCATGGTTATTGTACTGGTTCTCCCCAGAAACGATGTTTAGGTAAAACTGCCCGCCTGTAAAAGTGACTGAAACATGGTTAGAATTGGTGTTAAACAACAACATATACAATAATAAAATGTGTCTGTTATTTGTATAGGCAGTTAAAGCTACATTCATTGTCCTAAAACGATGTAGTTATGTTCGGTATAAATTTACTCGTACCTAATAAAATATTCGCCCTCCTTCTTCTTCTTCTTTCAATGTTGTACATGGCCCTCTCTGGAGCATCGTCGTACAGTGTGACTGTACAGTGTTAGCTAACCCTAACCAGTTGGCTATCGAGGCCCACAATCACTATATCTGGTTACAAATTTCACCTATATATCAAACAATATAACGGCTACATAAGTAAATTGTTAAGTTAATAATTAGTACGATATATATAAACTAACGAACGATCGGGCGGTCTAAGAAAACCGGACACCTTCAAAGACCGGAGACCGGAAGCCCTCGAGTAATATATCCCAAGATATGCGCATGCGTCCGAAACGGGAAAACTACAACAACAACAATCAAGACAGAATCGAGCTTTTTCACTGTGAATTGTCTGGACCCTCTTTGAAAGCCTGACTTATGATTATATCTGACATTTCTTATTTTCAAAAGAGGACACTTTGACAGACTTGTTTTTGAGGTAAGAGTGACAATTTTATGTAAATTCGGGTAGATGTTGGGTTTTCGTGCGACCGAGTAAAATTCCAGTTTAACGGTCCCTACTCTGGTTACTGATTAGAAAGTTCTATTGTTTTATGGTAGGTTTTGGATCCATTGTTCTCTGAAATAAGTTAACAGGGTTAGGAATCAGTAACCTCCATTAGTTTAAGCAGCGTTTTGGCCTAGTCAAAATATTTAAGTGACGTCTTGAGCAAATTCTGAGATATTTTCGCTTTGGGTCAGAATCTCGCTATAACGTCAAAACTAGAAACCTACCTTTCTGTGGTGAAACAGAGATTTAGGTAGAAACATCGAAAGACAATATATTTTAACTAAGAACCTGTAATATAACATAAAAATGAATGTATTTACTGTTCAATATCGTCAGTCGCTCAAGTTTAAAGAAAGTTATCAGCTAAAGTTTCCTTTCACAGTTTCGTTTGTTTACTCCCTCCGCCATATTTATATGCTACCACGGTAGTGAAATGTGTACGCTGAAAATGGCTATATCCCGTAACGTTCTGTACGTAAAATAGTCGGTCTGTTTGCTAGTTTTATAAATGATGGTGACTGCGGACAAATCGAACTTTTTTTTCCTGATGATAGAGAAAACAAGTCAGTAAATTTACTACATTCTGCAAGCTTATTTTCCTATCCTACTTATATTTTGTAAATCAACATAAGGCCTTAAAATATGTCTGTTTCCTGTACCAGTAATATGTTGAAAAACGATGGGTTGGTAGGTTGGGGTTCTGTTTTATGTTGTTTTTTCAATGCGAACTTGTAATTTGATGAGCCCCGTGCATGCCGTGGATCAACCGAAATACCCAAAAATAAAATCAGAAATACTTTACAATCTATGTATTTACGAGAATTGTTTGATTGAAGAAATTTTATCAAATTATCAGGTTGTAATTTGTGTTTTCCTCCGTAAAATTGAAATATTTAGTTTGTATATTGAAGCCAAGATTCCGCCGAAAATATTCCCGCCAAATATGACATGACCACGTGCTTTCAATAGAACACGGTCGTGAACAAATGAATGCAGTTCAAGCACATGGCAGGCATATACAAGTATGGCAAGTGCTGTTAAAATTATAAAGATAAATAATTTGCTGTCCTCCTTGCGGAGTTTTGATATTTAAATTTTAAATACTGACGAACAGCCTACAGTACACATTTACGTCGCGTAAGCTTGTTCGCAGTTAGCCGTTCACGGTAGTGTAAGCTATTTATTGGTATTTATCACGTGACTTTAGCGGAGATGTGTAAACTTAGGTAGTGCAAGTGTTTATAATTCGTCAAAACTCTTATTTTGATGTATTGCGAGATACAAATGGAATAAATTGATGTGGAAATGGATATTCTTTAAAGGTATCGTCAACAAGTTACAGAAATATTAATTTTATTAAGACTTTTGACGGTTTAAAGCCGCCGCCGAAATTTTGGGAGGAATGCTCACCATAGAAAGCCGGGTTTCTGTGTTGTACGTAGAGGAGAGATATTGCCCATACAAACAATAACACAATATCTCGACGCGCGTACAATTAGTTGGACTACGTTTTGGCCCATATTACAAGGCGCCAGGATGCATGTCAGGGAAGGCTGTATCCTCAAAGGACCAGTTTCAGTGGCATTCTTGTGTTTTCGGCTAACTGCAGTTTCGGCTAACTCAATTTATATAGTAAACTTGGAGTGTTTTCGGCTAAGTTAATTAGAGTAGCACAATAGATCATAAGAGGCGCGATCGAAGTGTTAAATTAAATACAAATTAAAAAATTATTGCAACATGTTACAGACTTTTGTTATTTAGGCCTATATGAACAAACATTTTAATTGACAAGTTGTCAATACCATTTGACCTAATTGACACCTCTGTTAACACCTTTTGATCGCACCTATATTTATCTTTTGTGCTACTCTAATTGACTTAGCCAAAAACACTTCATGTTTACTATAAAAATTGAGTTAGCCGAAACTGCAGTTAGCCGAAAACACTAACACCCATTTCAGTGACCCTAAGAATATTTCAGGCAGACTTACCAAATCTGTTGGGGAAGACCTATTATCTTTATGATTTACTATTGTGTTATTAGTCCTGAACTTGTGTGATGTATAAAAAAGTGGAAAATACTCCAACAAAATTATATTGTGCTGTTTATCATAGACACCCCTGTTTTGCACTACAGATACTCAGTTGGCCCTATTTCAGTGACCCCTACTTCATTTGAAAACTAGTGACAATAGCCGGTAATTTGCATTTGCTCGAAGTTTACTATTACAAGCTGAACAAAAAATAATTAATAACCAGTGTGAGACTTGTTTATATTGAGATATAGAGCACATTCCAATTTGATGGTTACACCGTGTTATAAATACTATGAAGCACAAGGGGTGGGGTTCAAAGAGTGGGCAAAAAATTATTTTTTTACATAAAAATGTAATGATTTGTCATATGCAGTAAGTATCTGTTTACCATAACTCATAAAAATATGAAGACATTTGCAAACTTATTTCAATAAAATCAGATCTGAAAGTTAGTCAACTCTTCTCAGACCAGCCATTTTTCCATTTAAAAACTATAAGCAGATCATATGTTTTGAACATAACTTTTATCAAGAAGTTCTTATTGGTCAATTATATCTACATATAAACAGGAAGAAAATAGAAACAGTCGCATGAAGAAAGAAAATCAGTTGAAATTATGTTTTTGACCACATATCTACATCTCAACTTGAAAATAATGGCATGTACTTACATGTGACATAAGAATTAACGCAACTTATTTAATTCACATCAGGTTACCATGAAAGCGCAGGTTTTGGTGATGTCATTCACTTTTGAGAATATGTTTCATGTCGTTCTTTAGGGGGAAAAATAAATGATGGAACATTTGTAACAAGGATGAATTTGATTTAAACAAATTCTTTTATTAGCTCACCTGGCTTTGCCAGGGTGAGCTTTTAGGATGGATGATTTTCTGTCGTCAACATTTGCTTCAAATGACATCTCCCTGAAACCACTGGGCCAATGTTGATGATACTGTAACAAGCCGAGGGCCTAAGACGCAGCAGATCCATTCAGAGAAAAGTATACTCAACCCTGAATGGGTCTCTGTGCCTTATATATACTACCCTAATCCCCATCACATGTACATGGGTTTTAAATTTGCATATTATCATCATATGCGACCGAACGTTTTCACTACGTTCACCGATCGTTACACTACTTCCCCCTCCGAGAAGACTCGTCCTGAGTCTTGGCCTGGGAACTTCGTGAGTAAGGCAACTCCTGTCTAGCAATTGTCTTCATCCCACCGCTGCCACCATTTGTAACGAGCCGAGGGCCTAAGAAGCAGCAGATCCATTCAGTGAAAAGTATAATCAACCCTGAATGGGTCTCTGTGCCTTATATATACTACCCTAATCCCCATCACATGTACATGAGTTTTAAATTTGCATATTATCATCATATGCGATCGAACGTTTTCACTACGTTCACCGATCGTTACACTACTATGCTGGGATGTTCCTTGCATGAAGCTCTACCAAAATTATTCAAAGAATTCCATTTCATGCAGAACTCTAGTTGCTATGGCAACAAATAGGAAACACTTAAAAAAATCTTCTCTGAAACCACAAGGCCTAAAGCTTAGATATTTGGCATGTAGCATTATACCAAAACTGCTCAAATCCTGACTCCTGGGTTAACCGCTTGGGGGTGTCTTTTGATTTTACATAGGCTTGTATAGGATAAGCTCTGAAAATCTTCTTCTCCGAACTCATATGGCCTAGAGCTAAAATATTTAGTATATAGCATTGTCTAGTGGACCTCTACCAAGTTTGTACAAATCATGCCTCTGGGGTCAATATTGGCCCCGTCTAGGGGCTCACTTGTTTTACATAGACATATATGGGAAAACCCTTAAAAATCTACTTCTTCGAAACCACAAGGTGTAGAGCAGGGCTTCGATAATTTGGTCAGCTCAATCGGTCCAGGTCGAGTCTCTGTTGTTATTGATGTTGCAAATCGTTACCCCACCCACTTGGCAATACAGCAGAAGTTACTCGTTTTATTATGCAGTTTTACAGTGATGTCATGCTCAGAATTATCAATACACGTTCTTACTTTTCAAAATTCATTTCCTGTTAAAACTGATCAATATTTTATCATGTTTGAAGTTGATTTACGTATATTTCGAAAGGGAAAACACGTAACTTATGTCTGCTGAGTTTAGTCAAATTTATGAAGAAAATGTTTACAGCTGCACCGTGCGACGGGAGGTAATAAAAGCCGGTCTCTGACTTCAGTCTTCGAAGGTCTCGGAAATGATCCGTGTACTGATCAGCCATGAAGTATTTTTGAATAATATTTATTTATTTTTTAATACATGACCATTCATGACTTTAAAAAACAGCCTGCAAAAATATGTACCGGTCGACAATTTACGAATTACAATCGTATTCTGTAAAATATAGGTATACCATATATATTTTTGTCGAATTCAAATAAAGTACATTAAAAATTTAATAAAACATAACTGTTTGAATAACCGACAAAGCAATCAAGGATCAGTTTTTTCCAAGTGGGTAGGCGAGCTGCAAACATCAAAGAATTGCCAGAGGCGTTTGGCTTTGTCCTCTGATTGCTAACTACCGACTGATTAACGAAGTGACAGTCAGATTATCTGACACGTTGATTGCTCTTCCTGGGGGCAAATAACAGACCTGTAGGTGTTGACTGGAGCCTGTGTATTGTGATTTTCAACACATTTATGGACCGAAAATGAAAAAATTCTCAGACTGATTTAAAATGGCTTTTCAGACTTGTGAATCGATTATCAAAGCCCTGGTCTAGAGCTCAGATATTTAGTGTGTAATAATGTCTAGTGGATCTCTTCAAAGTGTGTTCAAATTATGCCCCTTGGCCCCTCTCAGGGGGTCACTTGTTTAACATAGACATGTATAGGAAAACCTTTAAAAATCTTCTCCTCCATCTTCTTTTCTAAAACTACAAACCCTAGAGCTTAGATATTGGGTATGTTACATTGTCTGGTGTTCTTCCACCTACTTTGTTCAAACATGCCTTTGGGTCAAAGTTGACCACACCCACCAGGCAAGTGCAGTTTTGTACTCAGGTGAGGGATATAGGGCCATCATGGCCCTCTTGTTACATAAATTAACATTGTATAATTTTCTTAGTTTACATCATCTTATTTAGTTCATACCAAGTAAACTTTATGATAGCTTATAATCTTGTGGCTTCCGCAGGCTCTATTGTTCAATTATTGTCAATTGTCTGTCACATTTGATGTATATTACAAAAAAATGTATTTACTTTTATAAATTTTAATTATTTCCTTTGGTACATTGTTTATTAGACTGTTTTACTTCCTCAATCTTTAAGTATAATGGTTTCTGATTAAGTCAAATATGTAAGGATGGGAACGAATACTATAATTTGTATTCGAATATTCGTATAGACTATTCAAATACATTAGAATATTTGAATCAGATTGTTTAACTTTTCTGAATGTTTTCCTATCTGAAAAGTATTTATCCGAAATTATGTATAGTTTGGCAATTACATGTACTCATTAATAACTATTCGGGAAATTTTCACTTAAATTCATGATTCTCAACATATAGGGATTTAAAACATTGCCTTAGTAAATAAAAATGAAATGATAATTTTCATAGATAAAATTAATATTTATGTTTGTATTTTATTGGTTCTACCTTGTTGTCTTTACTATTTCGACTACATTTTGATAAATATCGTTGTCAAATCTGATTGTAAATAAAGTAAATAAAGTAAATAAATTGAACTTTGATGCAAAGAGGATTCAGTGTGCATTAATCTTTTTTTCTTCAAAATGCCATTGTTTGCATTTCTTTGAGTAGTTGAGTAATTGAACATGATTGGTATTTTTAATTAAAAGCTATGACAATTATCTGTTACAGCCGACAGACTTGAGTTACATCACCGAATTTGGGGCTAATTATCTGAACAATACATTAAGATTCGCACCCTACAATACCGTATTTCCCTGCTTATAAGACCAGGAAATAAAGTCCCGATTTTTGCCTCAAAGTGGGGTCCTCATCTTATAAGAGAGGCCACCAGAATCAACCAAAAATAAAAATCAATCCTAGATACATTTGTGATGAAATCGGCAATATCGAATGCCGTACCGCGAGTGTCTATGTGCAGACGACATTCAAACAATTACCGGTACTGTACGTTGGCGAATTACGTTATTGTGTTAACTCACCTCCGCAGACAATCGCAAATGTCGCCATTTGCAATCATTTAAAGAATCTGAAGGTAAATGTGGCGAAAATAAATGGTGCAGACTTTTTCCGTCATACTTGTTTTTGCTAAAATTGGTATCTGTATCAAGCGTTTTACCAAGTGTTAATCGTAAAGAAAACCGATAATCAGTCTAGTCTGTGTATTGTTAATTCGGATATTGATTTTTAGTGACACTTTGAGACGATAATTGCATACAGTAAATACGTGTCATCGGCTGATTAATCAGTTTATGAAAACATCTGGCAGCTTGTGTATAATTATTAAGAGTGCCCAGGATCCCCCAAATTAGCGACAATTACGTTGTTGTTAAAAGAAAAAAGGGGTGAGAGGCTTAGACAAAAGGCCGAAAGTTTTTTTTTGTAAAATTCGTCGCCGCAGTTGTTTTGTCAACATTTTATTATAAATACGAAAGTTTGCTTTTTTTGGCAAACATTTTGTGATTACTCGAAGAAATTGTAACAATGGGAATGAAAAAATATTTTTAATTGACTTTATTGCTATCTCGCTCCTTTTTTTCTTTAAACTGCGACGTAATTGTTGCATCTTTTGGGGATCCTCGGCACACTTAATAATTATATACAAGCTGTCGTATGTTTTCACAGTTGATTAATCAGCCAATGACACATATTTACGCAATTATCGTCTCAAAGTGTCACCAAAAATCAATATACGAATTGACAATACACAGATTGGTTTATAATACTAAAAAAAATCGGCGATTCAAAAATTAACTTATTAGCTTAGAAATCATCCAAACTTGAAGAAAATAAAGTAACTGGGGCTCACTTAAAAAATTGCCTCGTCTTATAAATGAGTCTATTCAAAAACCACACAATTTCCATGGCAAAGTAGGGGGGTCGTCTTATAAGCGGATCGCCTTATAGGCGGGGAAATACGGTAAAGGTGCTAGATAATGAATCCATGTGTGAATTACTAAAAAAACAAACTGAAAAAACTGTTTGCAATTTAGGATCCGCAATTTGCAATTATGACCTCTCGTTCAGGAGGCGAACGCGCTAACCACTGAGCTATCAAGGCCCAATATAATCATATTGAAGACATTTAGAATTTAAGAAAAGTTAATTGTGCATTAAAATAAAAATAAATATTATTGTGAATTTCAAGGTGCGAACCTGAAAATATTTGCAGGCCTATGTCGTTGACCACTATTCTATAGTTCTGTATTGATCAAGATCACTGAAATACACCTATTTATTCTTGTTTGAAGTATAAAATGGTAAACAAAAAGTGAAGTGACTGTCAACGTTTAGAGGTAGCATAGTATATGCACACATTCATGTCCGGACTGTAACTGTGTCATGCATTGAAGAATTTTAAAATAACTTGGCACAAGTGTTCAGCACATCAAGACGACGTGTTGCGAGCAAGACCTACGTCCCTACCTCAAAGGTCAAGGTCACACTAAGAGTTCCTGTATATATGCACACATTTGTGTCTGAACTGTATCTTTGTCAATGACAAAGTTACAGTCCAGACACAAATGATTGTGTGCATGTATAGAGGATTCCAATTACCTTCAAACTCTAAGTGTGACCATGACCTTTGTGGTAGGGACGTGGTTCTTGCACGCGACACAATTCATGGTCTTGATGTGCTAAACATTTGTGCCAAGTTGTTTTAAAATCAATCAATGCAAGTACGTATACAAATTGTCATACATTGAAGGATTTTAATAAACTTTGCACAAATGTTTAGCACATCAAGGCAACATTCTCTGTGTGCAACCCATGTCCCTACACAATGTACCTCAAAAGTCAAGGTCACACTTAGTGTTTATAAGTAATAGAATACTGTATGCATGGTAACTCTGTCATGCATAGAAGGATTTTAAAATTACTTGGCACAATTATTGAGCACATGGAGAGGACACAGACTGTGAGACACCTCTTTTGGGGGCATTCGTCACTTATGAGGGACAGCTCTTGTTCACATTTGTTAAATCGTGTGTTCACTGACTTTGCATCATGTAAACAAAAAAAACAGTTTAAACAAGATTCCAGATTAGAAGAGTAAGGAGTAACAAGATCTTATTGTATTTTATGCTGCCCTGTTGTCTTCAGATAATAAGCACACATCAGAATATGCATGGTAATGCATCTTATTCACATATGGGTGGAGTAGTCTTTACATTGTATTAACATACAAAAATATGTAGGATCTGAATGGTAATCAGACTACTGTACACGTGGTAGTTGATATGAATCAATGATGGATGATATGGGCTGTTATCAGACAAGATTACAAATTGCTAAGATCAGATCATAGCATGATACTGCTGCACCACTTCTATTGATGTAATCATATTGGCCTCACTGCTTTGACTTATATACAACTATTACAAGTAAACAGTTAAAGGTGAGCTTCAGTTAGCATCACATCTCATACCAGCAAGAAACTGCATTAGCTCACCAGAGTGCTGAGTTCTCTAGATCAGTATTGATAAATATTTAACCAATCTATAGATTGCATGTGCAGCTTACCAAAAAATGCACAACCAGAAAAGGGTTATTTCAATGTTCTATCAAAAAAAAAATGGGGAAATACTTTCTCATTTGAAGACCAGTAAAGCTGCCTACCTATTGTGTAGAACAGAATTTCTTAGTTAATGTATTAGTGTTGTGTACTGTAGCCTGCTCAAGTGACTGTGAAGTAGATTATGCATAAATCAAAGACAATTTTTTTTATTGTCAGCCAGTTCTTTGACTTGCGCTATAAATGTTGGCAGAGCTAAGAAGAAAAAAACAAAACAAAACGGTATGGAAAATCATCAGAAGTTGACAGGAATTATGGTGGTGGAATTTCATAACTATCTAGAGGAAATCAATTAACTATGGTATGCATATCTGATTATGTTTGTGCACAGACATTCAAATCAAAGATGTCAGACGCCAGAACACCAGGGAATTCTTTGTGCAGTTTTTACTGGTATTATTGAGGGCAGTAGCTATACGTTTAACGATATACAGTTGCGATACGATATGTAACAGTTTGATATGATACATCTACTGTTCCAAGAAGTAGAATGGATATAAATGATGAATTACCAAATGGATGTCAATATTTATTAAGATAAAAGTAATTAGCTGCAAATTGCATAAGGTTTTTGTACTATGTATTTGCCATTGGTTAATGTTATACTTCTGAAACTCGCTAGCTCTTCAAACCGGTTACCTCCCTTTACATTGAACACCAACAGTAAATTTTGCACCGAACCAAATTTTGGCAATAGTGAGTCGTGAAACGCAAAAGTTAAAGAAACCGCAGTGCATCGTGTACTGCGATGAATCGTTACACCTTTAGTTACTTGTAGTAGGTCAGAAAGACTACAGCTAAGCATTTAGTTACTCACTGGTTACATTTTGTAGGTAGGTGGTAAGAATGGTTACACTGTAGCATTAAGTAACTCAAAGTGATAACAGTGTAATGAGAAGGCTGTTAGAATTGTTCCAGTGTAGCATTAAGTTACAAAAAAACTGGTTACAGTGTAAAGGGAAGGTGCTTAGAATGGTAACAGTGTAGTGGGAAGGTGGCCAGACTGGTTACAGTTTAGCATTAAGTAACTCAGACTAGTTACAGTGAAGTGGGTAGGTGGTTTGACTGGTTACAGTTTAGCATTTAGTAACTCAAACTGGTTACAGTGGAGTAGGTGAAACTTTAATGTTTGGGTTTTAGATCTGTGATTTAATATATAATAAATAACAACTCCATTGATAACTTAAAAGATATTTGTTTAAATATTGAGATATTTCTAAGTGATCCTAAGTAGCAAAACAAACACAATTTATTTCTTTAAAGCATTTTACATGTACTTTGCAATTTTTTTTTCATTTTTTTTATTTAGTCTAATAAATTATAGAGCTTCTTCAAAAAATTAAAAGTTTTGAAAGTGGTGATGGATTATACCTAGAACTAAGCCATACTGATGTATATAAAATGAATGCCGTATATACACTTATATTGTTTTACTAGTAGTCAAGATTAGGAAGTATGAGGATGAATAATTTGCACTATGTTACATTATGATATTTGTTGTTATTAATCCTCTTACTTGGGTTTTGTTTAAGAGACTTTGGTCAGAGTTGTTACATACAAATGAGAGTAAATCGAGGGTTGAACGCAAAACTGTCGTAACTTAAATGACATACCGAAGGACTTGTGATTGTTTAGTGATTAAGGTCACAGTCGTTGAGATACTTGTTAGACAATGTGAAAGCTTGATAGGATATTTTGTCCTTTTCTGCTGACTGTGTTGATGTACAGGATGTGGATTTAATTTCATACCAAGACATAAGTAAAAACATCTGAGTTTGATCTTTATTTTGGTTGTTGGATCTTGTATCAAAAAGGGCATCATTGCTAACCAAGCTAGTAAAGAAATGTTTGTAGTGAGTAATTTTGTGTTGATTTTATTACTGGTTTTAAAGCAGTGGTATTGTGACCACCTGATACCCGGACCATAATATTGTTTAAACAGAGATGAACATAGATGAAATGACAGGACACTGCTTTTCTTAAGAGTAAGTTACAACTGCATACTGGGACAAAGTGTACTTTTCAGATGGTGTAAGCACGAACAAATAAATATATCCTATTACAAAATGACATCTTCTGTTACTGTTTTTGAAAAACTTCAATGGCAAATGTTTAATTTTAGAATGGTATAAGATTGGACAGTTTTATCAATATTTAATATTTAACTATTTCAGAGAGGCAGGGTTGTTAATTATGATGGCTGAATAATGACACATTGGAGAAAATGAGGCAGACACAAATCAAGACAGATTGCGGTAAGTTTTTACATATATCTTATATGCAGAAAAGAGTTCTGGGTGCACAGCATATGCAATGAACAGATCTTGGTTAAACTCTGTCACTTGGGTGTAAAAACAAGGTTACTGTATCAGTGTTAACATGCTAGAGACCACATTTTAACTGAATCTTAAAGAAATTTAACAGAGATACACTATTATATTACATGTTTCTTATTACTTGATAGATGTTGACCACATAAGAACAACTTTCTCAGATGAGTGACTTACAGTCAGTGTGACCCTCTTGTTTGATCTTTTAAATTGGTCAGTTGGCAAGTTTAGACTACAGCAATTGTTAGAGGACTTTGTCATGCATTTTGTTTGTTATGTGAATTGTTATGTGATTGTGAAAATCAGGTCATACAAAAAATTTAAGTGGTGCAGTGTGCATGTATCTAAGTTTATCAGTACTAAATAGTTTTATCAGTTTGTTACGTTGTTAAATTAGCACGCTAGAACCATTTCTAGTATTATCAACTATGTGGGGTATTATAAACTATGTCAATGTTTGGATGTTTCACTGTTTTAAAAGCATCTGTAAATTTGTTGTAGATTATAATTAACAGGAACTTACTCTTTAATTTGAACACATTGCTTATTATACACTGGTCAATGTTTACAGGGTCATGATAGGGATCATAAACTAGCAAGAGGGGACACACCTTTAATCAGACTTTGATAAAGGATATAGTGAAGTCAGAAAAACTTACTCTTAGAAAGGGTTGTGAACAGGGATCAGGAAATTTTGAAATCTCAATCGGTCCCGACAAGCCGAGGGTACATCGTCACACCCCCCACCCCCACCCCCCCCCCCACCCCCAATAAAAAATCACAAAAACGCAAAAAAAAAAATTTTTTTGGGTATTTATATATTTTTCAACCACCTTTCCATTGTTGTGCATGATCATGTAACGGTAAAAGTATTTCATTCCCTTCTTTTGATTCCAAAATGTTTCCAAAAACGAAAATGTTTATCTTCTTTCATTATTGATTAGTAAATCTCACGAGTCGATAAAATAAATGCGCCGTTCACGTGGAGCGTTCCATTTTCTAAGGGATAAACTTTACATCGTTTTCGCCATAAAAAAATAAGAAACGGAATTTCTAAGTAATAAGAAAAATATCGAGCCAGTTTTCATAAATAAATATAATAATTTCCATGTGATTTTATCATTGAAAGTGTATTCAATTTCGATTACAACTGATTGCGTTCAAAGTCACCCCCACAAAGATTTGTAATAATCCATGCTATTAAATTTTTGTCGTATGGTTTCGTTTTTAATATTTTTTTATGTTCTCGGGTCGCCAGTCCGATTAACATTATATGTCGGCTTGCCCTTCCGACTTTCGGAAACATTGACTACCGGTTGCCAGTCCAGTTATTTGTTTCTTTCGGGTTCCCGTTATTATTCTCCCGATTACCATGAGCTGATTTGCCATTTCGGTCATTTGATTTTTTGAACATCGCAAATATGTTGCGTTGTGCTATTTCAACAATAATTCGAAAGGCATTGAAGGCATTTCAAAGTGTACGTAATGATTAGCGGCCTAAAGACAATCGGTCCGGCATAAAGTCAATCGGAGCTGCTAACACATTAATAAAATCCATTAATCAATAACGTGTTAGCGACGCCCGAGGTATTGTAGAATTGGTGTGTTGGACCAATTAGGTAAAGACCGCCGCGGGTTATTAACATGACACGTTTATTGGGGTATTAGATAGGTGCTAATAACACAGATGATATGTGTAATTACACAAGCAATTCTTTTGTCATATTTGAGCGATTTTATGGCTTTTTTAAAAAAAATCTCGGACCGATTTTTAAGCAACTTTTGGTTACGTGAATCGGTCCAGCAAGTTGAAAATCGGTCCAGACCGGCAAATTTTCGGTTTTCCTGATCCCTGGTTGTGAATAACATTTCATGTAAGAATTTGTAAGACATGTGTACTTACAGAAACATCCTGTCCCTAGACTTCTGCTGTTGTACTGAATTAGGGGATAAGCAGGTTGGCAGGAAGCAGTGATGGCTCTGATTGGGAACTTTCGTTCACAGATGTTGTGGGAGAACATCAGGAAGGGAGATCTCTCAGCTGTTGTTAATCTTCTCGACAACGGAACAATCAACCTTGAGGAGAGGGATGAGGTAGTTATGCAGTCTATGCCCACATATTTTGAATAAAATAAGTCAAGGTTAATAGCTAAAATTTGACCAAAAATTGCTATTTTAACTAAAAAAATTATTTCAGTAAGTGTTTGTTAGTATTCTAGCATGAGTCTTTCACAATAGTTTTTGCAGATTTTGCTAAATGCAAATTTAGTCTTGATTTTAAACATGTATTTCTGTTTTTATACAGAATGGTCAAACATTTTTGATGGTGGCATGCCAGCAAGGGGAGATAAGTCTGACAAGAGAATTACTGGATGCAGGCATTGATCCTAATGCAACAGATAATGTAAGTGATACAATAGGGTTATTGATACAACATAGCTGGCTCATTTGAACAGGAATGTGAAAACCTTTTCAGGGTATTTTACTAATTTGTCTGTTCTAGTTTGAAATTGCTCTTGAGAGTCATTCCAAAAGGAATAGAACTTGAATAGATAGAGCCAATGTGTATTCCCCATTGGTGGGGATCGAATCCTGGACTCTCCAATAACAGGGTTTAGGAGTTTGCTCAGTTACAAGACTTGTATTCTCTGTGACAAGGCCACTACAGTGTTATGTCTAAAGTTTTTCAAGTGCTTCTGCTTATAAATTTAAGGCATAGCTATAAGGTGTGAAAAGGTTGGTAAATATGGAGTAACTTCATGGAAGATACTTAAACATATATGCAAAATTTACATATTTTCTCTTGATGTGATTTGCATTAGATAGTCCTTGAAATCACTGAGCAGTGACTGCAATCAAGATATTTCCATCTCGATTACGTCAGATTGGGAAGTATTTATTTTATATGCATAGTTTAACTTTTAAATGCTGTTTATTTTGTTCTTGAAGTTATTTGTTAAGGCTTGCAAATTTAAGTTTCTACTTACTACCATAAACATGATTAAATGGGGGGTAGAATAGTGAAGTGCACACTTGTTTATGTGTAATTATGCAAATTATTTGTTTAATGGTTTTCCCAAAGCAGTTACGAAAGAAAAGTTTTTTTTTTGCAAAATCACAGTTACCAGATCAAAATATTTATTAACTATTGAGTACGAACTCAGAAAAATTCAGAAGTAGATAAAGGTAAATATGACAGCCTAATCGTAAGTGAAGAATGGCATTGAATCCAACCAAAAAACAAGCAAAGAATCAAGTAGGTACTTGTAGCACACTGGCTTCTCACCAAGACAACCTTGGTTCAATTTTCATCCTGGGTAGTATGTGAGATGGTAGGTGGTTGCCAGATTAGACAGGTGTGTTTTCTGTGGGTTCTCTTGTTCTCTCCCATAGTACGGCCACCTGTATGATATGCCAACATCTGTGCACTTGGGTCAAAAGCTCACATGAGCTTATTTGTTGTTATTTGTATCTTGCTGACTCAAGAAAAAGATTATTGATATTATTATTATTATTATTATTTTTATTATTATTATTATTATTATAATTATTATTAAATGAAATAGTTTGCTCATTCATTTGTCATTGAAAATGCCCTGTCTGATTAGGGAATGCAGGAACTTGTTAAACTCTGTGTGATTTGAATGACACAGTATGACTTTATGTTTGATTCTAGGACAATTGGACAGCTCTGTTATACGCTGCTAAAGACGGACACCTGGAGATCTGTATTGAACTACTGGAGAGAAATGCAGACATTGAACACAGAGACCTGGTGCGTCCATATATCAGTTTGTTTTGATTAATTCTCATAATAAAGATTAAGTAGTAAAGTTCGTTGGCATATAATGTAACCCATCACATAGAGGCTGAGAGAGAGAGAGAAAGAGAGAAAGAGAGAGAGCACTTCTCATACAAATTTACACATTGTATGATTTAGGATGAAAAATGAATCTCTTAAAAGGAAAAACAAACATACATTGATAAGATTGTTGTGAAATATCGGTCAGAATATTTACGTTGAATGAATTAAAAACTGGGCAATCTTGATAGATTTCTTTAGGCTGTTATCTGGTAATCCATGGTATTTTTAATATTTCCCTTATGTATCTGTAAACACACATCTATTATCTATTTCCTTTTCATTTACATAAAGGTCATGGTGGCATAGATTCTTGGTGTCATAGAGCCAAATAATATCATAGGTTGTGAAATATTTTAAATGATGTCAATTTGATTTATTTCTGGTTTAGCTTGTATCATGAAATGACCACTAATCTTTTTTGGGAGATAAATGCAACATTCTACTCACAGTTTCTTAGCATTTGAAAAGTGCCACAATTTAAAAAGAAGAATTGCCTGTTGCATGTGGTATAGCTTCCTTTGTCATAAGTTATCCATGATAAGCATAACAGAACAGGGTCACCATGGTTGAGAAATTTGGTCATGAAAAAAAATAGGTCAAAATACTTTTTGTGATTGTCAGAATTTGAAATTATTGTAGTATTTAGTCAGACCTGTCACAAAAACAAAATCAGGATGAAAAACTAGATGTTGACTATTAACATATTTTATGCTTTATGCTTTGGTTTGACAGGGTCAAAGTTTGATCACTTGGACAAAAAAAAGTTGAGGATGGAATGATATCCGTCATGTGATTTGTTCAGTACTTAGACCAGAATGTTATTCTTCAGGGGATTGGTTCAGTGACATTGTGTCCTTAATACACTTTTTTTTCTTGCTGTAGACCGAGAGATAGCTACCTTGTTAAGAGTTATCTGTCTTTAATATGAACTATTATGACTTGTATATATTTGATTGTTAAATTCTGCTTGTAGTGTAACTGGACAGCTCTGATGTGGGCCTCATACAAGGGTAGAGATGAGGTGGTACAGGAACTGCTGGAGAGAGATGCTGACCCTAACATCAAAGCAGAGGTAGGCTGTAACACAGTTACTGTTTGATTTCTTAATTGGGCTACAATAACTTCTGATACTTACTTGTCTCTTCAAGAAAGTAGTAGGTAGGGAAATGTTCAGTGATATACAGTGCAACCTTTCAAGAGCAAACACCCATGGGAACACAGAAATATGTTTGTTGTAGAGAGGCAATGATTCCTTTAATAATTGACGAATTGGGAAAGAAACTGTGTGTCTTTTTAGGGAGGCTGTTGCTCTAGGTAGGTGTTGTTCGCTGAGGGACTGTATTGTAGAAAAACAGGATCATTTGTCTTCGCGGCTGTTTGTTGTTATCATATGTGGTTTGCATCTGTCAAGAGAATAGGTTGGCCCATTCAGTCAATTTTTTTAAACATTTTTAGCTCACCTGGCTACGCAGGGTGAGCTTTTCTAATTGTCCGTCAACATTTTGATTCAAATGACATCACCTCTGAAACCACTAGGCCAATATTGATAAAGCTATGCAGGAATGTTCCTTGCATGAAGCTTTACCAAAATTGCTCAAAGAATTCCATTCCATGCAGAACTCTGGTTACTATGGCAGTTAATAGGAAAAACTTTAAAAATCTTCTCTGAAATAACAAGGCCTAGAGCTGAGATATTTGGCATGTAGCATTGGCTAGTGGACCTCTACCAAGATTGTTCAAATTATGACCCCGGATCAAAATTGACCCCGTGCGGGTGGTCACTTAGTTTCGACCGCCTCGATAGCCTAGTGGGAGAGCATCCGCTTCGAGTGCGGGAGGTCATGGGTTCATCCTGACCGCGTCATACCAAAGACGTAAAAAATGGTACCAGTAGCTCCCTTGCTTGGCGCTCAGCATTAAAAGGGAAACTGGCTTCTCTTCTCACGGCGATGGATACCATCAGGAATGAGGTGTCGAGAGTGATTAATATAAGTTGGATAACTTGTTTCACAATCGACCTAAAATAAATTCGTATAAACTAACTTAGTTTTGCATAGGCTTAAATAGGAAATACTTTAAAAATCTTCATCTCTGAAACCACAAGGCCTAGAGCTTAGATATTTGGCATGTAGCATTGTCTAGTGAACCCCTACCAAGATTGTTCAAATTATGACCCCGGATCAAAATTGACCCCACGGGGGTGGTCACTTAGTTTTGCATAGGCTTTATATAGGAAAAACTTTAAAAATCTTCTTCTCTGAAACCACAAGGCCTAAAACTTAGATATTTGGCATGAAGCATTGTCTAGTGGACCTCTACCAAGATTGTTCAAATTATGACCCCAGGGTCAAAATTGACCCCGCGGGGGTGGTCACTTAGTTATGCATAGGCTTATATAGGAAAAACTTTAAAAATCTTCTCTGAAACCACAAGGCCTAGAGCTTAGATATTTGGCATGTAGCATTGCCTAGTGGACCTCTACCAAGATTGTTCAAATTATGCCCCTGAGATCAAAATTGACCTTGCCCGGGGGGTCACTTAGTTTTGCATAGGCTAATGTAGGAAAAACTTTAAAAAATCTTCTTCTTTGAAAACCACAAGGGTTAGAGCTTAGATATTTGGCATGTAGCATTAGCTAGTGGACCTCTACCAAGATTGTTCAAATTATGACCCCCAGATCAAAATTGACCCCGCACAGGGGGTCATTTAGTTTTACATAGTCTTATATAGGAAAAACTTAAAAATTCTTCTTCTCTGAAACCACAAGGCCTAGAGCATAGATATTTGGCATGTAGCATTGCCTAGTAGACCTCTTCAAAGTTTGTTCAAATTATGCCCCTGGGGTCAAAATTTACCTTGCCCAGGGGGGGGGGCACTTGTTTTACAAAGGCGTATATAGGAAAACCTATTTGGTATATAACATTATCTAGTGATCTTCCACCAGGCAATTGGACTTGTACCAAGGTGAGTGATATAGGGCCATCTTGGCCCTCTTGTTTTCTCTCCTTTGCTTGATTGTGGTAATTAAACATATTAGCAAATATTTATGCTAGATGAATACTCAGTCTAACCCACACTGCCTCGCTACTGTGGAAAATTCCAGAAAATTTCTCTTTTCTTCTTATTCAGACCTCTTTATGTTCAGTGTAAAGAATGCTTATAAATATTGATTTTGTGCTTGGCTGTTTATTTCTACAGGAGCTCTGGTTCTTTTTTTGGACTTTCAGCAGTTTTGAGCAGAAAATGTTGAAAGGCTCAATGAAAAGAAAAAAATATTTAACATATGAAGTAGTACTTTCAGATATAGAGGTGCGAGTGTAGTGTTTTTGTGCTTAGCACATGTTTTTTGTTTATTTTATTGTAAAAATCACAAAAAGATACAGCAAATAATATTGATGTATGTTTCATTTGCAGCACAATATGTCATGCTTAGGCTGGGCAGCTGGGAGGGGTCATTTAGGTGTGGTCAAGGCATTGATTGAAAAAGGAGCTAGGGTGAACAGCACGGATAAGGTAAACATTCGTTGTTTTGCACAGTGTTATACAATTATCTATGTGGTAAGGAAATATTTGTACATAGAACTTTTAGATATTTAGTGGCTTAACATCTAGTTACTATATGCTTTCAATTCCTATTGTTGACACATGGTTTTAACTTTTTGTGTCGTCTGCTGCAGACGCCAAATATAATGACATAAAGGTGATTGAGTAAAAATACTCATTAAGATCTATTTTGGCATCCATTAATGTATATGTGGCCTGCCTCCCAACTTATACTTTTTGACGTCTCAGAAGTAGCAGGATTTTCCAGATATATCTTTAGCATATAGTTCTTTTTTGAGGCTAGTTTGAAGTGCATTAACAGCGTAAAGGGCTAACAAATGGCTAGATCTTTAGTGTTTATGGGGTTATTTATTTCCTAGCAGGTGACACATTCACTCAGTTGAATTCACATAAATGCTTGAAAATGTTTATATCTTTTCAAGACTGTCAGATATTTTTGCAACATATACAAGGATATATGTACAAATTGCCATAACAAATCAACAACACAATTGGTATACGGTATGACAGACAGTAGATAATAAATAGAGATTAATATGCGACTGGTATACAATTTTCAGTATGGTACCACACCGTTGATCTGGGCATGTAGGAAGGGTCATGCAGAGATAACATCAGAACTTTTACACCACGGGGCATACGTTGATAACACAGGAATGGTAAGTTTACTTGCTTAGGTATATCTGTTTTGAGTAGGAAACAGCGTCCTTGCCATGAACGTTCTCTGTCTAGTTATTCAACAGAGGTTAGCTGTGGGTATTGTGATAGATACAGGTGCTATTGTTTTGTTAGTGTGTCTATACATGTACCTGTTACATACCTATGTTCTGCACTACTCCTGTCATTCTTGAGAAAAGTTTGATTGGGCAGTAGTATGTTGCACACCTGGGATCGGTTTGTCCGTCCGTCTGTCTGTCTGTCTCAAAAACTTAATGTTGGCTATAACTTTGCCATTTCTGAAGATTTCTTCTTCAAACTTTCGAAGTGTATTGCTTATGACAAAAGGGTCATGAAGCTGCCAAATTTTGTAGGTCAACATGATATTTGACAGAGTTATGCTCCCTTTTGTACTTGGATTTTGTCACAAAATTATTTGTTATTCTGACAAAGTGTAAGAGGGTGACACAATTGTTGTACTGAACACCCATCTAGTTCACTTTATTAAGGATTTCTGTCAGACTTTCTCAGTATAGCAGTGGAGATGTTAATTTAAGTGTAAGATGGTTAATTTTTAACACAAGGTTATGTCCCCTTAATGTGATTCCATATGTGAATAGGTTTATGACATATTTGAGTTTGTGTATAAAATCTCATAATTACTTAATTGATAATTGTTTTCAGATTTGCAGAGAGTATTGTTAATTGTGATGTGAGTAGAGTTATGATAATTTAGTTTGATCACATTTAAGAAATTGTAGTTCTAACAAATTTTAGTGGAAAAATAATTATGTTTCATGAACAAGATATTGATTGAACAGAGCATTGGTTAACAAATAGAAAATAGCTTGACATAATGCAAATATACCTACAGGACTCGCTGACAGCTGTACTGGTTGCTACAAAAGGTGGTTACACTGAGGTGATTCAGGCACTACTGGAGTATGACCCAAATGTTAATGGAGTTGACAAGGTAAATGTCGTTTTTATTGAGGTATATGCTGCTATAGATGCCAATCTTTCAGACGTGTGTAATGTGGGTTCTGCTCAGTGGACAGCTGATATCTTTAAATCTGTTGCTGACTTGAAAGCTGTAGTTGTATGAGTTTAATGTCCGTCCCCACTATATTTTGTTAATTTTACAGGCAGGAAGTTTACCTCGCTATCATTCCTGGGAAGAACCAGTACTAGACTCCTATCCTCTGTAACAAACTGCCAACTTTTCTCATATAAAGAGACCTGGTAGGTATCAGGGCTTGAATCCATGACCCTTAATATATGAGAGGTTACCGTGGTTTCAAGTCAGCGACTCAAACCACTCAATCGTGGAGGCAGACTTGCCTGAAAGAAACCCTGTTAAAACAGTGTTACGAAATCACTATTTTGATTTAAGCAAAGTGTGGTAGTGTCCAACTTGTTTAATGAAAGTAGTGTTTTGCTATTATGACATAGTTTATGCCAGTTACATTTTCCTTGTCGGAGTATAACTGAAAACTACTGGTTGGAATCCAATACACTTCAACAATGGTCAATAACATGAGAGGAATGGTTTGCGCAAGTATACCTTTTGACTATATAACAGGAGTTTTTGCCCTAGTTACTTTTCCTTGTCCGTAGTATAACTAAACGACTGGTTGTATGCCAATACAACTTCATACAATTGTCAAGTATATGACAGGAAGTTTAGTGCACAGTACCTTTTGTCTAATAACAGGATGGTTAATGCCCTTTGTTAGTACCTTCCTTGTCCGGGGCTAACTTATAACTAGGATGGAATTTATGCAACTTGCTACATTGGTCAAGCATATATAACAGGATGGTTTAGTGCACAAGATAATCCCTTTTGACTATATTACAGAGTTATTGCCCTTTGTTCGCCCTTTTTTTCCTGGAGCATAACTTGAAAACTACTGGTTGGAATTAATACAACTTATTAATGATCAAGCACATTGAGAGGAAGTTGCAGATTGCACAAGAACTATAACTCCATCTTGACAAACAGAGTTATTGCCCTTTGTTAGAATCTTTTCGGACGTTAATGGATAACTACTTTTGACACTCCAGTTGTTTCTTACAATGAATACAGGCATGATAATGACATTAAGATGACCAGTGTTTACAGAATATAACTCCATCTTGACGATATGTACAGAGATGCATTTAGCCCTTGGTTTATCTTTATCCTTGTCAGAAGCTAACTTAGAAACTATTGGTTGATAGTTCACTTCATACTGCAAGGTTGATTGTAAGTACAAGAAAACTATCAACTGCATCTTGACTAATTACGGTTATTGCCCTTTGGTTAGTTTTCCTTGCGTATAGCTTGGAGACTACTTTGAATTCGATTCAACTGCAGTAAATGGTCAAGCACATTCACTGGAATTGCAGTGCAAAGAGCTAAACTCATCTTGACTAATTACAGATTATGCCCTTTGTTGCTTTTCCTTGTCCGAAGGCAAACTTGAAAACTACTTGTTGTCTTGCAAGGTTTTACAACTTTTCAATACATAGGTCTTGATTGGATTTGACCAGTCCACAAAAACTATAACATCTTGACTAATTAAGAGTGATTGCCCTTTGTTAGTTTTGTCTTGATTCAAAGCATTACTTGAAAACAGGTTGAATTCAATACTTCATAAATGGTCAAGCACATTGAGAGGAAGTGCCGTGCACAAGAACTATAACTCCCTTGACTAATTAAGAGTTTTGCCTCACGTCTGTGTTACTTTTCCTTGTGCGCAGCATAAATTGAAAACTAGGTTGGAATTCAATACAATTCCTTACAATGCATGACAAGAGAGTAATGTGCAGTGTACAAGAATTCCATAACTCTATCTTGACTCATTTAAGTGTTACCTTGCCCTTTGTTACGTTGACTTGTCCGGGGCATTATTCGAAAACTATTGGTTGGAATTCAATACAACTTCATACAATGGTCAAGCACAATAGAGTGCAGTATTACAAGAACCATAATTCTATCTTGACAAATTACAGAGTTATTGCCAAGACACAAATCCTTAGTTTGTTTGCAAGGTATTCGTTACTACGAACTTTCTCAGTTTATAAAGCAGTCTTTTGGGGGTATTAATCACATTTAGTGATAGCTCTAGTTTGATTTAAGCAAAGTGTGGTAGTGTCCAACTTGTTTAATGAAAGTAGTGTTTTGCTATTATGACATAGTTTATGCCAGTACCTTTTGTCTATATAACAGGATGGTTTATGCCAGTACCTTTTGTCTATATAACAGGATGGTTTATGCCAGTACCTTTGTCATATAACAGGATGGTTTATGCCATACCTTTGTCTATATAAGGAGGTTTATCCATTACCTTTTTCATATAACAGGATAGTTTATGCCGTACCTTTTGTCTATATAAAGGATGGTTTATGCCAGTACCTTTTGTCTAATAACGGATGGTTTATGCCAGTGCCTTTTGTCTAATAACAGGATTTGTGCCAAGTGCCTTTTTATATTTAAAGATCCTTTTACTGCTTTAACTATAGCAGCAAAGGAAGGTTACGAAGATATTGCACAACAACTGCTTGCCAAAGATGCCTATGTGAATGTTGCGGACAGGGTAAGGGAGTTAACTCCTTTTACACTCCAGTTTGTTTGTTACAGTGAATACAGGCATGATAATGACATTAAGACCTGACCAGTTTTACAGTATCATGTATCTTGAGATATGTAAGAGATGCATTTAGGAATGTGGTTTATCTTGTTAATCCTTCAAGTGTTAGACTATTTTGACAGTTCCTTTCTGCACGTGTTTTGTAATACAAGAAAAATCAATAATCCTTCATACGCTAAGTTGCGTTTGACCTTTGGTCTGGCTATAGGTCTTGAGAGACACTATCTTGATGTCATGACATGTGTAAAGTATTTTAAAATCCTTCAATGGCATTGTCAAAGCTACTGCTCACGGACACGAATTTGATAAGTGGACGTCGAAGGCAATGTAAGTGTACTGGTGTCTTGCAAGAGTTTTATAAGTTTTTACATAGGTCTTTTGGATTTGACCATCCAAAAACGTTAAAGACAGTGATGAAGATCGTGTCTTTGTATTGATTGAAAGCATTACACAGTAATTATTTGAAAAAAAAGTATTGGCAAAAAAATGTATGAAAAACATTGCAGTAGCAAGTCATGTAAGAATATTATGTAGAGGTAGATTGTCAGAACTTGACACGAGTTTCAGTACTGTGCAAAGCAGGAAGAAATATTAATGTTTTAAAAGAACGGTTTAAATAAACATAGAGAAGATGAACATTTTACATACAGAATGTAGACTTACATATGATATGTTTGAATTTTTTTCACAGCCAAAGGTAATGTTGGTTTGTTGCCTGCAGTCTTAATGTTTTGTTATGTCTCTAGAGTTTTGTTATTATACTGTATACTAGAATCTGTAGGTTCTCAAGTGTTTGCCATAGAGTCCCTGTATTCCCCCATAACTGTAGTTATTTTATAAATGTTTCCTCTGGAAATGTTGCCTGTAAAATGTTTGGTTGATGAATGGTTGTTGCCCAATAATTATTGTAGATAACACACTTACTTTCTGTAAACACTGTAGAAATAATAGTGCAGATGGAAATAAAGAAAATAAAAAAGAAGCAGTTGTGGAAAGTAAAACTGAGAAAGAGGAAGTTGTATGAAAGTCTTAATTTGATTTTTGTTTTATTATATTTTGATTTCTGATGCAACAACTGTGTGTTTGGAGATGGTGGGAAGGCTATATAGAATCTACTCCCAAATGTTCACTATAATGAGATGATGTGCACTGTGCATGTTTCAGCAATCTTGGTTAAATTTAAAGATCACACTTGGGGTATCAGAGTCATGTGACTTAATTTTGTGTCCCCTTTGTAATTCCAGGACCACATACTTGCTTTCAAATGAGCATGTCACATATGTTAATCATATTATTATTGAGGTGAACTTAATGGGAGAAGCCCTCTCTTGTGACAAAGCACGTTTGTTGGGGACGGAGGTATTTTAATCCGCATTCAGTGATAATTGTAGTTTTATTTAAGGATTTTTCCAGCAGCAAAATACAACAACTTAAGTAAGAACTAAGTCATGTACTATTTATTTCATTAGTCCATTTGTATTTTGGCAGAAAAAGGCTGCAACGGAAAAATTGTGTGAAATTCAGACTAAATCTGAATGCAATGAAAATTCAGCCCCTGGAAGACGTGCACAAGAAATGAATAATTTAGATTGCTTGGTTTTGTGCAAAGCTGAAACATGAATATTTAAGCAACCTGAGTATTATGGGTTTCCAAGAGTAAGAGACATACAATTAGTTTCTTATGAGATTAAGTCTCATTTATTAGGAGGGTACGCAGGTGAGTGAACGCTTGTTTTGGCCAGTCACCCTGCCTCCTAATATGGCTGAGCTGGCCAGCCACTGTCCAGTTTGAATTGTGAACGAAAACTGTTAAAAGCATTCACAGCATTATTATAACCAATCTTGGTATTATGAGAAAGGCTAGCTTGGATTAGTTGACTTGCTCTGACTTGAAGATCAGCCATAGATGATCTGGTACCTTCTCGGGAGTTTCTTGTGCATGAGGGGCCATGCCTCTGAATCTGTCCATCTGAAAGCGTGACAGACTATCAGTAATAGCATTAGATGTACCTGGAATGTGCTCAGCTTGCACTCTCAGGTTGAGTTTCAGGCACTGTAGGGTAAAGGCTCTCAAGATAACCATCACTACTTCGGGCTTTGATGTTGTGCTATTTATGGCTTGAACTGTAGCTACATTGTCACTGTGGAATATTACTTTTTTATTCTTCAGTTTCTCCCCCCAAATATGTGTAGCAATAAGTATTGGGAAAAACTCCAACATGCAGATATTTTGTGTGAGGCCTTCAGAGTGCCATTCTTCGGGCCATGGGGCACAGGTACAGCCACCTGCAAAGTATAGACCAGAGCTAGGTGCGTTCGGAAAGGAGTTCTGCATCAGCACTAGTAACCCAGTATTTTTCATGGAACGCTGATATGCCATTGTGCTCGCTAAAAAATGGCAACCACATGTGAAGGTCTTTCTTGATATTTTTAGTGATACGTATATGGTGATGTGGGCGTGACAGACCCCTTGTGCTATTTATTAGGCGGCGAAGAAAAAACCCTACCTGGAGACACTGCCCGGCAAGCAAATTGCAAACGGCCTATTAGGGACTGCATATCCCTTAACTTGATCTTTTGTTTTTAGCTCACCTGGCACAAAGTGCCAGAGTGAGCTATTAGGATCGCATTCCGTCCAGCGTCCGTCGTACATTGTACGTCCGTCCATCCGTCCGTCCACCATTTCCTTCAAACGACATCTCCTCTGAAACCACTGGGCCAATGTTGATGAGACTTTGCAGGGATGTTCCTTGCATGAAGCTCTATCAAAGTTGTTCAAAGAATTCCATTCCATGCAGAACTCTGGTTGCTATGGCAACAAATAGGAAAAACTTTAAAAATATTCTTCTCTGAAACCACAAGGCCTAGAGCTTAGATATTTGGCATGTAGCATTGTCTAGTGGACCTCTACCAAGATTGTTCAAATTATGACCCCCGGCTCAAAATTGACCCCGCGCGGGTGGGCACTTAGTTTTTGCATAGGCATATATAGGAAAAACTTAAAAAATCTTCTTCTCTGAAACCACAAGGCCTAGAGCTAAGATATTTGGCATGTAGCATTGTCTAGTGGACCTCTACCAAGATTATTCAAATTATGAGCCCCGGATCAAAATTGACCCCGCACAGGGGGTCACTTAGTTTTACATAGGCTTATGTAGGAAAAACTTTAAAAATCTTCTTCTCTGAAACCACAAGGCCTAGAGCTTAGATATTTGGCATGTAGCATTGGCTAGTGAACCTCTTCGAAGATTGTTCAAATTATGACCCTCGGATCAAAATTGACCCCGCACCGGGGGTCACTTAGTTTTACATAGGCTTATATAGTAAAAACTTTAAAAATCTTCTTCTTTGAAGCCACAAGGCCTAGAGCTTAGATATTTGGCATGTAGCATTGGCTAGTGGACCTCTACCAAGATTGTTCAAATTATGACCCCTGGGTCAAAATTGACCCCGCACCGGGGGTCACTTAGTTTTACATAGGCTTATATAGGGAAAACTTTAAAAATATTTTTCTCTGAAACCACAGGGCCTAGAGCTTAGATATTTGGCATGTAGCATTGCCTAGTAGACCTCTTCAAAGTTTGTTCAAATTATGCCCCTGGGGTCAAAATTGACCTTGCCCGGGTGGGGGGGGGGATCATTTGTTTTACAAAGGCTATATAGGAAAACTTATTTGGTATATAACATTATCTAGTGATCTTCCACCAGGCAAGTGGACTTGTACCAAGGTGAGCGATATAGGGCCATCTTGGCCCTCTTGTTTCAACACGTGTTTGAGAATTGTTACAATCTCACTGATTTTTGACAAAGGTAGTCTAATTTCCATTTTTATTGAATCAAGCTCTAAACCTAAAAAGACTATCACTGTGGCCGGGCCTTCAGTTTTATCCCTGGCAATAGGCACCCCAAGTTCGGACATGCATTGGTCAAAATGAGACATAATTATCTTACAGTTATTTGTTTGTTTCTGACCACCAAACAAAAAATCATCCAAATAATGGAGCTGGGGATCTCTGTCTGACAGCATATTCAAGAAATCTTGAAAACTTTCCAAATGTAGCTGGACTTGTAGAGCAGCCAAAGGGCAAACACTTTTCAAAATAGTATTTACCATTAAAGAAAAAACCTAGTTGATCAAAATCTTTTGGGGATACTGGTAGCAGCCTAAATGCTGATTTTATGTCTGATTTACCAAGAAGACAGCCTTTTCCAAGATACTGTACCATTTCCACAGCCTCGTCAAAACTAGTATACTGAACAGAGCAAAGATTAGGATCTATATAATCATTGACTGAGTTATTTTCAGGGTATGAGAGGTGATGGATTAATCGGAAATTGTCTTTTGAAATTTTCTTTTCAACTAAGCCTATAGGGCTTATGCGCAAGTTTGCCATTGGTGGGAAGTCAAAGGGTCCCCCTAGGCGGCCCTCTGAAAGCTCCTTATCTATTTTTTATTGAACAATATTTGGATGTATATTTGCAGACTTAAGATTTTTTGACATTTTATGTTCTCTCAGTCCAGTATAATGTAATGGAAAACCAAAAACGAAGCCATTTAAGATGTCAGACGGGACCCTCTATTGTAGGACTGCTGGCCATGAAAAGGTTTGAAACCAGTATCGTGCTGCTGGGATGTTTGGTTTTGCGCAAGATTAGGGCAGTTTGATTTACCATGTGCTGGGGAGTAGCAAACAGCACAGACGTGCTTGAATTTGCATGGGTTCCATGAACATTAAATTGGTTACATGGAAAGATAGATGCACCTGACTTTGTGTTGGAAGTAGGCACTGAGGTCTGAGCTGACGACATGATTCTTAGCCACAGCTCATTATTCAGGTTACCCCATGGTTGCCTCAATTGTGAATTGCTTTGGTGCAACCTGAATTGTTCGTCGTATTTTTTCCATGCATTGATAGGGAAGTGTTTTGCTGCATCTCTAATGACAGTCATGTATTTTAGTAAGTTTTTGCTTTCACTACGGTATTTAGTTGATATGATAGTAGAAAAAATAATAAAGGCATCTGTCCACTCGTCAATATTGTGGACCGTTTGCTTAAGTGTAGTTGGTCTTGTTTCAATGCCTCATATTCAATCATTAATAACTAGGGTGTTCCCTGAACACAAATTGGACAACTCAGTGCTGCCTTTGAGCATTAAAGCCAAATTTACATATTGGAGGTCCAGAATTTTTGTGCGGAGCTGGTCAGGAATATGAGATGTTATGTCATCCCCACCACACCTGATTGAATCTATGTCAGTTTGCATGTAAATGGGATTATCCTCTTTTTGCAGATTCAAGCTTGAAAAAATATTGTCAAAGTGAATTATGCCAGATGGCCTATCCTTACCCTTTGGGTTATTTTCTCCTCCTTGTAGATTTACAATTTCAATGTCCTCCATGCCTTCTTCATTTCCCTCTGTTCTAGCTTTTTTCCTTTCCTCATCTCTGTTTTCAGCCAAAACTTCTTTTCTTTTCAAGGCTTTACCTTTACTTTGCTGCTGGTAATGTTCCAGAAAGTCTTTGAGAGGAAGTTAATAAAATCTGTTTTAAGATTGTGGGTCGTGAACTTGGAACATAGAACTATTTTTAGAACAATTATTGTACATGTATGGTAGGGTTTAAATTTAGTAACAAAACAACAACAGCTGGTACACCAAAATAAACATGGAATACAGTTAAATGCTGTATTCTGATTTATTTTCGTTTTTGCTATTTTACAACATGGCATCACTTGTGTAGTCACTCGAACTGTTTTGTCAGATTTTTTTTCCACTACCAGTGACCTCGGGTACTAGTCACTGAAAAACGAAATACCAAGTTACACATGAAAAATTTGAGGTAATATCTTCTCATACAGTAAAGAAATCATGTTTGTAAAGTTATAGAAATAAGATTACCTGGTATACTAGACTTGACTAATTGATTTCCTAGTATGTTTTCACTTTCTTGCTCCAGCCAAACATCACTCAATATCTGCACTTTCATTTTATTTATATTTTCATGTATTATTTCCTATTTTTATTTTAGAAATGAAAAAAAATTATGAAGATAATTTAAATACGACTTCAGAAAAAAGACAGAATTAATTTTGTTTATGTTGGTAGTAGTTTACGTTACATATGATTTGTATTGAGATAGGATCTATCATACTTTATGTTACAGTATTGAAAGGTAATGTTGTATATTGTAGGAGAGGAAGACTGCTCTGTATTGGGCTGTAGAGAAAGGTCATACAGATATTGTCAAGTTGTTACTGGAGAACGATGCTGACATAGAAATATCTACAAAAGTAAGTTAACTTCACAACAATGGTAAGTCAGGACAGATGTAAGATTACATCCAGATAAAGTTAGTTAGCATCAAGACAGAAGTAAATTAACACCAAGGACCATCAGGCATGATATTCTCTATTATAATCAAACTTTGTTATTCAATTTTAGTTTCAGTATAGAGCTAATTAACATAACATTGTAAACTATTCTGAGTCTGTGGATTTGTAGAACAAGTTTTTTTTACCCCCCCGAAGGGTGGCATATTAAAATTGCACTGCCCGTCTGTCCCTCTGTCTGTCCATGCTCACATTCTGGTACTTAGGTGGCTATACAGACAATAGGTAACAGTACATTTACTTTGATGTCATTCATTCCGTAATGCTGTTATGTGGCTATTTTCTGTTAAGTGGCTAAAAAAAACAATGGGGAGAACAAAAGGCTAGCCACATCAGTATCAAAATGTGAGTACATCCGTCCGTCTGTCTGTGCGTCCCCACTTACAAATTCGTGTCCGGACTGTAACTCTATCATGCATTGAAGGATTTTAAAATAACTTGGCACAAATGTCTAGCACATCAAGACGACGTGTCGCGTGCAAGACCAACGTCCCTACCTCAAAGGTCAAGGTCACACTTGGAGTTTGAAGGTTATGGAATCCTCTATATATGCACATATTCGTGTCCAGACTGTAACTTTGTCATGCATTGAAGGATTTTAAAATAACTTGGCACAAATGTCTAGCACATCAAGATGACGTGTCGCGTGCAAGACCCACGTCCCTACCTCAAAGGTAGGGGTTTGAAAGTTATGGAATCCTCTATATATGCACACATTCGTATAGACTGAACTTTGTCTAGCAAATTCGTGTCCGGACTGTAACTCTATCATGCATTGAAGGATTTTAAAATAACTTGGCACAAATGTCTAGCACATCAAGACAATGTGTTGCGTGCAAGACCCACGTCCCTACTTCAAAGGTCAAGGTCACACTTAGAGTTTGAAGGTAATGGAATCCTGTATATATGCACACATTCGTGTCCAGACTATAACTTTGTCATGCGTTGATGGATTTTATAATTACTTGGCACAAATGTCTAGCACATCAAGCCGATGTGTCACATGGATTTTAAAATTACATAGCACAATTATTGAGCACATGGAGAGGACAAAGTCTATGAGACACCTCTTTCGGGGGCATTAGTCACTTGTGAGGGACAGCTCTTGTTTGTTTTTAAAAAGCATTAAAATATAAAGACCTATGCATTGTATGCATAGTTTGTAAGTCATAGGATAATTTTGAAAACAGTTGATGGACTTTTTAAACCCCTCCTTGATGCAGTAATCTATTTCATCATCAGAGTTGATTATTTTTCTGTATTTAAAATGTATTGATTTAGAATCCTTCTTGTTTACTATTGTCAGGATGGGGACACTCCATTGATGAGAGCTGTACGTAACAGATATGAGCTGATAGTGAGACTTCTTCTAGATAAAGGTGCAAAAGTGGCAGTGTATGATAAGGTATGTATTCTTTTAATATTAAGAGAGTAAACTCTTCCTTCCAGTATTTAAAGAGTAATCTCCCTTCGCATGTTGAGTAAAGTTTTTCTGTTAGTATATAGAGCCTGATGTTTAAAGTATAAACTGTTTCTTCGTAGACTTTAATGGTACATGTTCTCTGTAGAAAGGTGATACAGCTCTTCATATATCTCTACGAGCAAGAAGTAAGCGTATAACAGAGTTGTTGTTGAGAAATCCACGGAACAGTCGTCTGTTGTACAGACCTAACAAGGCAGGAGACACGCCCTACAGTATTGATGCATACCATCAGAAAGGAATTCTTACACAGATACATGGACATAGTAAGTTCATGTTGTAGTGTTTATGATGAACAGTCATCTAGACAGGTACTTAATTGATACCTATAGTGACGGAAGTAATGTGAAATACAAGTGATATATGCTGCAGAAAGTTCTTGGAATTTTGGTATAAATTTTTATAGTTGATGCAAGCAAACTTTTCATGAAAACATAAATAGGATTACAGTCTTTGTGCATTTACTTTAAAAAAACCTTCAAATATAGATATTGTCTTATTTAGATGCGATATTACCAAATGTTTATTACAGGGCAGTTGAATGCGAGTGATGGAGAGAACCTGCTAGGGTACGAGATTTACAGCAGTGCTCTAGCAGACATACTGAGTGAACCCTCCCTGAACACGCCCATCACTGTCGGGCTGTATGCAAAATGGGGTAGTGGAAAGTCATTTCTTATTGGAAAACTTAAAAGTGAGTAACTGAGTCAATAAATTAATGTGCCCCCACCCAGTGCAACAAAGTCACATTCACATCTTATCAGGTATTTTTCTTGTTAGGGTCTAGAGTTCACATTCTTAATTTTAAAGCTTCCATTGTCCCAGATCATGGTTATAAAAAGCTTTAAAATAGCTCAGTCTTTGGTGTGCGAGAGTTTGTCATTTATCCATGCAGATAACAGATTGCACTGGCTCATGTTAAAGGCAGGTTTCTATGCTGTATTGCTTCAAAAATGCAAATATGTTGAAGGTGTTCTTTGTGAAAAAGTTTTTTGTTGCTAGTTGGTCAGTGGTGTCTACCTGTCCGTCCATCATTTGTTTTCAATAAACTTGAATGTTTGATATTGGTATGTCAAAGTGTTGGAATCCCATTTCAAAGTAGAGCACCATGTTTCAGTTTGAAGTCGAATATGTATTAAATGGACAGTAGTAACTACTTGTGTTCGTTACTTTCAGGTGAGATGAAGTCATTTACAAAGGCTAATGATGATAATCAGCTGACGTTCACCTGGAGTCTGTTTATCTTTCTCCTCATCATCAACAGCATCACGGGGTCCGTCCTCACCCTTGCTGACAGGTGGGAGGTCGGGCTCGGTGTGGGTCTTGGCCTCTTTCTGCTAGAATATGGATTTCTAGGTAAATTATTTCTTATATTTGTATCATGGTTTATGAGGCACTCTATTTGGTAGCTGAGTTCATAGTTGGGTTGTGGACATTTGGTACAGAAAATGCAGCATGGTCCGTCCTTGAAAAGTATTGGTTATGCAAAATGCACAATTATAAGGGAAAAATAAGGTGAACAAGGGAAAAATAAGGTGAACAAGAAATGGGTGTTAAAATATGAAAAAAGATGCACAGGACATGCATGTTAAAGTATACAGAAGGATGCACCTGGAATCTGAACAGCCTGTGTCTGATCATTTTTTGGCCTGTATACTGACACTGGAACATCTTTCCTCAATTGTAATCATCTACACAGTTATATGTTCTGTCAGTTATACAGTCAACTTTTGATACAAAGACAACACTGTTTCCATGGAAACTTGCCTTTATATTGAATTTATCACATAAATGGATGTTTTAAAAAAAAAGACATTATTTTTTGTTAAGAATGAAGTTGTGATGAGAATTGACTATATCAGTACTTTGTGTCACAGACTTGGATATTCGTTTGAGCAACATTCTCCTGAACGGATTGCAGAAACAAAAGCAGTAAGTATTTTTATGGCATACATAGAGACAAATCTTTTTTTTCAGGTGTAATTTGGGTGTGTTCTGCACGACACAATGTACGATTTGCTCGCAGGATAAGTCAGGCTATAGGGAAACGTTTACAGATTCTCACATTGCTACTACAGATTATGTTCTGTAATCCAGTAAGCAGATCTGCCAGCAGTACAGATGTACCTCTTGTCAAGTAAGTTACATCTTCTAGCAGTACAGATGTACCTCTTGTCAAGTAAGTTACATCTTCTAGCAGTACAGATGTACCTCTTGTCAAGTAAGTTACATCTTCTTCTGTCACCATTTGTGAGGAAATATATTTAATAAAGATTATTCAGCAATTCACTTGCCTGTGAAAATTGTTTCATGCACATAAATTTCTTCCTTGCAGCATTACATAAAACTGAGTAGAAACTGATAACTGGGAAACATAGTCATGGTCTACCATACAGATATTTTGCATATGATTAAATTGGGAAATTATTATACTTTTGATATTGAGGTTAGAAGATCTTTTGTTTTTTTCTTTTTTAGCTCGACTATTCGGAGAATATGGAGAGCTATTACAGTCACTTGTGCGTCGGCGTCGGCGTTGCTTCTTTGGTTAAAGTTTTGCCTGCTAAGTACTATCATGCACATATCTCAGTAACCACTTATGATATTGACTTGAAACTTTGTTCATGTCTTTAGGGGTGTCATACAATCAAGGCAGATAACTCTTGTATAAATTTAGTACAAATTATGGCCCTTGTTTGACTTTGAAAATTTGGTTAAAGTTTTGCCTGCTAGGTACTATCATGCACATATCTCAGTAACCACTTATGATATTGACTTGAAACTTTGTTCATGTCTTTAGGGGTGTCATACAAACAAGGCAGATAACTCTTGTATAAATTTAGTACAAATTATGGCCCTTGTTTGACTTTGAAAATTTGGTTAAAGTTTTGCCTGCTAGGTACTATCATGCACATATTTCAGTAACCACTTATGATATTGACTTGAAACTTTGTTAATGTCTTTAGGGGTATCATACAATCAAGTCAGATAACTCTTGTATAAATTTAGTACAAATTATGGCCCTTGTTTGACTTTGAAAATTTGGTTAAAGTTTTGCCTGCTAGGTACTATCTCAGTAACCCATGCATATTGACTGAAACTTTTTTAGGTCTTAAGAGGTGTCCACGTCACACCATTAATATCTCAGTGACCACTTATGATATTGACTTGAAACTTTGTTCATGTCTTTAGGGGTATCATACAATCAAGTCAGATAACTCTTGTATAAATTTAGTACAAATTATGGCCCTTGTTTGACTTTGAAAATTTGGTTAAAGTTTTGCCTGCTAGGTACTATCTCAGTAACCACTTATGATATTGACTTGAAACTTTTTTAAGGTCTTAAGAGGTGTCACACAGTCAAGACAGATAACTCTTGTTTGAATTTAATATCTCAGTGACCACTTATGATATTGACTTGAAACTTTGTTCATGTCTTTAGGGGTATCATACAATCAAGTCAGATAACTCTTGTATAAATTTAGTACAAATTATGGCCCTTGTTTGACTTTGAAAATTTGGTTAAAGTTTTGCCTGCTAGGTACTATCTCAGTAACCACTTATGATATTGACTTGAAACTTTTTTAAGGTCTTAAGAGGTGTCACACAGTCAAGACAGATAACTCTTGTTTGAATTTAATATCTCAGTTACCACCTATGGTAGTTATATCAAACTTAGCAATAGTGTTCAGGGGTAAATTTTGTATCAAACAATTAATTTACCAAAAATTAAATCTATAGTTATAGATTTTGACTTTTTTTATGATTCAACTTTCCTAGTTTATACTTAATAGTTAGCAGAATTTTGTTTTGCTATTACACTGATAAAAGTTTTGTTTTATTATCAAACACCCACAATAGTCGAGCTTGCTGTCTTATTGACAGCTCTTGTTAACCCAGTGGTCAAAACTTCCATACTTGAAGGTATAAATGATCACATAGCAGGCTGACTATACATGTACTTATCATCACATAGCAGGCAGACTATACATGTACTTATCATCACATAGCAGGCAGACTATACATGTACTTATCATCACATAGCAGGCAGACTATACATGTACTTATCGCCACATAGCAGGCAGACTATACATGTACTTATCGTCACATAGCAGGCAGACTATACATGTTCTTATCGTCACATAGCAGGCAGACTATACATGTACTTATCGTCACATAGCAGGCAGACTATACATGTACTTATCGTCACATAGCAGGCAGACTATACATGTACTTATCATCACATAGCAGGCAGACTATACATGTACTTATCATCACATAGCAGGCAGACTATACATGTACTTATCATCACAATTTATTGTTGAAACTGATTCCTTGGCTTGCAGGTTTTTATTTTCTGAAAGTACCAAGTTGTCCAGCGTGGGTGGTGAGAAATCCCTGGCAGCCATGATAGCTGGACTTAGTGAGTCTGTAGAGAAAGAGTTTGGGATGGTCTCGGCAAGACTGTTCAGTGTATTTAAACAAAAATCTGATAGTAAGTTGTTTTATCGAATCATCTTGTATCATGTACTTTTTATAAACATCTTTAGATACTTTAAAAGTCTTTATACTCGCGCGTTGTTTATTTTATGATTTTCCAACTTTCTATTTACTCACAAGTTTTCTTATTCACAAGCAAGCACTATTTTATATGTTATCATTGTTTGCTTGCTGTTTTAGCCAGTTTTATAAATTTGCATAAGGCTTCATTTGCACAAAGAAAAACCTCACGAAAAAAAACCCTAACTTCTACAGTAATTTTGTATCTGAATGTTTCAAGACAATAAAATTTGTAGAATCATGATTTGCATTTGGCAACTTCTTCAGAATTTTATTATCGATCTTGATTTCTGTATGTCAGTGAAATGTATTTGAAATCCTTACTACATAAGTAATGGGAATGTCAAAGTCCACAGGAGATGTAGTAGAAATGAAGGTATTACTAGAAGTCATAATTGAGTTTAATGCAAAATTTTTATAACATGATGTGTATTTCAGCATTTTATGTATAAACAAACATTACATGGAGAATAAATCCTTGTCTTTAAAATCAACCTTTAGATTTTAAAGTCATTATTTTATACAGGAAACCTTGCAGACACACATTGATATATGATTTACACTCATACTGTTAATTTGTTAATTGGGTAGTTTTCATATGATGAAAATTTCATGATTTATGAACAGACAGAGTTTGATCTGAATTTTTATACCCCCAAAACGAAGTTTAGGGGGGTATATAGGAGTCACCCGGTGGTTGGTCGGTCGGTCGGTCGGGTTGGTCGGGCGGTCGGTCGGGCGGTCTGTTGCATTTTCCTTGTCCGGAGCATAACTTGAAAACTACTTGTTGGAATTCAATACAACTTCATACAATGATCAAGCACATTGAGAGGAAGTGCAGTGCATAAGAACTATAACTCCATCTTGACTAATTACAGAGTTATTGCCCTTTGTTACTTTTCCTTGTCCGGAGCATAACTTGAAAACTACTGGTTGGAATTCAATACAACTTCATACAATGGTCAAGCACATTGAGAGGAAGTGCAGTGCTTAAGAACTAAACTCCATCTTGACTAATTACGAGTTATTGCCCTCCCCCCCCTTCTTGTTACTTTCCCTCCCCCGTCCGAGCAAACTTGAAAACTACTTGTTGGAATTCAATACAACTTCATACAATGATAAGCACATTGAGAGGAAGTGCAGTGCACAAGAACCATAACTCCATCTTGACTAATAACAGAGTTTTGCCCTTTTGTTGCTTTTCCCTGTCCGGAGCATAACTTGAAAACTACTTGTTGGAATTCAATACAACTTCATACAATGATCAAGCACATTGAGAGGAAGTGCAGTGCACAAGAACTATAACTCCATCTTGACTAATTACAGAGTTATGGCCCTTTGTTAGTTTTCCTTGTCCGGAGCATTACTTGAAAACTACTGGTTGGAATTCAATACAACTTCATACAATGGTCAAGCACATTGAGAGGAAGTGCAGTGCACAAGAACTATAACTCCATCTTGACTAATTACAGAGTTATTGCCCTTTGTTACTTTTTCCTTGTCCGGAGCATAACTTGAAAACTACTGGTTGGAATTCAATACACTTCATACAATGATCAAGCACTTGAGAGGAAGTGCAGTGCACAAGAACTATAACTCCATCTTGACTAATTACAGAGTTTTGCCCTTTTGTTACTTTTCCTTGTCCGGAGCATAACTTGAAAACTACTTGTTGGAATTCAATACAATTTCATACAATGATGAAGCAAATGAGAGGAAGTGCGTGTACAAGAACCATACTCTATCTTGACTCATTTCAGAGTTATTGCCCTTTGTTACTTTTCCTTGTCCGGAGCATTATTCGAAAACTATTGGTTGGAATTCAATCTTCTTCAACAATGGTCAAACACAATGAGAGGAAGTGCAGTGTACAAGAACCATACTCTATCTTGACAAATTCAGAGTTTTGCCAAGAACATATCTCTTTTTAGTTTATTTGCAAGGTATTCTGTTACTACGAACTTTCTTAGTTTATAAAGCAGTCTTTTGGGGTACCAAACGTTAATTTGCGAAAGGAGAATTCTGTAGTAGAAAACCTATGTGAAATGAATCGTTTGCTAGATTTTTAAATTAGCCAAGTGGGAAATTTGCGAAAATAGCGAAAATTAAATTGTCACGAATATTACTGAATTTACGGTAGATAAAAAACGAGTGTAATAGAATATATACTGCTATATATTTTCAGAGAATTACATTGGGCGTTTCAAGACAGTCTGTTGTATTCCATTGTTTGGGATAGTTGTGTTTGTTCTTCTGTGTTTAATTACTGGTATATCATTGTTAGTAACATACAATTTCGAAAAAAGGCCAGTCAACGGAATCATGATTGCATTTGCTGCGGTTGTTGGTTTATCGTTGCTAACCAACATTCATAACATTGGTAAAGCATTTATTTCAATGTGCATTCCCCAGAGGCATAGGATTATGAAAGCTGCAGACAAGGTTCATCACATTAAAATAGACGGTTTTATGCAAATATTAAAACAGGAAGTTGCCCTCATGAATAGCTTAGTAGTGTCTGTAGATAAGTTTACCAAGAACACAACACGTTTGGTGGTAGTAGTGGACGGGTTAGACAGCTGTGAGCAAGATAAAGTTCTACAGGTCCTGGACATCATTCACTCGTTGTTCAATGAGGAAAACTCGTCCTTTGTTGTTGTCCTGGCGGTAGATCCGCAAATAATAATAAAGGGCATCGATCAGAACCTGAAGTCTGCGTTCCATGATACGGCAGTAAACGGGTTTGACTATTTACGGAACATAGTCCACCTACCCTTCTACTTGCAAAGTCAGGGATTACAAGCTAAAAAACAGAAACTAACAAAGAGCGTATCAACTTACGACGTCAATCACGAGTCACCAACACATAACCATAAAGCTTACAAGGTGTGTATTTATTTATTTATTTTTTCGTACATATTTAAGCTTCTGAGTTGTACTAAAATAATCTTGTACATTTAGTTGAATAACTACTCGTTAAGTAATTGCACATTTGACAATAAATAAGTTTGTGGGGTGCTTATATAGATCTAATACAGTATACCAATTCATAGCAAATGCCTGAATTTCTGTGTGAAAATGAAAACTTTCTACACTTTCTGCATGGAAACAGTCAGATTAAAGTGATTTTATGAAATGTTCTGATTTATTGGCAACCACTGATTGAACAAACTGTATGATCACCAGTGTAATCACATCCCTGAGATCAGTTCTCTTCATGTTCATACAATAGTTACGCGCTGAGTATTGGGTTGCAAATTGTTTTTTAATTACTGAAAGTGAAAATGTATGTGAGATGTTAAAGGATGAAATATTTGTAGGACGAGGAAAAGTCAGTAAGTGCATAAGGGTCATCCTTAATTCTAATACTGCACGATTTCCTGTAGCCTGAACACAAGTGGGGAGACTAGTAATTGTTGTCAAATAGGGTATAGAGGGACTTACAACACACAAATACTTGAAAAAAACAACAACAAAAAACCAATTGACTTTCTTACTTTCCTTTCCTGAAAATCTGCACCGAGTCTTGATAAAGTGTTTGTTTGTGTTAGTAGAGTATATTCCTGACTTTACCAAGAATTCTGCAGGAAGAAGTTTTAGGTGTACAAATTTAAAGTAAAGTTAAGTTTGCAAAAAGAGAGGAGAGCAGGCAACAGGAAATAATAACCTTTTAATTTTTTTGGGCAACATTAAATGTGCAACAGGTTGACTCTGACCTGACATGTATCTGCTTCGAACTTTGCAACCTGGTTAAAACACTGTGACCAGTATAGAGCCATACATATCCTACATTGCATGTTGTTAAGGTATACATCAGGTGGATATATTGACTTGCTAACAACAGTTTCTGCTTCTTTCATGCCAAATCTTTCCTTCTCTACAAAAGTTGCTGCAGGTACTTGTTATATTGTTACAGTTAGATCATTTAAGTCAGTGGTTTTACTGAACAAGATAAGAATGGTGTTCTATGTTGACTCTGGTGAATGCTATTTGGCACATCTTGGCCCTCTTGTTAACCATGTATTTCTGACAAAATGAAGTTAAAAAAATATCACATTTTTGTAATCTGTACTTCATCTGTACAACTTAGTATTTCACAAAAGCTTATGGATTCTTTGCAAAATCAACACTTTTGCACATCTAAAATGAACATGGCTGCTTCCAGACTTGCTTATATATCACTATTATACAAATATTATACATTATCAATAATGATTCTGTTGCATATTAGAAAGTTTGCAGAAATTGTTGTCTTAGTTCAAAAAAAATAAGAGAAATAGGTGCAGTTAAATTTATCAAAATACTATCTTGATGAATTGATTGACAACTACATTTTCTCTTGACTTGGAAGTTTTACGTTGTTTGTTAATATGGATTTGAAATATTTATGCATTTACGGATTGTTATACCCCGAAATGAAGAACTTCATTGTTACTTTTCCTTGTCCGGAGTATTACTTGAAAACTACTGGTTGGAATTCAATACAACTTCATACAATGGTCAAGCACATTGAGAGGAAGTGCTGTGCACAAGAACCATAACTCCATCTTGACTCATTTCAGAGTTATTGCCCTTTGTTACTTTTCCTTCTCGCGGAGCATAACTTGAAAACTGCCGGTGGGAATTCAATACAACTTCATACAATGGTCAAGTACATTGAGAGGAAGTACAGTGCACAAAAACCATAACTCTTTCTTGACTCATTACAGAGTTATTGCCCATTGTTACTTTTCCTTGTCCGGAGGATTACTTGAAAACTACAGGTTGGAATTCAATTTATCTTCATACAATGGTCAAGTACATTGGAAGGAAGTGCAGTGCACAGAAACCATAACTCTATCTTGACTCATTACAGAGTTATTGCCTATTTGTACTTTTCCTTGTCCGGAGCATAACTTGAAAACTACTGGTTGGAATGCAATACAACTTCATACAATGGTCCAGCACAATGAGAGGAAGTGCAGTGTACAAGATAATTACTCTATCTTGACTTATTACAGAGTTATTGCCAAGAACAATATCTCTATTTTAGTTTTTTTTTGCAAGGTGTTCTGTTACTACGAACTTCCTCAGTTTATAAAGCAGTCTTTCGGGGGTATTAATCACATTTAGGGATAGCTCTAGTTAAACTTGTTTAATGTTTGTAAAATGGGGCGCTCTACAAAAAGATACTTCATAATTGCAATGGCTAAAGTAAGCGCCTCTATATGTATCAGCCTAAACAAGGCTTTAAAACACATGAATGATAATTTTCCTTAATCTAAATGTTTGTTCAACAATTCACACCTAGAGATTGAAACTTGTTTGAATAATCTCTTTTGTCTATCGCTAAAGATTGACTATAAAGGTCTCATCACCAGAGCAACCAGGTATTGTAAACTGACTCTTTATCGACCGTAATTGAAAATTAATTATTGTCATGAAAACAACACGTAAATAATTAAGATTTTAATTGAAACTCGTTTTTTGTACGAATTTACGGAATACTCGGATACCTATATGGATCCGAATATTCGGAAACTGAACAAATATTCGGATATCCTGATATTCGTTGCCATCCCTAGTAATTACAGAGTTATTGCCCATTTTTGCTTTTCCTTGTCCAGAGCAGAATTTGAAAACTACTGGTTGGAATTCAATACACTTCATACAATGGTCCAGCACAATGAGAGGAAGTGCCTTGTACAAGAACCATAACTCTATCTTGACAAATTACAGAGTTATTGCCAAGAAAAAAATCTCTTTTTAGTGTTTTTTTGCAATGTATTCTGTTACTACGAACTTCATCAGTTTATAAAGCAGTCTTATGGGGGTATTAATCACATTTAGTGATAAGTCTAGTTTTATTTGAAAAACAACTCTTTTTACAGCAAGTCTTATATTGCACTATGCAAGGCTTGTTAGTGTTTGTATATAAGATGTTTGAATGTACAGAAAGCAGCATGCATGGAAATAAGCCAAGATGTGTAGAAAATGTCATTTTTGGGTTTCATTAAGATTGGACAATCTTTTTAAGGAATTGAAATCAGAGTGTAAGTTTCCTGTATGCTGGAACAATTACAGTATTTGTCAGTAGACTGGGTCAGTTTAGGCTGGGTCACAATTCTTTATTTTATATGTAAACAGATAGTAATTCTTATATTAGCCAAGAAGTGTTGGATCTGGTGTTAAAATCAGCAGTCCTCTTCTATAGTTGAGTGGTTAGAGTTACTGACTTGAAATCACTGTAACCTTTTATAGGGTGTTAAACTCCTACAACATCACTTAGAATCAGTTTAGCCACAGTCCTACTGCACTGACAGTCTGGTTTTTGCTCTTTCTTAGTCAAGCTGTATATGAAATTCTAATATGATAGTCAGTGTTTTAATAAGGTTTCAGCTATTTCCTAAGTGTATTTTATGTTTTGTTATATGAATTTAATTTGATTTTGAGTGTGCACATCTCTATACTCTTATGTTTGTTTTCTAAAACATCTGCAGCCTCAAGTACAAGTAATACTCTTACACAAAATACATGTAGTATAAACTGCTGGTTTATTTTTTGATTGAAGTTGAAAAGTTAATATGAATAGTCAGATGCAAGCATGGTAATTATTGTCTGCCTCTGTAGTGGAGTGGTTGAAATCGCTGTAACCTCTCTCTTAGGGTCTAAGGTTCAAGTCCTGCTACCGACCATGTCTCTTTATGTGCGAAAGTTGGAGTTTCTTATGGAGGATAGGGATCTAGGACTGGTCCTTCCAAGGAATGATTGTGGTCAACTGCCTGCCTGTAAAAATGATGGAAATAAGGTTCAAACAGGGTTAAACCTATGCAACAACATTGTAATTTTGGCCAACTCATTTCACACCCTATTCATCTTTTGTCACTGAAGTTAATCAAATACACCTCAAGAAGGACATGTTTACTAAAGCCATTTTTTTTCTATTTTGTACTGAGCATGAGTCAGTGGGTATTGTAAGTGTGATGAATCAGCAATCTGGTAGCTTATAGAGATTCTATCATATTTCAGTCTCACTTTGGCTGTTTGTTAACGCACCTCTTAACTTCTTTAATTTTATATATTTACTTACAGCACATTTCATATTGAAACCTTTTAGTTTAATTTGTCATGTTTTAATATTTGTGTACATGTAACAGTGTGTGATAAAGCTTGTTTTGCATTAATTTCCAGCGTAAGGAATCGACTGTGTCTGGTTTTTCTTTGTGTGAAGCAGTCTACCAGGTGAAATATCTTGCTTTTTTCTTGTGCTTACAGTGTTCACCTTTGCCTCAGTTTTTAGCTCACCTGGCTATGCCAGGGTGAGCTTTTCTGATCGATGATTGTCCGTCGTCCGTCAACATTTTGATTCAAATGACATCTCCTCTGAAACCTCTAGGCCAATGTTGATAAAACTATGCAGGAATGTTCCTTGCATGAAGCTCTACCAAAATTGTTCAAAGAATTCCATTCCATGCAGAACTCTGGTTGCTATGGCAACAAATAGGAAAAACTTTAAAAATCTTCTTCTCTGAAACCACAAGGCCTAGAGCTTAGATAATTTGGTATGTAGCATTGTCTAGTGGACCTCTACCAAGATTGCTCAAATTATGACCCCTGGATCAAAATTGACCCCGCACGGGGTGTCACTTAGTTTTACATAGGCTCATATAGGAAAAACTTTTAAAATGGCCTAGAGCTTAGATATTTGGCATGTAGCATTGCCTAGTAGACCTCTTCAAAGTTTGTTCAAATTATGCCCCTGGGGTCAAAATTGACCTTGCCCGGGGGGTGGGGGGGAGGGCGGGTCACTTGTTTAACAAAGACGTATAAAGGAAAACCTATTGTATATAACATTATCTAGTGATCTTCCACCAGGCAAGTGGACTTGTACCAAGGTGAGTGATATAGGGCCATCTTGGCCCTCTTGTTTTTTTACTGTTCTTTTGAAATTTACACCTTACAAGTCTAATTTGTTGAAATCAGTTTTTTCTCCTCTACATTAACGCTTGTTTTGCTTTTTTCTAATGTTTTTTTGCCATGCAAACAGATGCAGTAGCCTTTGATTTCCTATGGAGATTTTATATGTTACCATCATTACTTGGCTCAGCTTCCCCGAGTGCAAGAGATTTGTTAGAGAATCATTAGATCAGAATCTGTACAAATTTGGATCAAAGGAAAATTGAATTGTGAAAATTAGGTCAGTGCACTTTATAACTTTGTCATTAGTTCGTGTCAAAGAATAGAATTTGAAAAAGATACATGTTTTATTAACAAATAAATATGAATACACTACAAGTTGGGTGGATTTGAAATTTTTGGTTAGGATACACAGACAAGATTATTATGATTTTTACAATAAATTGAACAAGAATAAAGCATGTATACAGATTCATATACATGTATTTTAGCGTTAAGTTTTGTAATATTCATTTTTGAAGTAGTAGAAATCTTTGATAATTATCTCCCTGGGAATTTTAGTAGTCACTAAAAAAAGTATATACTGATAATCTTGAAGAAAATTCTCTCAGACATTTCAAGGAATATCTGTTAGACATGGCAGCTTTAACAAACCAAATGCTAGTCTGTTTTGGAATTAGTGGCCTTAAACCTGGTTTCTTGTGACACACACTTCCCGTATGTATTTTCATTGGAACTGTCGTACACACTACTACAAAGGATATATATTTTGTCTTACTCCAGTACACTATGTATAATATTATAATTATGTACCAGTATATAGAATTCTAACTAAACTATGGCACAGTCTACATCTATTTTCAACTGTAACACAGTGTAAGTGTAAAACTAAAATCAAAACTCAGCATTATTCAGTATACACTGTCCTTCCCTTTCAAACGTGTTATTTCACAATAAGCATGGCACGTTTTTGTCTTGTTTTCACAGATTTGTTTGTTAGATTTGATTGTAGATACTCATACACAGTCATCAGAAAACAGGTTGAAATGAAGTGAATTATATAAAGGAGACTTATTGCAATAGCAAGGTGGTTCAATATCAGTAGCAAGGATAGTGTATACAGTCACAGATAACTATAGCAAGTTAGCGCAGACAGCATTGATGTTGCTTTTATGCTTATTTTGTTTGCTTTTTTCATTTGGAATTAATCCATGCTGTGAAAGTTTTGTTGATCTGAATGAAAAGACTTACGGTGAGGTGTTGTGATAGGAAACCATGTAAGCCTTATCACATCAGTCCCAATTTCTTTGGTTTAAAATAACACAATAACACAAGTAATGTTGAATTTTTAGTGTCCCACTAAAGGGATGAGGGAGATATAGATTTGTCCTATACTGACAAAGTGGAAAGTGCAGGCTATGAACACAATTCTATTTTCCACTTGATCGAAATGTTCCATTGTTTTTCTTTAATGGCTATATGTTACAGACATTGGCTTTGATTGATGTAACGGTACTGTAAATTGGGTAGTTTTCGAAAATTTCAGGATTATTTTCAGACAGACTTATACAGTAGACTCCCTAAATTCCGAACCCCTAAAAAACTGGATACCTCAAAACTCTGGCCGTTTTTTCTCCGCACTTTTGTTCTCCATTGACACTAATGTTAATATTCCCCCGAAAATCCGGTCCCTCAATAATCCTAATTCCGGCCGATAGTTTTGGTCCAATTATGATATTGTGTATTAATTAAAATGACTATCAATAATCCGGTTGCGGTCTGATGTGCCAAAGGCGTGAAAACGATTTGTGGCGATTATCTATTTTGCACAGTCGGTCACAAAGAATAAGTGCAAATTAGTTTGTAAATTGACCCTATTGCCGAACAATACAATTTCTCTATCAAACGTGCTGATAATTAGATTTCATCTCAAGATTGATAGATTTATAAAATCGTTCATATTTCAGACATTTCGGTCAGATTTGTTCGAAATTTAGCAAAACGATAGAGCCTCATTTTATATTTTGTGTCATAGTAAATCATGACAGTGGAATTTTAGCGGGGATTTACAATCATCAATCAATCACCCCAGGAACATATACAGGAAACGAAAAATTAATGTGTTTAGAGTGCTGAACAGAATGAACATAAGTTTTATTGTTAAAATTTAAGGTATTTTCGTCTGTATTTTTAAATTCACGACGTGTTATCTTAACGTCGCGCCGGATGATGCTGACATTTTATTACAATGTACATGTATTCTAGCTTTTAATTTTGTGAATGCTATTGTAATGTTTTATGGGCGGTGACATGCATTTAAATGTTTTAAGATATATTTTAATAGTCGATAGTGTAGTTATTCATGTTTGCTAAAAAGACTGTCGTGTTTCATGAAACAGGGGAATGACCAGAGGTATGTAACTTACAAAATCTCATCCCCCGAAAATCCGGTCACTTCGGAAAACCGGCCGATTTTTCCCCGCTGAAGGCTGTCCAGTATTTCGAGGTTCTATTGTACTTGAATTATAAATTCACTAAAGGAGAATTCTCAAATAAAAAACCGATGTGAAATTAATCTTTTGTGAGATATTAAAGTAGTGAAGTTGGAAAATTGCAAAAATAACAGAAATTGAATCATCGTGAACATTACCCAATTTACTGTACATAAAATGCTTATAGATGTACATACATTGTCCTTTGCTTATAGACATGCATGTACATACATTATCTATGGGTGTGTGTAAATTGCTTATAGATATACATGACCATACATTGTCTATGGGTGTGTGTAAATTGCTTATACATACATTGTCTGTGGGTGTGTGTAAATTGCTTATAGATATACATGTACATACATTGTCTATGGGTGTGTGTAAATTGTCTGTAGTGAACCATAAACTGTCTATTAGTGTAAATAAATTATTTATTATAGTGTACAATGTATTATTGCTGTTTTTATTTCTCATTCAGCATCAGGATTCCACGGTATCGCAGATCTCTGGGTTCTCAGTTGTAGATCCGAGCCTCAAGAAGAGTCGTACAGGAGCTCGTAAAGACAGCATGTCCCAAGTGATACATTCAAACTTTGACATCTCTCACACACTCACAAAGAACGATTACTTCAGTGATATCAATCCAAAAAGTATGAGAAGGTTGATGAATATTGTAGCAGTTACAGGTCAGTGAACTCTGAGTGGAAGCAGGTTTGGTTCAGTTTTAACTGGTTATTTTACAACTGTTGTAAGCTTTAAGTTCTTGCAATTTAATTGTCTATTCTCCTTTACTGAGCCTGGAGTTTTGACCAGTACACATTTTCACCAGAATGCCTTTTATATGGAAGTTTCAAGTAAATTCTATTGAAGGTGTTGAAACTAGCAACCTCTGAAATCGTGCAGATCAATGTGGGCAGTTCATGAATAGTATGAATACAATTAGTTGAATGAACTGACTAGTGAGTAAATATTGAAGCCAGTAACCAGTTCTGTCCCATTCTGGAGCATTTGAAGAAGAAATGGTTTATAACTTGGCATTTATCTGTCACGTTCCATTTTGGACCACCACTGTTGAGTTTGAAACAAGTTCTCTTAGCTTACATTAGTCTTAAGACACTATAGGAATCAAACGATCCCTCTGGTTTAATAAGTGAGTGCTGTAAACACTTCACAACTTGTATGTTATAAATTTAGTTAATTAATTTTACTGCAAGTTTCAATTTTATCCGAGTTGGCTGTGAGTGAGCACCTGTGTAAATGTGTTGAAACTTAGACCAAATATCTCACATGTTCTTTAGCTTAAGACAGACACATGAAATGGATTTTTCTTTTTTCAGGGCGTTTGTTGCGGGCATATAATATAGATTTTAACTGGTATCGTCTGGCAGCATGGGTGAATCTTGTTGAGCAATGGCCGTATAGGCTGTCCTGGTGTATCCTCTACTTTGAAGAGCATGATGACCTCAATGATGATGTCACACTCAAATTTATCTATGAAAAGTAAGGCACTCATTCTTCATATTACAAGAAAGTCCTTCTTAGCCTGTAGTTTCTTATTTGGGAATGTATCTTTGACAAAGGACCAGGGGGATGCATTTGTGACAAAGAACCCAGAGGAATGTGTCTTTAAGGACTGAGGGGGGTGTGCTTTCACATCTGACCTAGGGGATGTGACTCAAGTGCATCACATCTTCTACAGTTGGTGAAAATAGGTGTGCATATTGGCAAGTCTATAATTGCAGAAATGAAATATTAACAGATTTATAGATGGAAAAGTGTGAGGCCATTTACAGCCCTACAGGGATCGTATATACATGTTAATATAACAAATCCTGAGTACTTCCTCAATAAAATACTGATGTAATGAAACAAAATTATATATTAGCTATTTAAGACATACATCATTTTATATTACAGAATAGAAAACCAGATGCCAATTTCAAGTGAAGTTGAGCCATTGTTGGAAATAGACAGGAATGTTCGCAAGTTGCAAGTGTTTCTGGGTAGCAAATCTAGCAGCTCACCAATGCTCAATATTTCTGATCTGAAAAAGTTTCTCCCTTGTACAATAAACCTTGATCCCTATCTACGGAAACTTATAAAAAGTGAGTTAATACGAAAACTGATACTTTTTGCATATCCAGTCAAAACGTTTTCTCTCTTGTACGTAGTCTGTATCTCTGTATGTTTGTCTTTTCCAGTCTTCCTCCCTCTGTCCTGATTTCAGTAACATTTACTTTTAATTGATAGTCCATTCAATTGAATTTACCACAGTATATTGTTTCCTTTCAAGAAGTTTTTAAGTAAATGACAGAATGTAAAGACCAAGTTCCATAAGATCTGCTTTAGTTGTTGTTTTTTCAAGCTTTACTGTTGCTTGATGTAAATGTTGCACTTTCTACATCTGCAGTGTTGACATCATTAAATGTAATTTATATAATGTTGAAGAATTAAGTACATTTTTATGACTCAAGATTGAAACATGTTTTAAGGAGTTATGGATACAAAGAGTTACATACTTCTACTGTTTTATTTGTCCTTAGATCTTCAACAACAGATGACTCAGCCTGAGTTACCCATGAACCTATTCACTACTCCACCTGGTCTGGCTTCTGCAAAATCCAGCCAGGAACCAGCTGCTCACATGATGAGAACTGCTATTAATAGAACTCCAGCAAAACAACCAATGGGAGTTATGCATCCAGGTCACATGATGCCATATGGACCAATGCTGTACCCTCACATGATGGGCATGCAGCATCCATACATGATGGGGATGGGAAGTGTACAGAATGATACACCAACTGTTTCCACCAAGAAAGCAGCCAATCCAGGACAGTCTATCACTGTAAGTATCCTGTTCAATGAGAGATTTGTTTGTTACATAATGTTATGTTGACCTTATATCTGTGCACACACATAAAAAGTTTAGGTTCTTACATATATTTACAATACCATAGTTTATCTGAAGTTAATTGATACCACGCTTGGAAATCAGTAAGTTGTTGCTAAGTCATACAGTTGTTAACAAGTGAGGACTACCTGGTTACTGCAGGATAAGGGTTAGTGGCTCATTTGTAATTCAGAATGAAGCACTAACATTAGTTTTTAATCTTTATCTGAATACTTTATTTTACAGTTTTCAGTTTATTTGTTTGCATATCTGTATAGTAATGAAACTTGGCAGAAATGTCAGTACTGTAAACCTATAAAAGTTCAGTAGAATAGGTCTGATCAGAAAGGCTCATTTAAAAAAAATGTTCTTTGTCATAATTTCAGTAGGCTGATTTAAACATTGTATGAAGTCTGTTGATCTGGTGCAAAAATTCAACATATGTCATTAGTTTTTAACCAGGTTTTCCGAAAGAAAAATCCTGGTTATTAGATTGGGGTATGTCGGCGGGCGGGCGGGCGTAAACAATTTCTTCTGTGCGCAACTCCTCCTACATTTCTCAACGGACTTCAACCAAACTTTCACAGAAGTATTGTAATGAAGTGCCCTGGCGCATATTGTCGGGGTTTTGTGATTCGGTCATTTTTGACAGAATTATGGCCCTTTTTGTTTTTTTCACATGTAATTCTTCTGTGCGCAACTCCTCCTACATTTCTCAACGGATTTCAACCAAACTTTCACAGAAGTATTGTCATGAAGTGCCCTGGCGCATATATTCCGGGTTTTGTGATTTGGTCATTTTTGACAGAATTATGGCCCTTTGTTTTTTTTCACATATGTAATTCTTCTGTGCGCAACTCCTTCTACACTTCTCAAGGGATTTCAACCAAACTTTCACAGAATTATTGTCACCAAGTGCCCTGGCGCATATTGTCGGGGTTTTGTGATTTGATCATTTTTGACAGAATTATGGGCCTTTGTTTTTTTCCACACAATGTAATATATATAGAGAAATACTCTTCTGTGTGCAACTCCTACATTTCTCAAGGGATTTCAACCAAACTTTCACAGAACTATAATTGTTAACTAAAGAATATTGAATATATAATGTTCTGCCCCTGGTCGTCCGTCCGTCCGTTAGCGATTTTGTGTCTCCTTATTTAAGTATATATAAAAGGGAGAATACTCTGTTATTATAAAAGGGAGAATACTCTGTTATTACTGTCTATTTTTAGAATAGATTACCAGTCCTGTATACTTTGGAGTATTCTGTTACAGTAAGATGACAAAATTTCTCATGAGACCAGCAGTTCAAACCCCACACAGAGCAAGTTTTTTTTTTTTTTTCTTTTTTTTTTTCTTTCTTTTTTTTTTTTAATAACTTTTGCCTGAATTATGGCCCTTTGCTTTTTTTCCACATATGTTATATATAGAAGAATACATTTGCGCTTGGCCAGCAGACTGGAAAATGAAAACCTGGTTTTGTGACAATTTCCTGTCACTTGTTATTTTCTTAGTGTGTCATGGGTGAGAAAAATGTGCAGCCTGACTTGGACTCAAACCTGGAACCCTTCACTTGCAGGGCGGATGTCCTACCGACTAAGCTATCCGGCTGCCTACAAGTCTGTAACCATGACAAACTCAGTTTGTGGTATTCTTTTTTTTCAGGATTACAAAGGTGAACTACTGAGTAAACTGAGTACTTTTGAAACATCGACATTGTTGGGGCGTATTGGTGGTATCAATCACCAGCAGTTACCTAAATATCAGCAAGCTGTGATAGAGAATAACATCAATGGGATGGTGCTGTATCAGTGTGACCTTGACGACCTTGGTAAATGTATGGATATGAAGTTTGGGGACTGGCAGCTGTTCCGAACAGCAATTAAAGTATTAAGAGATGCTGAAGATGATCCGCCAAAAGAAGAGGCAGCAGACAGTATTGAAAGTTTACCTGCTAAATCTAAAAACAGATCTAACAGTGGTACAGAACACCAAAACAGATCTATACATTTCTCAAACACTGACTTAGTCAGTTCAGAGCAAAGCAGAGAAAACATAGCAGCGAGCAAGTCTAGAGCAGTATTTAGACGTCAGTCAAGTGTTGACACACAGAAGGGCACTGACTCCAATCCAGCTTTTGATGTGATAGAGGAGGAAGTAGAAGATGACGAGGAACTAAGACTGAGGCAAAGTAGATCTTCTGGTAACATGAAGAGAAATGATAGTGTTGTTCAGCAGATGATGTATGAGTCTGGTCTGCTGCATGAATTTATGCATAGCTTTACAGAAAATACATCAGAAGAAGATGAAGAAGATGGAACTGGAAGAACTATTCCAAATGGTGACTTGATGCGTAAGTCTGATGATGAGAAAAAGTATAGGGAACCAGTCCAGTTTAGTTTGTCACTAGACCAGTCTAAACTGCAGCATTATGAGGATGAGAACCAGTCATCAGGTGTAGGGGCTCATGAATCTGAGAGGGAACCTCTACTTACTCATGGGAAAACTACAAAAAGGGCTGCATCTCTAGGTGGTCCTGTACCTATACTTAAATTGCCCGTGATAAAGTCACCAAAGCTTGATCAAAAGTCCATGAAAAGCAATGCTCATTCAGAGCCTGACCTCCAACATCCCAAGCAACCTGAAACAGCGTCATATCAGGAGAGTCAGCCGCTACTTGCTGTTACAAAGTCTTTTTCAACAACATCTTCAGGATTCACAGAAGCTGACCTACATCCTCAAGTTTCAACGAAATCCAGTGAAAGTATAGACTGTGTCTCCATGGTTGATGAAACCAGGTCAATCGAGGACAGAAGTCGGTCTACCAGTCTAGAAGAGAGTATACAGATGTATACCATGCAGAGGGCAGGAAGCAGGGCCGGATCGGAAGATGACCGGATTTCCGTGTCATCAGGACTTGAGGTGCACCTCATCACTCAGAAAGATGGAAAGAAAGATAGAAAATCTCCTGTTGACTTTGTTTGATTCTGCATTTTCTGATATTTTTGGTATTTTGCAGTAAGGCTGCCAAGAATTATGGTGTGATTATAGTGACAGTGGTGTATAAAGTTAAGAATGTTTCGAATGAACCTTGCTGTATGAACCATTGTTTTGGGTTTGTAACAAGTACGGGTCCTTACACTCTGTGTATAGAGACCTTCGATATATTGTGACAGTAGTATATATAATCTGTTTCCGTAGTGATAGTACTTGGTTCCAGGTATTCACATTAACAATCATTTTCAGGCTGCTACTGTTTGAGTTACAGGGTCCAGTTTTTGGAAAATGTTGTTTAATTGTTATTCCATGGTAGGATTTAAAGTGTGAATGGTTGTAGAATATTTGACAGTTCTGGCTTTGAGTAGTTGAAATTATTCTTTAAAAATTGTTTCACAAGTAAACTTGCAGGTAAAAATTTAGCTAATTTTGTAACATTTCTAAACATGCGCTGATGAATCAAAAAACCTTAAAGTTTACGTTGTCACATTTCAATAATAGACTATTTAATGGTTGAATAATGTATATACAGTCGGAAAATCAGTGTTTAGTTATCGTAGTTTAGCATATTGGACATTAGAATAGGATTAAAGATTGCGTGGTTTTGCCATTTGTGACAGTATACATGGTATTTAATGGTAACTGTTTTACAGTCCCAAATGTCAAAATTACAAAACAGTATATATCAGGTGAAAATCAAATTTTATGTACAAATTACAGGTACTGGTTTTGTCAGGAACATTTCACAATTAGAAAAGTACCAGGTAGTGTCAAGAGATCATATTAGTTTCCGTATTCCTTGTAACACATTTGTTCACCAAGTCTTTCAAAGTGTAGAAATAAAACCTTAATGTTAATCAGCTGTCTGTTGTTTAAAGTTTCAAACAGTAGTGTCCAGATCTCAGTTTATGATATATCTTATTTCTGTATGTTGGAATGACCAGTACCTTCATGTTTGTCTATCCAGGAAAGAGTATAAGAAAAAAATAGATAGTGTGATTAGTGAAAAAGAAGGCATTTGTGTTTTACTTGAAAAGGGCATTGAACATTAAGCTGTCCCCTTTTCGTGCCAGTATATTTTACACAGCTTTAGAATACAAATTTTAAAGCGACTATGGAGGTCTCAGTTTCAAGAAAATTTGCAAGGTATTTTCTGTGCTTAACCTGAATGTGTCCTAAAGTTGTGTTTGTTTATAGCCTGTAATTTGCTTGAAGTCTTGCACAACCTGTATTTAGCCAAAGTATTATTTGTACCCATCAGCCTGGATTAAGGTAATTTTTTTTGTACACAACCTGTATTGCTGAAACTTTGTTAAGTACACAACCTGTATTGCTGAAACTTTGCTTGGTTTACAGTCTGTATTGCTGTAACTTTGCTTGGTTTACAGTCTGTATTGCTGTAACTTTGCTTGGTTTACAGCCTGTATTGCTGTAACTTTGCTTGGTTTACAGCCTGTATTGCTGTAACTTTGCTTGGTTTACAGTCTGTATTGCTGTAACTTTGCTTGGTTTACAGTCTGTATTGCTGTAACTTTGCTTGGTTTACAGCCTGTATTGCTGTAACTTTGCTTGGTTTACAGTCTGTATTGCTGTAACTTTGCTTGGTTTACAGTCTGTATTGCTGTAACTTTGCTTGGTTTACAGCCTGTATTGCTGAAACTTTGCTTGGTTTAAAGCCTGTATTGCTGAAACTTTGCTTGGTTTAAAGCCTGTATTGCTGTAACTTTGCTTGGTTTACAGCCTGTATTGCTGAAACTTTGCTTGGTTTACAGTCTGTATTGCTGAAACTTTCCTTGGTTTACTGCCTGTATTGCTGAAACTTTGCTTGGTTTACAGCCTGTATTTGGCTTAAACCAGATGTACAGTGATAATGTATGCCAGTTGTGATTACTTAAAAAACAAGCTTAAACTGATAATATGTACCATGTAGTTTTGACCCTTAAAATGTTTTTTTAAAAATTTGTTGGCCTAATAAAATTTTATAGTATTCAAACTTTGAACATGTTAACAAATTCCATAGTGTCTTTGGTTTAGGGTTGAATGTTTAAAGTGGACTTATAAGAATGATGGAGATTTTAGATATATTTTGAAGTAAACTCTGCTTTTTTTCTTGCCTGTGCTATCACTTTCAAGCTGCGGTGAGTCTATGATGTTAGTTTCAATGTTGCTAGGCAATAGTTTCTGTTCCATAGATTCCATCAAGACAGTGAAACTATCGAAATGACAGCGTATTTTGCCATGGAAACTGACTGTAATATTCTCAGTGACTAACTAACATTTTAGTTTCAGTCTTGTCTAGTACTTCTTCAGGATATAGAATCATATCCATCAGACTCTGAAACTCTGAATTTGATCTTCATCGCTTGAAATAGCCACAAAATTATTAAAAATAGATAGCTGTGCTGTCCCAAATATGCTATAAATTATTCCTACACTCATTACTTGTTAATTGGTGCTGCTGGATTGTCTATAACTAAACTTTCTATGCTGCTAATTGTTGTCACTAACTGGCATAATGCCAAGGATCATGTCTTCTATGTCTGTGTCTGGTTGTAATTGTTTTTATGGTGTCTTTCCTTGTGTTAACTACACCACTAGCACTTTTATTTTCTGATTTTGCTTTGTGCTGTGACCAAATGTGGTAAACGCCTCGCCACAAAGTTCTCTTTGTATAGTTTCTGTACCTTTTTAAGACCATTTTCATATGTATATTTCTTTATGTGATTCCATCATTGAATGGGGGTGTTTTTGTTGTTGAATATTCGATCCAAATTACCTTTGTCATGAATGCATAGTATTGTGTTGTTTGAAGCTGTATATTGTGATGTTACTGTGATACAAGTCATTGTCCTTTATAGTGAAATGGTGGGAAACCAGTTTGATGTTTTTGTAATGTTTCATCCACTATTTGGCCATTCTGTTTTTCTTGGAATGCATTTCCTGCTTGTCCAATGTACAGCGTTGTACATTTACTGTATGTACATTTTTTGTATGTTGACAAATAGATTACAGTTACCATTTTACAATAACTATTGTCCCCAAATGTGTAATGTCTTGTGTATATATTTCTAATATCTATAAAACATTACAGTTGCACACTAACATTTTTTTGTTCAATCCTTTCTTAGTCATGTGCTAGCAGCCAACTTGTTTTCTTTAAAGATTAAAAATATCAATTTCCCTAATCAAACTTCTGTAGGTCAGATACATTGCCTTCTGTAGGTCAGATACATTGCCTTCTGTAGGTCAGATACATTGCCTTTGTAAATGACAGATTTTTATGATAATTGTCTGTCCAAGGTGTACATTCTGTTCATAGGGACTTATAATGGTCTGTCATAGGTGTACATTCTGTTCACAGGGTCTTATATTTGTCTGTCCTTGGTGTAAACTCTGTTCTGAGGGGCTATTTATAAGGTGTACATTCTGTTTACAGGAACTTATTATGGCGTGTTCAATGTGTAGATTCTATTCACATGGACTTGTAATTGTATACACTGGGGCTAATTATTAGGTGAACATTCTGTTCAGAGGGGCTAACTATAAGGTGTACATTCTGTTCACATGGACTTGTGATTGTCTGTCCTAGGTGTACACTCTGTTCTCAGGGGCTAACTATAAGGTGAACATTCTGTTCACATGGACTTGTGGTTGTCTGTCCTAGGTGTACATTCAGTTCACAGGGGCTAACTATAAGGTGTACATTCTGTTCACATGGACTTGTGGTTGTCTGTCCTAGGTGTACATTCAGTTCACCGGGGTTAATTATAATGTGTACATTCTGTTCACATGGACTTGTAATTGTCTGTCCTAGGTGTACATTCAGTTCACAGGGGTTAATTATAATGTGTACATTCTGTTCACAGGGACTTATAATGGTCTGTCCTAGGTGTACATTCTATTCACAGGGGCTAATTATAAAATGTACATTTTGTTGACAGGGGCTTATACTTGTCTGTCCTTGGTGTACACTCTGTTCTGAGGGGCTATTTATAAGGTGTACATTCTGTTTACAGGAACTTACAATGGTCTGTCCTAGGTGTAGATTCTATTCACATGGACTTGTAATTGTCTGTCCTAGGTGTACATTCTGTTCACAGGGGCTCTTTTTTGTCCTAGGTGTACATTCTGTTCACAGGGGCTCTTTTTTGTCCTAGGTGTACATTCTGTTCACAGGGGCTCTTTTTTGTCCTAGGTGTACATTCTGTTCACAGGGGCTCTTTTTTGTCCTAGGTGTACAGCTGTTCTATGAAAAGTCATGCTTTAATTGTAAATTTTATTCATATTCAAACTTTGATATTCTTATTTTATTTTGTTTAAATAATTGTATTAAACACTGGTTCAGTTACCCTCTTTTAAGCTTGGCATTTTCATTTTGTAATTTATCCAATTATTTTAATGGTGTAATATATTGTCTGATTTTAGTGTTTTTGTACAGTTTTAGTTTTTATATTCATGTATATATCAATAATGTCACAGTATGGTATGGTATTTATGAAACCAGACCTGTTTTAAAGAGAGGAAGAACTGCATTTATATATATATATCGGTGACAGATTTCCTTTCCTTGCATTCCATGTGACATACCAGTACATTGTATGCAATGTTTTTGCTATATCTGAATTGGAAACTGAATTTTATCATACAGTCTAACCTGCCTATAGCGGTCAGCAAGGGGACTCGGCAAAAGTGACCACTATAGACAGGTGACCACTATATCCAGGTTTTCAATGATATGATAAAAATTTGATAAAATAAAACAATATCTAGTTACGGTAGGTTATTACATTACACATATGGCATATCAATTTATATGATGCACTTATTAATGCTTTTAATGTAAAACAATATACAAATGTACATGAACATAATTAGTTAACTTTCGTAGAGAAGTCTGTTATTTTCTTCTGATTTGTTGAAGCTGCAATCCCACACAAAATTGATCAGCAAGTTTTCGAGAACTATTCCCACATTCAAACGCTTTTATTACACGAACTCGCTCTTCTAACGAAAGCGCTTTATGTTTAGGTGAAGACATTCTGGGGAAAAAATGGCATACAGACTGCCTTGTCATAGATTTTTATATCTAATAATGTTTCAATAAACCTGTATAGTTTTGATCAAACTAACGCAAAATCACGGGAATTAATAAAAAATCTCATGCATAAAGACGACGTCGCTCAATCATTGCTCAAGATAATCACTAAAATATCAAGCAAACCAAACAAACTCACCTAAATTATCTAATCCTTTGAAATTTATGTATTATTCACACATATTCAATGATCATAATCCACATTTAATGGGTTTCAATCAGCTGTTTATTTAATGCTTCCGGCTAATTGCCGTAATATTATTACTTGCACGATATATTTTTTAAAGTTCTCGTTCAAAACCCGTCACTGGCCGTTATATAATCAGTTCCGGACTAAAATAAGTGGCCGCTGACCGCGTTAAACAGGGTCACGCTATAAACAGGTTACATTTAGAGTAATTTCCTGCCGTCGCACCTTAGACTGACCGTTACAGACAGGGTCACGTTATATACAGGTGACCGCTAATGCAGGTTAGACTGTATTTAGAGAGACATGTATGCTTACAAACATGTCTTACTGACAGAGGAGCATTTTTAAGTATTGAAATTTTAACTTTCATCCATTGTTACATACTTTTATTTCTACAAAGAGTTTTCTTTTATGCATTTACCATAGCATCTGTGGCATAGCCAAACTTTCAGTGGTATGAAAGAAAGACAGCATAAATGTCTGCAAAGTATCTCGATTAAATAAATCCATTTATTTTCTCATCCTTTGAATGACATATATTCATGATCTTGTCAAAGCCTACATAATTTTTATGCAACTTACACCTAGACCAAGTGTGCTGTGTGTTACTTCAGTGATTCTACAGTTAATTCTTTTGTTTTATTTTACAGTTGTATTTTTAGTTGCTGTGGAGATATGTTGTTAGTTTGGATGCTTTAAGCGAGTGGTGAGGCATTTTCTTGGCATCATGTTTGAACAAGCTAACCTTGTTATCACTTTTCATCAAGTTAAACAGAGACCAGCAGCTGCTGGATTTTGTGTGTAATTATGCTTATTGGGTTCACCATCCTCTAAAGAGGCTATCATCGGTACGACCCGTTGCTACTGCAGCTGCTGGACCCCGTTGTTTGAAACTTTAACCGGCTGTCAAGCTAACCGTTTATTAACTTTTGATTGAAAAATAAATTCTTGTAGAGAAACAAAAGCAAAATATTTTTATTTTGCATTGAAGAGATTTTAGTCTTCATTCTCCATAGTTTAAAAATTTGTTTTAAAAAAGTTTTTCAAACTGTAGAAATATAACCTTAGTTAATTGACTGTTAGCTTAATCATCGATTAAAGTTTCGAACAGCCGGGTACCATAAAACTGATTAAAAAAAAATCAAAATCTATTGTAGAGATACTTAAATTAATAGAGCTGTACACTAAGTATGGATATCCACTAACAACCACGATTTCGCTGGAGGTCTTGGTGCTAGTGATTTTTGTTTGGCTTGCCCATGATACAAATGCAGGATATTACTTGTTAATTTGTATTTCCAAAACATTTTCAAGTTATTTTTAAGGGCCAGGTAGAAATATCTGGCTTGCTGTGCTAACTGTATGTTGTGTATGCTCTTTTTTTGCATTTTAAAGTCGAGTTTACCTCACAAAGCATTGCATGCTTTGATTTACACCATCCAGGGTTATCATCAGCTGATGAAATCAAGTTATTAGAATAGGTTTTATTTCATCCTTTGAAATTCTGTTTTAATGAAATAATATTGGCATAGGTCCTGTTAAACATAAGGAAGAGGGTTTCATACACAGACAGGTTGTATGTAGGCATTTGGAGCCAAAGTAGTGTTATACAAAAACAATAATGTCCTCCATGGCCACTAGTACATGTAGACAAGGTCTTTCAAATACTATTCAAATATATTAAATTCAATATAATCTATGTTAACAAATATTCATGACCATCTACATCAAGGTCTTTCAAATAATAGTATTTGAAAGACCTTGATGCAGATGGTCATGAATATTTGTTAACATAGATTATATTGAAAAGGTAGAATATAGCCAATGGTGTAACTTTTTAGCTCGACTTTTCGAAGAAAAGGGGAGCTATCCTACTCGGTGTCGGCGTTGGTGTCACACCTTGGTTAAGTTTTTTGTACCATCTCACTTTATTTCAAAACTATTAGAGGTATGGCCTTGAGACTTACCATACTTGTTTACCATCATAACCTCCATCTACAGACAAGAGTACATAACTCTGTCAAGGTTTTTGACAGAATTATGCCCCTTTTTTGACTAAGAAAGTGTTTTGAGCTTGGTTAAGTTTTTCGTACCACCTCACTTTATTTCAAAACCATTTGAGGTATTGCTTTGAAACTAATCATACTTGTTTACCATCATGACCTACATCAACAGACAAGAGTACATAACTCTGTCAAGGATTTTGACAGAATTATGCCCCTTTTTGACTTAGAAAATACATTGAATATGGGTAAAATCCACTTATTGCCTTAACCCTTTGAGATATTGCTTTGAAACTTTGAATGCTTGTTTACATCATTACCCCCATCGGTAGGCAAGAGAAGGTAACTCTGTCAGGGATTTGTTTTAAAAATTAAGGCCCTTTATCTACTTAGAATCTTGGTTAAGTTTTTGTACCAGTCCACTTTTTGACTTAACTGTTTGAGATATTAATTTGAAAGTTGGAATACTTGTTTACCATCATGATCCCCAAACATGGGCAGGAGAAGGTAATTCTGTGAAGGATTTTATTTGAATTATGGCCCTTTTTGACTTAGAAACTCAGTTGAAATTTTCATTCTTGTTCACTTGTTGACTTAACCATTTGAGATATTACTTTAAAAGTTGGAGTACTTATGTACCATCATGAGACCTATCTGTAAGCAAGAGAAGATAACTCTGTGAAAATGTTTCTTGATTTGTACTTAGAAATTCCTAGTTAAAGTCTTGTGTGCCCTTAACTGTCAAAGTTTTGTTTTATTGGCAAGCACTAAAAAAGTCGAGAGCGCTGTCCTACTGACATCTCTTGTTGTTTTTATATTATAGAAAACAAACTTTTTTGGAATCGTTAAATGAAGTTTAAAAAATTATGTTAAAGTGTATGTTAACTTACCGGTAATACAGTCAAACTTGCTTGAGAGACCACTCGTATTAAGAGACCAGTACTTCTGACACTGAACATGGTAATTTAAGAAAAAATTATGTTGCATTAGGAGACAATTTTATCGTGAGACAACTTTTAGACTTCCCTTGGGTGGTCTACACAAAGTTATACTGTAGTGTATAATGTATTTTACTAGGTTTAGAATATAGTATATAAATTATGTTAATTAGTATAGACCTCATAGTAGTATACAAATAGAGTTGCAAAGAGATACCAGGAGCTGTGCTCTGTTTGTGAAGTACACATATTATATTGATATTGTTTAGCTGCATAACCAGATATAATTGTTACCATTGATGAAGAGATGTCTTGGTTATATTAACAGGCATCATCACATGTTGTTTATAGATGAAAAGGAACAAATAAAGTGCAATCTGAATCCACTACTGTTTTCTTGTTAGGTTGTATAACTATACAGATGTCTCCCCTCCCACCATGCCCCCCCCCCCCCCACCCCCCACTCTAAGGGGAGACTTTGGGTGCAGTCTGCTCACTTTTCCATGGGTGAAAGTATAAAAAATTTAAAAGCCTGAAAATTTTGCTAGGGCCGCAAGGGTCCCTGGTGGGTCCAGGGCAATGCCCTGGCTAGGGGTCCAGGGGCCCCCAGAAACTCCTCGGATTTAGCAAATTAAAAAGGCTGGAAACCCTTTTCCTGAGACAAGAACTTTTGTTTCAGATCATCGAAATATCCATCTGTTAAGGTCCATCATTGAGTATGAATATTTACCTCAATAATCAAAGTGTGCACAAGAAATGTACCAAATATGAAAGGGTTTATTTATACCTTGCCTCTCCTTCATAATTGAATGTTCAGTTTCAAAATCACAAAATGCTTTATATCCATTAAAATGTGTTTGCTCTGACCAGTTGTTGCTTGATTACCCATATTTTGAGGACCCATATTTTATCGTTTTGCCGCAAATTCCCAAAACGCCTTTCCGGCAATATCGAGCTTTTTAGCCAGTTTCCCCATTTGTCGCCGGTTTGATTGCATTCAGACAGCTCCTCCCATCTCCATTTGTTTTTTGTACCCTTTTCTAGGTCTTTTATGTTGTACCCTGCGGGTAAAAACTTCATTTTCCTTCAATTTTGTTTGTTTTTCCACGGTCAACTTTCTTGTTCCGCCATCTTAGAAAGAAAGCCAAACTCGTTTTGAAACCTGTTATTTCATTGGACGGCAATAATTAGCAATCCAATCAGCGATCTCCGTAAAGGATGACCACCAGCAAAATGAATCACTGCTAACTTTAGACGAAGAGGGAACCGGGAAAGAAATAGTCGGAGCAGGCATAGGCCTGTACACACCCCACCCCCCCAAACGACCTCTCAGGACTTGGAAAAACCGGAACTTCTTTTTTTCTGAAAACTTTCACCCATGCTTTTCTTAATAGCTTATCAGCTCACCTGGCACAAAGTGCAAGAGTGAGCTATTTGGATCACTCACCATCTGTTGTGCGCCTGTCCACCAGTTCCTTCGAACGACATCTCTGAAACCACTGGGCCAATGTTGATGAAACTTTACAGGGATGTTCCATGCATAAAATTCCATTCTATGCAGAACTCTGGTTGCTATGACAACAAATAGGAAAAAATGAAAAAGTCTTGTCTGAAACTGCAAGGTCTAAAGATTAGATATTGCCTAGTGGACCTCTACTACAACTGTTCAAATCATGACCCCTGGGTTAAAATTGACCCCACCCAAGGGTGCCACTTTATTTTACATAGATTTCTATAGGAAAAACTTTAAAAATCTCTGAAACAACAAGACCTAGAACTAAGATATTTAGTATATAGCACTGTCTAGTAGGCCTGTAACAAATTTGTTCAAATCATACCCTTGGTGTCAATATTGGCCCCACCTAGGATGTCACTTATTTTACATAGACATATACATGAAAACCTTTGAAAATCTTCTTGGTAACCACAAGGACCAGAGTTTAGATATTTAGTGTGTAACAGTGTCTAGTGGACCTCTTCAAAGTTTGTTCAAAACATGCCTTTGGGATCAAAATTTGCCCCACCCAGGGGGTCACTTGTTTTACATAGACATAAACATGAAAACCTTTAAGATCTTCTCCAAAACCACAAGGGTTAGAGCCAGTGTCTAGTGGACCTCTTCAGTGTGTTCAAATCATGCCTCGGGATCAAAATTTACTCTGCCGGGGTATAGGAACAAGAGGGCCAAGATGGCCCTATATCGCACGCCTTAGTACAAGTCCACTTACCTGGTGGAAGATCAATAGACAATGTTAGATACCAAATAGGTTTTCCTATAATATCAATCGTGTGTCTTTGTAAAGTCCCCCCCTCCCCCTTTTGCTTTCAAGATAAAGTTTTCCCTAGTATGTAAAACTAAGTGACCCCCCCCCACCCCTCCCCACCGGCAAGGTCAGTTTTGACCATTGGAGCATAATTTGAACAAACTTTGAAGAGGTCTTCTGGGCAATGCTACATGCCAAATATCTAAGCTCTAGGCCTTGTGGTTTCAGAGATTTTTAAAGTTTTTCCTATATAAGCCTATGTAAAACTAAGTGATCCCCCCTCCCTGGGCAAGGTCAGTTTTGACCCCAGAGGCATAATTTGAACAAACTTTGAAGAGGTCTTCTAGGCAATGCTTGGAATGGAATTCTTTGATTGGTAGAGCTTCATTCATATAAGGAACATTCCTGCATAGTTTTATCAACATTGGCCTAGTGGTTTCAGAGGAGGGTCATTTGAATCAAAATGTTGACGGACGACGGACAATAGCCCACCCTGGCTGCCAGGGTGGGCTAAAAACTTTAAAAATATTCTTTTCTAAAACCACAAGAGATGTAACATTGTCTAGTGGTCTTCCATCTACTTTGTTCAAATCCTGCCCCTGGTGTCAAAATTGACCACATCCACCAGGCAAGTGCACTTGTACTCAGGTGAGCACTATAGGTGAGCACTATATAGGGCCACCTTGGCTCTCTTGTTTATATTCTCCTCCCTTTGAGGTATGTTATAAAATCTTTAAAGTAGTTCTTTGAATGTATGGTTATGCACACTGGAGACAAATAAAAAAGTCTCGGATATTTTGATATGTTTTATTCAACAATTGTGATAGAAATAAATAAAAGCATCCAAACACCACAGTGAACACTGGTGTGAGTTTTACTCATGTACACGTTTGAGGTGTCCTTTTTACTTGCATATAATTTTTTCCATCTCCAACATTGGCTTGACAAATACCAGATATATTTCTGGAAGAAACAAATGTTACCCATGATACCCGTTGTAACCTTGGCCAAAACTGTCCAGGTAAAATGTGATTCCACAATGAAGATTCATGTTACAGAGAAACAAAGCACAACATTTACAAACGTCTGCTATATTCACATAAAATTGGTCGCGTAACCTATTTAATTGAAGAATGTAAGTTTGTGTAAGTTTCAACTGAATTTATACACAAGATACCATATGACTGCTTCTGTATTGGTGAAGATATTCAAAGAAATTTATTTCAACAAATTCATTATACAACATAATGAGAAATGTTCACCTCATTCTCTTAGATATAGCTTGTGTTAGAGAGATAGTGTAATTGTTAGTCCACTTGTCTGTATTTTTGACTTCTATGGAAAGCTCTATTTTATTCACTTAAAAAGATAATTTTGTAACAATGCAGCTTTTCAAACTTAACCTATACGGGTTGTTATCTTTTTTTTTTCCCCCCCCCACCCCCAATCCCAACAAATATTAAAGCAACAAAGTTGAAATTCAAAAGACATTTGGTCCCCCCCCGTCCCCCCGTATTACCAGTACTATCAGTAATAATTCATCAATCAGCATTGAAATAAACTTAATTAACAAAGCAACTAAAAAAATAACCTGATATTTTTATTGTTCAAGCTGGTACTAAGTTGACATATGTCTGTCTACAAACTTCACAGACTATGTTCTATCAACAACTTTTGCATAGCCACTTCTGTAATTGATACATGCTAGGTTCAGGTTTTGTACGGCTGTTTCTGTTATTTTCATTTAACTGAAATCTTTCATTCTATTTATAATTGAAACAAGAGGGCCAAGATGGCCCTATATCGCTCATCTTGGTACAAGTCTATGCCTGGTGGAAGATCACTAGACAATGTTATATACCAAATAGGTTTTCATTTATACATCTTTGTAAAACAGACGACCTCCTCCCCCCCCCCCCCCCTTCCAGGGAAAGGCAGGGGCATAATTTGAACAAACTTTGTTTGTAGAGATCTACTAGGCAATGCTACATGCAAAATATCTAAGCTCTAGGCCTTGTGGTTCCAGAGAAGATTTTTTAAAGTTTTTCCTATATAAGCCTATGTAAAACTAAGTGGCCCCCTGGGCAATGTCAATTTTAAGGGGAATAATTTGAACAATCTTGGTAGAGGTCCACTAGACGATGCTACATGCCAAATATCTAAGCTCTATGCCTTGTGGTTTCAGAGAAGAATATTTTTAAAGTTTTTCCTATATTAGCCTATGTAAAACTAAGTGCCCACCGTGCGGGGTTGTAATATCCTTATGAATGAACTATGCTCATTACTGTAGTCTGCTATTTATATCTATATTGCATGATGGGTAACACGGTACTTCCGGTAAGAAGATCTACAATATGGCTGTCTAAATAAACGTAGTTATAATCAATGTGTTTCTTGTAACATCTAGCCCCTAGACATAACATCTGGCAACGAGGATATCAAAATATGTGAATTAGTGTTTGTGGATTATTTAGATATAAACATTTTACTAGTTTATGGATGGATGACGAAGTAAACTAAGTAAAAATGAACAACTTGCCACATTTTCCAAGTTTCGATCTTGAGACGGACAAATCAAATTCAGGAACACGGTGGGAAAAATGGATTGGTCGTTTAGAGAATTTATTCAAGGGAATGAAAGTGGACGATGGTGATCAACAAAAAGCTTTATTGTTACACTATGCGGGTGGAAAGGTTTACGACATTTATGACGTTGAGAAGAAAGATACTGCAGAAACGTATGATGCAACAAAGAAAGTGCTTGGGGACTATTTCTCACCAAAGAAGAACATTCAGATAGAAATATACAATTTCCGGACATACAAACAGTTGGAAGGACAATCCCAGGATGAATACGTAACGGAATTACGAACACTAGCGAAAAACTGTGGATTTACTGATATTGATGCCGAAATATTACAGCAAGTAATACAAAACTGTAAGTCGAACCAGTTACGTCGTAGGGCTTTACGTGAACCTGACAAAAAACTTGATGATATTTTGACTATGGGTAGAATGTTTGAACAGAGTGATCAACACGCCAAAGTAATGGAAAACAATGACTCCAACTTAGTGAGAAAGGTATCAAATTACACTCAAAGAGGGCGAGGTAGGCTGATAACACATGGGAGAACGGCTACACGACGTGGATTTCGCTCGCAGAACCGTGGGAACTTTCGGGGAAATGGCCAATCGCATCAGCGCGGGAACTATCGTGGCGCGTTGCCAGCCAATCAATGCAGGAATTGTGGATATGAATTTCCCCATAGAGGTACCCCTTGCCCAGCGAAAGGCAAAACCTGTAACATGTGCTCATCGGTTGGTCACTTTGCGCGGTGTTGTCAAAAGTCAAAACGAGGCAAAGTAAATGAAGTAAGCCGCGAAGGGGATTTACATTCCGATTCAGAGGAAGAATTCCTCTATATTATAACAGTGAAAAGTGTCGGAAAAGAATATAAAAGGAAAACACCTCAAACAAAAATAATCATGAATGAAAAGAACATAACAGCAACGATTGACACAGGTTCAAGTGTAAACATTATGGATGAAAGGACTTATGATTACGTTGGAAAACCTAAAATTCATCTACCTAAACTTTTGCCATACAGGGGAGGCAATCCACTTCAAGTAAAAGGATGCATGAATTTATCTATTGAAAAGGATGGGAAAATAACTGTAGCAAAATTTTATCTAGTGAAAGGAAACTATGGAGTTTTGATCGGTTATGACACATCGTGTGAAATGGAATTAGTAAAGATAAGGCAGAACATTACTTCGAAAACAAAGATTGAAGAAAAATATCCTGGAATTTACAAAGGAATTGGAAAACTAAAAAACAAAACAGTGAAGTTGCATATCAATCCAAATGTGAAACCTGTAGCACAAAGAAATAGAAGAACACCATTTCATTTGAGAGCAAAAGTGGAAAAGGAAATTAAGACCTTGTTAGAAAATGATATTATTGAAGAAGTGAAAAATGAACCTACACCATGGGTATCGCCAATTGTCTCACCTCCAAAACAAAATGGCGATGTAAGACTGTGCGTTGATATGAGAGAGGCGAACAAAGCCATAGAAAGAGAACGAGATCAAATGCCGACAATAGATGAACTGATTCATGATATGAATGGAGCAAAGGTGTTTAGCAAGCTCAACCTCAAAGCCGGGTACAATCAACTTGTTTTACATGAAGAGTCACGGTATATCACAACATTTGCCGGAACCCACAAATGTGACGGAAATGAGAATGGAAAATGGCATGAATTGAAAACACTGAATGACCCGGATATAGACAAAGTAGAGTTATCATCCTTAAGTAGCATGAAGGATGAACTGACTGTGTACAATGAAACATTATTGATGAAAAATGATAAACTAGTGATTCCAAAATCACTCCGTGAAAAAGCAATACAGTAAAACTAGGACATGAAGGTCACCAAGGAATTGTGAAAACAAAAAGTTACATTAGATCGAAAGTATATTTTCCAAACATGAATTCTGAAATTGAAGCTGCGATTCAAAAGTGTTTAGCATGTCAGTCAAATTCAAATGAACCAAGATATAAGTGCTGACTTTTGCGGTCCGCTCGAAAACGGGGACTATTTACTTGTGGTAATAGATGAGTATTCAAGATATCCGATAGTTGAAATAGTTAAAAGTATTTCAGCAAACACAGTTATACCGGTGTTGGACAAGATTGTATCCATGTTTGCCATACCAAAGGTGATAAAAACTGACAATGGCTCTCCTTTTCAAAGCAAAGCATTTGCTGATTTCATGAAATTTTACGGCATAATTCATCGAAAAATAACACCGAGATGGGCTAGAGCAAATGCACAAGCAGAATCCTTCAATAAACCACTGATGAAGAGTGTCAAATCTTCATTAATTGAGGCACGAAACTACAAACAAGGACTGTACGACTTCTTAAGACAATACAGAGCGACACCACACGTATCAACTGGTTATACACCATTTAAGTTAATGTTTGGTAGAGATCCGACGACTCGAATGCTAAACATCGGTCATGATAAAAGTGGAAATCATCAAACGAGAGAAATAGCGCAACAGAACGACTTGTCTAAAATGAGGGCAAAACGATATGAAGACGAACGGATACATGCAAGGGACAGATCGATCAACGTAGGGGATCGTGTGTTAGTTAGAAATGAAGCCAAAACTAAATCTGATTCAATATACAAGCCTACGCCATACACAGTTATTGACAGAAAAGGGACAATGATAAGTGTCAGGAATGATGCTGGTCATTGTATGACTCGAAATTCGTCAGTTATGAAAACTGTTGATCCGGGAATTGTCGGGAAACATTTGAAAACGACCTCGATGAAGGGGAGACAACAGGAAATGAACAGAATTCACACGCGAGTCCGCAATCAGGTTTGGCGAGGACAAGGCCAACACGTGACAGACGTCCTCCATCATACTTGAAAGATTATGTGCCGCGCTAGACAGATCTCGAGTGCGTTATAAGACAAGTGTAAAAGAAAGTGAGAATTGGCCATAATAATGCCAATCGTATGTGTTTTATTAGATTGTGCACCATGGATATATTGGTATTTAATTCAATTTTTTCAAATTATCAAAAGTGATTATTCTATTCATTAAAAATTGGAATTATTCAATTAATAAATGTTTAATGATACACAAATATAGCATGACGTACACGGAATATTCACTGGATTTTACTGGAATTTATTAGATGCTTATAAATCACTCAAATATTATCAAACTAAATGATATCATAAACGGATGTGTTTAATTAATTGTGATGTTGGAGATCACAATTTTATAAGACAAAGAAATTATCTATGCTTGTCAAGTGTAATATGTCTGATATTGCTCATGTAGTAGAAAAGATTCATTGACTAACGTTATTCATTTGTAATAAAACTGTAGTAAAACTGACCTACAAACGATTGGAATTCGGACAGTTCCCAGCATTCCTCATGATTAATTGCTTTATAATAGACCACGTGGAACAAACAATGCTGATATAAACAAACTCAGACAATTACAGTTACATGCTAAATGTGTGTTCCATCTATAGAAACTTTCATGTACATGTTTATGATTTTGATCATTTAAATACTTATTAGATTTATATCCATATTCTGAAATTAAACTCACAAATCATTAATTGATGTTTACAATAATAAGTTTATATAAGATGATGTTTCAATCCAAGAAAAGGAGATGTAATATCCTTATGAATGAACTATGCTCATTACTGTAGTCTGCTATTTATATCTATATTGCATGATGGGTAACACGGTACTTCCAGTAAGAAGATCTACAATATGGCTGTCTAAATAAACGTAGTTATAATCAATGTGTTTCTTGTAACATCTAGCCCCTAGACATAACAGGGGTCAATTTTGATCCAGGGGTCATAATTTGAACAATCTTGGTAGAGGTCCACTAGACAATGCTACATGCCAATTATCTAAGCTCTATGCCTTGTGGTTTCAGAGATGAAGATTTTTAAAGTTTTTCCTATTTGTTGCCATAGCAACCAGAGTTCTGCATGGAATGGAATTCTTTGAACAATTTTGGCAGAGTTTCATGCAAGGAACATCCCTACATAGTTTCATCATGATTGGCCAAGTGGTTTCAGAGGAGATGTCATTTGAATCAAAATGTTGACGGAAGATGGACAATCATCCATCAGAAAAGCCCACCCTGGCAAAGCCAGGTGAGCTAAAAAAGACTCTACACACGTTAAGACACATGAAAACAAAGACATTTTGGTAAAAACAGCTTCAAATTTATTTGAAAATTGATAGTTGCAAAATCATTCCTTGGTTGTTATGGATGGGGTAACATTCTACACAGCAGTGTCAACCATGATATTAAATAAACTAATATGACTGTTTTAACAGGTTGAGTTTTTACATGTATTTCATTTGATTTTAGTGTAAATCAAACAGCCTGTATTTTCAGACTTCCAGTTTATGGCGATGTTAAAATTTTGGGTAGTTGAAACCATTCAATAATTCGACTAGTTATAACTGCCCAGTCAACACTCTCAAATTGGTTAATATTGGTCTGCTGGTGGGACAACTGAATATTTTGTGATAATAGTTGTTTGTTTTAATGTAAAAATATGAATTAATACAATTCTGATAGAGGTGTATCCGACTATATCCAACATTCTACTGTATCATTGCAACCTTAGCATTCATAGTGTGTTACAGATGTAACTGTGTGTTTGATCTGACCAGAGTGCATGTAAACTGAATAATATAATGAAGTTCATGGGAAAATGTCAAACATTACACAATCCATTTGTATGGTTAAATGGGTTGTGAAACGTTTAGTGGCAGCAATAACCAACAGGCACATGTAAGAATCACATGTGGTAGTTTTGCATTCTATATACTCCTGTCCTTGGCACATCAGTTATCCTGTTAATGCTGAAACTCTGCTGTTAGCACTGTGTCTTTCTCTTTCAATCTTGCCATTATCTTTTTGCGATATTTTTCCCGAATTTTTCCAAACTCCATAATGTCTTTTGGTTTCTCAGAGAACCAGAACGTATCAAACTCGTGGAACACATAGCCTGAAATACACATGGAATACATAGCCTGAAATACACATGGAACACATGGCCTGACAAACATGGAACACATAGCCTGAAATGCACATGGAACACATGGCCTGAAATACACATGGAACATATAGCCTGAAATAGACATGGAACACAGCCTGAAATGCACATGGAACACATAGCCTCAAATACACATGGAACACATAGCCTCAAATACACATGGAACACATGGCCTGAAATACTGTATAGCACTTTAAATCTGCGGTGCCAAATATTGGCGTTTTTTTGGATGTCTTAAATTGGCGGAAATCACATCAACCGCCAAAATTTAACCTCGACCTCGACCAGAGCCCGCTAAAATAAAACCTTGGAACTGGCATGAATGTCTCTCAGTAGATATTTTGATCATCGGCGATTACTCTCGGTTTTTAATTTTGATATGTCAATGTTAATTGACTTTTCGAATGATATGTTTGAATGTGTATTCATTCGATTAATAGATCTAGTCCAATTATCCTTTGGAAATTGTAACACAACTGCTCGAAAATACGACCTGAGCGAAATTCAAGGCAAAAAATTACACAAACTTTATTATTGAATGGAAGAAAAAGGTGCGTTATACAAACTTTTACTATAATTGTTATCTAGTGTAAAACACATTAGGCCGCTCAGGTCGACTTAAGAAAACAATACATCGTATACATTTTAACTGCATACAGGGTTAAATTTATCACACCTCTTTATGATGTTTTGTTACAAGCAAGTTGTTTTGGCCATTTATAATAAACCTGAATATATGGCAATTATGTGTGTAATTATAGTTTATTTTGTTTAAATCTTTCTTAAATCAGAGTCATTTAAGAAGGTCGGTTGATGAATACCAAAATTCCTCAGGTTCTGTGCATATTATTTAAAAGTTTGTTTCAGGTATCGTTATTAAAGAATAAAGCAAATGCAATTTAGTCATTTCCTATCCCAAAATACCAACTGATTCACACTTGAAACTTGTTGAATTGCTTCCCTTTGACTGCATATTGGCGGTGTATAAGAACGGCGGTGATTTAAAATGGCGGTGTTTAGATTTGGCGCTACTAAGAGTGACCGCCAATATAGCCAAAATAAAACCCCCGCCAAAAATAGTACTTATACAGTACACATGGTTCACATGGCCTGAAATACACATGGAACACATGGCCTTAAATACACATGGAACATTCTGGCTTATGTTCATATGAAACACATAACACAAAATACAAATGGAACACATAGCCTGAATACACAGTGATATAACTGTAGTTCTATGACAGCATTGTCTGTTCCGACAACTTATTATGATATTTTTTCGTTCCTTTAGCATTAAAACACTCTGAATAATGCTTTACTTCAAATTCATTAATTGAACTACTGGTGTATATGATGAAAAACGTGTTCCAAGGTTAGTCTTCAAGGATATTAACAGACTTATAAAATAAAGTATGACAATCAAATAAATCATGAAATAGTGCTTGCAAATGGTCAGATCTGGTCAAATTTTTATAGATGTAATTTTTATCTCTGGCCTTCTAACTAGTGCAAGTCAATTATCTAAAGATCCTACTCTATCTGTACTTTACCCTGTATCACACATGTATATACTTACAGTACACTTCATGGAAGTCCTCTATGCTGGGTCTATTTGTTCTACTGTTATAGAAGTGCGTCCTGAGATTGCCGTGTTTCAGTAACATTACAACTAATTCTGTCATGTTAATACCAACTATCGCCAATGAGTATCTGCAATACACAAACAACACAACCTTTTGTTTACATTTAGATTCTCACATGTTTGAAAGCTAAAATTCAAGTACAACCACAGTACATACAAGGACTGCAATTCTTTAATGCTTTAACAGACTGTGGAAACCAAGACAGTTAAGGGAATTAAATGTTTAACTAGAGTTCAGGAAAAGTGACTTTGTTCATTGATTCTCCTTTATTTAAGGTTAACGTTAAATACAATCCATATGCAATAACCTCTAAGTAGAAGAAGCAATCCAGGTGCATCAAATCAGTATAAGAAATGCTGTAAGTATAAAACTTACCCACAGTATGGGTTGTGAGATCTAGAAAGCATGGCCCTAGCTTCTGCTGTGTATTTAGTCGAAAAATATCTGAAAGTACAAAATGTTATGTTCTGTTGAGAATTCAATATCTACAGTTCTTTCTCTAAAAAAAAATTAATTCCAATTTTCATCTGTTTATAATTATGAGAACCAACATTAACCTTTGTATCTGCAAAGTCTGATTTTGATCATGTTTGCTTCTCTGACACATAGAACAATGCTACATCACTGCCGTGTGTATGTATATACATAGAGATAACCTGGGACTGACAGGGGCCTAGCTAGAGCAAAATTTTAGGGAGAAGTCACTTCTCCCTGAGCTGAAAATAGGGAGAAGTTTGGAGTCTACAAGGAGAAGTGAGGGAGAAGCAAGATATTTGTTGTTCTTTTGTGTCAAAGCAAAGTACATCTTAAACAACTAAATGGTTGTGTGATAAATCAGGAGATTGGCCATATTGTGGCTTATTGTGAGACTTTATCCAGACACAGAAGATGTTTAGAGACCGATTTTCATGCAATTTATGGCTTGAACAAAATATTTTTAACATACATGTAACTGGAAAGTAATAACATGCACAGTTACACCCCCTTGCCCCCCACCACCACTGTCATTCCCATCAAAGACCTATTAAGCTGTTATTATAGGTCTTTGTTCCCATAGATGGTCAAGTTTGATGGTCACATCAATTGCCAACAAACAACATAATCATTAGGTGTGCATTCTTTGTAAGTTGGATGACAGCAATATCTACCTGCAGTCAGCATGATATTAAAAAACGTTTACTAAAACAAACTTTAAATTCTTTCTATTGGTAAATTGTTTGTGAAAAATAACAGATGTGTAATCAAATCCGCCCTTCAACAAGTTTGACTGAAAAGTCTGAGGTACGAATGTCACAGTAGTAATTATTAGTGGTTTTATACCTAATAATATTTGCACGAGTTGTACATGAAATGCGACAACTCAGTCATGTGATCATATAATATCAGGTGACTTCTATTTATATATTCTCTTAGTAACTATAGTGTGTAAAGAAAACATAACAACTGGTGATTGGTTTATTTGTAACACCTGATTAAACATCTCACCCTTTCTCATGCTTGGGGGGATTTTAAGTTCACACATTTGGACAGATACAAAGCTAGAGCAAAGATGTAGCTTTTCTAGCTACATCTATTTAATTCTTCAACAGTTGTGTTTTAGTCAGGATCCCTTTTTAGTCACATTGACTTAAGGACCTACAAAGGAAATATTGATAAATATAAATATGGAAACTACTTGCATATTATTTCCTTGTGACCTACCCTCAGAAAGAAATATGGGAATATAACTAAAATATTACAACGGTCACACGAAACTAATTTTTGTTGGCTGGAAATACGACCGAGATACAAAAAGTGTACCTAATTTCGGATAGGCCCTTACACGGACATGCCAATTTTCAAAGCATTTTTCCAACACTAAAGCAATGATTATCACTTGTGTCATATTGTAGAATCTGCCTTCAGGCAACCTTTTTGTCAGTTGCAAATTGATTGAGGGGGCGGAGTTAATGGTCAGAGAAATGTCTGACACTTTGTCTATTCGCTTCATTGTTTATTGAGATATTTTTGGGCGAAGTTAATTTCGCTTTTGTCAAAGAAATAGGCGAATTTTATGTGTGAAAGGCGACTTTTTTGCCCTAGTTGTCTCCTTGCTAGGTCCCTGACTGACCTGTGTCTTAATAAAATATAAGCCGAAAGACAATGGTCGTCAACTTTTCACAGATGTCACTGTGGCCTTGACCTTTGACCCATTGTCCACAAAAACAGTAGGGATTACCTACTCAGTAAAACCAATCATCCTATGAAATTTGAACACATTTGTTATTCATTAGCTCTAAAAATATTGAGCTGAAATGATTTTCAAAGTTTGTGTCATTGTGACCTTGACCCGTGATCTCGAAAACAATCCTACATACTGCATGTAACCTTCTATGCAAATTTCATGCTTATGAAAATTTTACCTGTACAGCTTTATCAAGGAAAGCTAACTGAGGTCACTGTGACCTTTGACCTACTGTCCCAAAAAACAGTAAAGATTATCTACCCAGTAAGACCAATTATCTTATGAAGTTTGAAGACTGTGGGTGATATAGATCTCAAAACATTGAGTGGAAACGATTTTCAAAGTTTGGGACCCCAAAAACAGTAAGCATCATCTACTGGTTGCAGGCAACCTTTCAAGCAAATCTTAAACGAAAATTGTGACCTGTAGAGTGTTATCAAAGGAAAGCTGACAGAGGTCAGTGACCTTGACCTTTGATCCCCAAAAACAGTAGGGTTCATATACTCGTGTGAAGTTTGAAGATTGTGGGTGATATAGATCTCAAATGTTGAGCATAAAAATTTTTCACCTTGACCTTTGAACGACAGATCCCAAAAACAAAAGTGATCATCTACAGGTTGCAGGCAACCTTCTGAACAAGTCAAATAAAGTGACTGTGACCTGTAGAGTGTTATCAAGGAAAAGGTTACAGACAGACAGACAGACTTTGTCTAAAATCTCGCTGAATTCTTACAAAATTTGATCCAGACCAAGTTGTCCCATGCCACGGAAATCTGTTTGTGGATCGTTACCCTGGAAACCAATCTGTGTCCACTGGGAGCAGGTTCTTGAGGCAAGCTTCTCACCATCTGTCAGTATATTCCATAACTGTAATAAATGTAATAGTTTCTGTGTGAATACCATATTCCATTGTACCAGTATAGGCCAAAACAACAATACTTATTTCTCATAAATTTTAGAAACTTAAGGACTTACTTGGCAATTCTGGTAATACATGTATATGAAAAACGACAAAGAGGAAATAAGCATCTATTCAGTAGCGACACTTTCTGCTACATACGAAAAAAATGTTTTTTTGGTTAAATTACTTTTATCATGTCTAGTCCTGCAACATAAATGTACTTTTTAAATAAGTTCATAAAGAAATATTGCATTCCTTCTATTTGAGATCTTCTACAGTTGGTACTTAAGAATTCTATTCCTAACATAGTCATGCCGGTATTGTTCTTAGGCAAGACACCAATAATTACACAATACACAGTTTGCCTGTTTCTATTTGAGGTTGATTCCATCTGGAATGAGTCTCCAGAGTGATAAATCTAGTTGTCAGAACTTGTTTCTAATTTACCTTCATGAGTTTATCTTCATGATCTGAGTTCTCACAGCAATATTTCACCTGTCTTACTGCCTCTACATCGTGCTGTAGTTTAATGTAACCATTTATCTGTATCAAACATTGCCTAAATGTTTGTTCAAATCTGAAAATAGAGGAATAGGTTTTCAATGGAATGGTATCATGTAGTTATATTTTTCTTGCTGTAAATGCTTAAGTAGAAATCAACATGAGCTGGCTTACTATTTGAATAGCATAATATGGCAACAGTTTAACTGGTATAACACGTCACTAGAGATAAAATGCCAATTATTAAGCTCACTTATTTCAAATCAGCTTTGAGCAATTAAGGTGGAGGACCATCCAAACAACAATCCTGTTAAGTTTGGTTGAAATTGGCCAAGCGGGTAAGGAGGAGATGTTTTCTATTTTTAGTTCTGGCAGTTGGAAGTTGCTGTAGAAAAACGGCCCAAACCAACAGACGACAGATATCAAGCAGTTACAATAGCTCACCATGAGCACTTGGCGCATTAAATGTACTGAAAGGCTATGGAATTAGTTTCAGTTGCATTTTACAGTCACATAGATACATGGTTGTTAGACCTTGTCAAATGATACCATTACTGTGACCAGCATACAAGATTATATACACAAATCTGACTTCCTATAAGTTGAAAAAGCTGTTTCCCAAGCTACATTCAAAATGTGAACTGCATATACAAGATGTGAATGAGCAGGATGAGCACATTGACAGGAACTTACTGTGAGTGTATCTCTGGCAATATACATTTTGTTTTCATCACCAGGACAACCGCAGCCTCTATATTAGTGTTGGTCTCCTTCACTAGCCTCTTCAGCTCACCCCTGACTGGAATGCTTTAAACTGTATTCTACAAATAAAGTCAGAAAAATTCATTTGTCAATGCACCTGCATCAGTTGATACCTTGTATATCCCATCATATACCTGCCTGCTATATCTGATTTGTCTACTCGAATATTAACTGCAACCTACTCTTTAAGCTCCATTTGTTTGGCTTTCTCATTATTTTAAACAGTATCATTGCAATAGCTGATCAGTTACGTACTTCTAACTAGCAGGCTCCAACACTCCACATGTAACTTACAACTTTTTCACATGTGATCCATTTTGTGTTCAATTTTATCTTGAACTTTTCACTTAAAAAGCAGCTGAAGTTAACAGCCATGACAAAAACTTCTTCAACCAATTTGTCAAGGATGGTTAACACTCAATTTCATCTTCAAGCACAAACTTCAAGACACTGACTGAGCTTGCCAGGTCAACTCTCCGCTCTCGATACCTTAGCTTTATAACAAGAGACATCACTTTCCTTTATATTTAGTCTTACCAGCTCTGTGAACTTGTGTATTTGATCATAGGTAGTACACACACATGACCAACCTACAATGACCATTTTGTACAGGTAGGTGATAACAAAGAATTCTCTTGTAAAACATACACCAGTAACAAATAACGGATATATTACCTACATATTTGGTCCTAGCAGCTCCATTAGGATACTGGCATGTGATACGTAGAAGTTCACATTTACCAGTGACCCTACGAATGATCCACTTGAACATTGGTCTCAAGTAGACATACAGGGTAGCAACCAGGCTAGCCCATAGTGCTTGCAACATTGGAATGAACTCTTCTTTCAATGGAAGTCTTTGGTCACTTCAATATTTTACCTTTACCTGAAATATCAGAAAGTATAGATAAAATACCCAATACAATGATGTGAATGCATTGATAGAGTTTGCTCAAATGTGACCTCCTATGCAGCCATTCTAAAACAACAGCTGTCACTGAAAAGGGACCTAACGGTAAGCCCTAATAGTGAATCTTAGATAAGAAACATCCATCTTTACACAGAATGACATTAATTTTCTATTTTTCTATAATATGTCTAATTATGTCAAGACAGGTTCTTACAACTCTTCAGTTATAACATGGACAGAAATAAATATGAAATATGTCACAGATTACACACATTAATGATGTCTTCCTAACACATATTCTATACTTCGAGATCATGTTTACCTTGTTCTCTTAACCCGTACGAAATTCGAGGACGAATTTCAATATGGTGGGGGAGTATGTCACGGTTCGGACTTAGTTCACAATTGGGGAGAATATGTGTAAGCGGCCCGGTAGCTCAGTCGGTAGAGCATTCGCCCTGTAAGCGAAAGGCCCCAGGTTTGAGTCCCGGTCAGGCTGCACATTTTTCTCACCCTGTGACATTTGGTACCCAACATGGGACTGTGACTGGATATATACCCCTTGAGATCATGTTTACCTTGTTCTCTTAACCATCCGAAATTGAAGACGAATTTCAATATGGTGGGGAGTGATCACAGTTCGGACTTAGTTCACTATTGGGAAGAATATGTGTAAGCGGCCCGGTGCTCAGTCGGTAGAGCTTCGCCTGCACTGTAAGGAAAGGCCCTGGGTTCGAGCCCCAGTCTGGCTGCACATTTTTCTCCCCAATTGTGAACTAAGTCCGAACTGTGACAATATATCCAGTCACAGTCCCATGTTGGGCGCCAAATGTCACGGGTGAGAAAATGTGCAGCCAGACCGGGCTCGAACCCGGGGCCTTTGCTTACAGGGCGAATGCTCACCGACTGAGCTACCGGGCTGCTTCACTATTCTCCCCAATTGTGAACTAAGTCCGAACTGGACATACTCCCCACCATATTGAAATTCATCCTCAAATTTCGACGGGTTAAGAGAACAAGGTAAACATGATCTCGAAGTATATATCCAGTCACAGTCCCATGTTGGGGAACCCAATTGTGAACTAAGTCCGAACATATATATTGTATAGTATATATAAAATGCAGACAACACAAAATTACATATCTTTTGGGAGAAATAATAAACTTAAGCCCCTGGTGTGACCTTGACCTTCAAGCCAAATACCTGGGTCTTGTTTGTGACACATTGTCTTGCTGTCCCAATGTATAACAAAGTTTTGTTCTTGGCAATCAATATTGCATATAACACTATGCAACCGGTTTTGGGGCCAGAGTGACCATCACATTGGATATACATGTAATTCATGTACTGTGTAGTTATTATGCACCTACATGTTAGTCAGGACATTAATACATGCCAATCTTCAGGAGTATAAAATTCATACCACTTAATTTTGATTTATTTACAATATTACAGAAGACAGATTTAATTATATATTAGCCACTTTAAAAACCCTAAATATACATTTTTGCTGAAAGTAGGTCGTAACAACATTAGTCTTAAGATCTGAAGTTAAATTAATTGATAATCTTTCACATGCATGTCCATTTAATGTCCTTTTACTTTGCTCTGAGGTTCGATTCATCTCCCTTCATATAATCATAAAGGGAGATAACTTTCAAAAAGTATTGCATAAGGAAAAGTAGAATTTAGATTCTTCCACAAAGCACTTTCCCTCTATGTGCTGTATGCAGTTACCTTTTTTATTTTTTTTTAGAGTTATGCCTTTAACAAGAAAATGAAAATAAGTGAAATCATTTAACAAATTGAGGCAAAATTTAATAGACTTATATCTCTTGCAAACTGCATTTTAATCTCAATGCACTGTGTGAAGTATCAACCAATTCCTTAGAATAGATTTTAAGCTATCTTACAGCAAGTGTACTTAAAATTACTAAAGGAAGATAATTTGAAAACGGGACATGGTAGAGTTATGGTACTTAGACCACTCATTGTCATCTATCGTTGTGTGAATTATAAAACAAACACCTTTAAACATATTCATCAACCATTTTCAGATCAATCATATACATGTAAGGTATATATTTATATGTAGCACTAATAAAAGGGCCACAACTCTTTATAAAATCATCAAGCCAGAACATGCTGATAATGCTCAAAAGTAAAACTTTGTGTAAAGTTTCCTTGAATTTGATCTTGTGGTTGCTAGGAAACAGATTGGAACAGAAAAGTGATTATATCTATGATAAACAAGCAACTCAGGTGCTCCAGAATCCATCCAAGTTATCAAGAAACATTTTATTAGACTCAAAATGCTACCTACATAGTTCTATCTATCTGCTGACAAAGTGAAAATCCTGACACTTCCCCTCTGACAATTTCCTGATGGAAATGTTTCTGATCTCTGGTATCTATTAAGCTGATAAAATTTTCCTTATCAGCTTTATTGTTAATTAAGCTTTAATTGCGCAACTACACTGAAATTCAGGAACAGAAACATTGATTTATGCTTCACTGACACGGAATGGTTACTACATTCTGGTTCTGTATTTATTGAGCACATGAGAACTCAATGGCCTAAAGTTACCATGTTAAAAAGATTTGATACTGGTGGAAACATCTCTAATATTCACAATTTTTCTCTAGGAATTGACCTCCAATCCTAGTTTCTAACACCATGTATCCAAACTTTTTAATTACTTACATTTTAATAAAGATAACAAGTAGATGGAGTATTGCCATGCAATACAACTTGCCCCCAATCAATTATGATGGGACATGATGAACATATAAAGTTTCATGAAATTCTTTCAAGGGTGTTGGAAGATACAGTAACATCACCTTTGAGCCCAATAGTGACTTAGACCTTTTTCATCATCATGAAATTGACATTTGACCAAAGTTTGATGAAAATCCTTCCAAGGGTTAAGGAGATACATTCTGGTGATACAGTCTGATGACCTTTGACCAGGCTTTGTTGAAACATGAATACTGCATGTGAGGTGTACATTTGGCTCAAGTACAAAATAAATTCCTTCTAGGGGTTCAGGAGATAAGTATAGTTTGACCCTGAAATGTGACCTTCACCTTGAGCAGACAAGGAATGGGTAAAAACTGTGAAAAGTTATTTCAAAATAAGTATAAACATGTAGAAGTTACAATCCAGTCATAAAACACCAGAACATAGCAAATTTAGTGTGACCTTGACCTTCTAGATAGCCTCTGGATGTTGTGTGTGAAACACTCTTGTGGTATGGACAACAATTGTGTGAAGTTATTTCAAAATCAGTTCATGCTTCTTGGAAGTTACAGCCCAGACATGAAATACTGATGTATAACCAAATATCCTGTTTTGAGCTTGACCTTCAAGGTAACTCCCTGGTAGACTAGTGGTGCATGACACATACTTGTGTTACAGGCAATAACTGTGTGAAGTTACTTGTAAATCAATCCATACATAAATTAAGTTACAGTCTGAACGCAAAATGCAGATGGAATGACAGACAGAAGGACGTAACAGAGCAAAGCTCTAGTCCCGTACAACCTTTGATTGCTTGGGGACTAGTAAGTTTTATAATGAAGACTAAGTAAAAATGTGGAATCTACAGTGTTCACTAGGTTCATTTATATGATAAGGTTAATAAAGTTTTTGACCCAAATATATTGTCTTTTAGGTGACAAATAGATGATTTTTCAGGTTCAATTTTACTTTTTTTTAAAAAGTGAGACGTTCAATGTTTGCATGCGACTGTGATTTTGGCCTTCAATGCGTGTGACACACTCTCAATGCAAGAGAACTGATGGGTACATGTATGATGATATTAGGGCATTCAACCTTGAAGTTAGCTGATGTTGTTCAATTCTTCGGTGTTTGTTTTTTTTTGCATGTCCAGTGGCTGGAGGGTGATGAGCTAATCTCTATCTGGGGCTATGTTTCTCTTCTGGTTAGAATTTTCACCACTTGGTCGCCAATTTAGTGACTTCACAGTTCATACCAGCAAGCTTCGAGAAAGATCTCTGCAGCAAATTTTCGACATTTTCCAATTGAGGTCAAAAGGACAATTATTTATAACACAACCAAAGCTTTTCTGGCACAAACACTTTCTTTTGAAATGAATATACAGAGTGGTTAAATGCGATAACAAGTACGTGGAATGTCCATGGTAAATGTAATCATGATATAATTATGAAAACATGACGATTTCATTGTCCACTTTGATTGTAGAACATAATAAATGGTATAGAGGAGAGTAAATAAGTATCTTGCCAAAATACGTACATATTTCCCTATTTAACATACATCAGATGAAAAATTGCATGCCCTGTCAGTATATATTTATAATTGTCAAATCTCAGAGCCTATTTCAATGTGCTATCAACCAAACAGAAATTTACTGCATTCAACCAACTTGTGTATTGATCAAACTACATACATAAATCAATTATCTATCATTGAAAGCTCATGAACTTGATAAATAAATTATTTTTCTTTCAAGTAACCCTTAAATTCTATTTATTCTTCACCTTTTCAATAAATTTATACAGAGCATTAAAACTCTTAAAACACATCGCCTCGCACTGTGCAGCAGGCATTTTTCTGTATGCCATTCAGTCAAGAACTATTTCGACAATCACTGTATATAACAGTTATTTCAAAATTCTGTTGTATTTTAAAGAAATTGTATCGATTGTATTTAATATTGGAGGGAGTCATGCAAGAAAAGCTCTTAGTAAATATTTATCTAGTTAATTAAACTTTCGTTAACAACATCCTTACATCTCGCTCACAGGAAGATTATCTGCTGCAAGTGCAGCGACGACAAAGCAAATTTCATAAGCTGTCAATCGGCCCATTCCCCCACCAAAATAGTATGTTTTTTCTCCCCAATCCTCCCTGCCATGTAAAAAATGTTGAAGGTAGTAAATTGGTACAAGTAATATATCGTGAAGCACTCTGTAACAGGAAGCATGTCTGAGATGTACAATGTATTTATGTTGAAGTTTTAAGATTTTCCCTTTAAGTTTATCACGTTAAAATATTCCCCTTTGCCTTGAAAATAACGCATTTTCTCCCCTCCAAGAGCCCTAGACCCATTCGCAAAAAAGCCAGTGAAAGCCCTGTGATAAATATCATGTCACTGGCTGGAAATGGCTGTGTAAAGAAAATTTACATGCACTAAAATAAGTGGATTAAGGACTTTATAATTTTCAGTTGAACAGGTTCACACTTATAAATGACTATTTAGGAAGTTTTTACCAAAACTTCTCGGTAACATGTTCGTGGTGGGGTAATATATACATCTGAAATACACTGTAATAGAATGTAAAATGTTTAATCTCAATTTTAAAAAAAGTTTATAAGGGCAAAGCCCGACCACAGATAAACGTATATACAAATATTTAATTGGATACTGAAAGCAATAAAATAACTGATTTGACATATACCCAGTGTTGACTTTGTGACATCAATGCTAACATAAATGTTATGCTGCACCATCTACCCAGAATTCCACTGACCGTTTTTTTTTTATTCTAAAACATTTATTATATGGTTATCTATTTTTTTATAATACGCATTTCCCTTCTGAATCAATAAATGAAAATCATTTATGAAAATCATTATCGACCAAATGAAATTACGTAACATATTGGTAACCAGTCAACTCGTACCTAAGTCAACTCGTACCTTAGTCATCTCGTACCCGAATTGGTCAACTCGTACCTGATTTTGTTTTCGAAAAAGTCAACTCGTACCTCAACATTTTTTATTCAGTATCTTTGAGATAATAATATTTTTTTATCAATCATCATTAAATTTTTTCATTGAAATACGTTATTTTGCTCTTATTTTGCAAAATTGTATCAGAAAGTGGTAGAAATGAAGAGAATGTTTTGCAAAAAAGTCAACTCGTACCCTACGTAATCATTCATTTGAAGTGTTACTAAAATAATGATACGGGCTTTCTTGTTTTTTTTCTCAGATGCAATATGTTATTTCGTTCAACACTAAGACAAAATAGGCCCTCGAACATCGAATTTAGGTTTGTAGACACGCTCAGAAAATTATTATTTGCGTACCGATTTATGTACAATAAACTTCTGTGTGAATTTATTATCAAGGTGATGGAATTTCTGATCAAGTGACAGTCACAATTAACTTAATTTTGAGGAGACTACATTAGTTACTTCTCAAACAACAATTTAGTTAATTTCAACTGTTTAATATCTGAAAATTATACAATATTGACTATTGAGCACTATAACACAGATCTCAATAAAATAATGATAAATTCCAACCTTTGATTACATATCAGTACCTTTTGTTTCTGGTTGAAAATATAAGTTTTGAAACAAAAGGTAGATGAAATGTAAGTTTTGAAACAAAAGGTACGAGTTGACTACAAAGGGTACGAGTTGACTTTTTGAACCGTACGAGTTGACCAATTCGGGTACGAGTTGACCAATTCGGGTACAAGATGACTAAGGTACAAGTTGACTTAGGTACGAGTTGACCCGGAAGCAACATATCATATGCTGGAAATTCTGCAATGTATTTTGCCTGCTGCACAGTAAATGGGCCAATTTTTTTAAAATGCATGTAATGCCAAAAATGAAATTTATTATAAGCTTAATACAAAAACTTTTGAGTACGTTTAATCTTTATCAATATTGTTCAAATGTACCCAGACACCTTTTTTGGTTTGCATGGCTTGAACAGAAATTAAAAGCAATTTTATCATGTAAAAATGCCCGTTTTGACCTGTAATGTTTTAGCATCTGATTTTTTACCCTTTTTTACAAAAGAACGGTTACTTCATTTGTTAACATACAAATTTTTTTTATGTTTGCCATCTAGCAACTTTTGTAACCTTTCAGTACATGTATCATGAAATGAAATAACTACGGCAATTTGAGTACAATATGTCCATGTGTAATGCAGATGAATTTCACTGACCCCTAATATACAAAAACTTGCATTAAAAATAAATAATGGACAGTAACAAGTTTGATTCCTGCCTAAATTTTTCAGAAAAGATGTGCAAAACAAAAATTTAATGCTTTTAATTTGCCATAATACCCAATTTGCTCATGATATCTTTATACAAGGCAAAAAAAAATTTGTACGAAAAAAAGTGTAACGTCCGTCCCCCCTTAGTATTTCTTACAAAATCACAAAATAGAACGTCATATTTACTTTTCTACAACATACTTATCATACTCAAAAAGGACAAAAATAATAATTGTTGCAAGTTCCAAGTGAAAAATGCTAAAGTTATGTGTAATGTCCATCCCCTGTAACATCCGTCCCCTCTATGAATACCACATAATTTTTTTATATAACAATCATTTTCTAATAATTAACTTGTATTTCGACACCATTTATTATAGAATACAGTACATTAAACTGAAATGGTGATTTTAAAAACAGATAAAAACATTAATTTTTGCAAGCTTTTGCTTATTTAGACAAACTAAAAAAAAGTGGTAGGGGACAAAACAAGAGCTGTCAGTAGGACAGCGTGCTCGACTATTTTAGTGCTTGCCAATAAAACAAAACTTTGACAGTTAAGGGCACACAAGACTTTAACTAGGAATTTTTAAGTACAAATCAAGAACATTTATCTTCTTTTTGCTTACAGATAGGTCTTACGATGGTACATAAGTACTCCAACTTTCAAAGTAATATCTCAAATGGTTAAGTTAACAAGTGGACAAGAATGAAAATTTTAACTGAGTTTCTAAGTCAAAAAGGGCCATAATTCAAATAAAATCCTTGACAGAATTACCTTCTCCTGCCCATGTTTGGGAATCATGATGGTAAACAAGTATTCCAACTTTCAAATTAATATCTCAAACAGTTCAGTCAAAAAGTGGACTGGTACGAAAAACTTAACCAAGATTCTAAGTCGATAAAAGGCCTCAATTTTTAAAACAAATCCCTGACAGAGTTACCTTCTCTTGCCTACAGATGGGGGTAATGATGTGAAATAGCATTAAAAGTTTCAAAGCAATATCTCAAAGGGTTAAGGCAATAAGTGGATTTTACCCATATTCAATGTATTTTCCTAAGTCAAAAAGGGGCATAATTCGGCAAAAACCTTGACAGAGTTATGTCCTCTTGTCTGTTGATGAAGGTCGTGATGGTGAACAAGTATGGTTAGTTTCAAAGCAATACTTCCAATGGTTTTGAAATAAAGTGAGGTGGTACGAAAAACTTAACCAAGCTCAATACACTTTCTAAGTAAAAAAGGGCCATAATTCTGTCAAAAACCTTGACAGAGTTATGTTCTCTTGTCTGTAGATGGAGGTTATGATGGTAAACAATAACAAACCCAACCCCCCAAAAATAAAAAAAAAAAAGGAGGGAAAAAAAAAAAAAAAAAAAAAAAAAGGGCCCCCCCCCCCCCCCCCAAAAAAAGGAGGCCCCCCCCAAAAAAAAAAAAAAAAAAAAAAAAAAAAAAAAAAAAAAAAAAAAAAAAAAAACCCCCCCCCCCCCCCCCCCCCGGGGGGAGAGGAAGAAAAAAAAAAAAAACAAAAAAAAAAAAAAAAAAAAAAAAAAAAAAAAAAAAAAAAAAAAAAAAAAAAAAAAAAAAAAAAAAAAAAAAAAAAAAAAAAAAAAAAAAAAAAAAAAAACAAAACCCCCCCCCCCCCCCCCCCCCCCCCCCCCCCCCGGGGGGGGGGGAGCAAGTATGGTAAGTTTCAAAGCCATACCTCAAATGCTTCTGAAATAAAGTGGGGTTGTACCCAAACCTTAACCAAGGTATTTCCCAGCCCGCCATAATTCTGTCAAAAGCCTTGGCGAGTAGGATAGCTCCTCTTTCTTTTCATAGAAGGTCCAGATGGTAAAAAAGTATTTTTATTTTCAAAAAAAACCCCCAAATTTTTTTAAAAAAAAAAAAAAAAAAAAAAAAAAAAACAAACCCCACCCCAACAAAAAAAAAAAAAAAAAAAAAAATTTAAAAAAAAAAAAATTTATTTTTTTTTTTTTTTTTTTTTTTTTAAAAAAAAATATTAAAAAAAAAAAAAAAAATTTAAAAACCCACCCCCCAAACCAAACAAAAAAAAAAAAAATAATTAAAAAAAACAACCCCCCCCCCCCCCCCCCCCCCCCCCCCCCCCCCCCCCCCCCCCCCCCCCCCCCCCCCCCCGCTAAAAATTAAATATTATCATTTTTAGTTAAAAATAAAGTCTAGTAACAGTATGTTTTTTATCAATTTACATGTATATATGCTTGAAATATGCAGAAAAATATTTGTATATAGTAAGGTTGACCTTTAATTGCCCCATTTACATTAGGGGACGGATGTTACAGCATTGAGGGACGGATGTTACAATATTTGGGATTGCTCTGAGTGCAACAGTCTTGTCAAGATAAGCCATAACAACAAAATATTAACATTAATTACAGTTTATTTCATGGTTGCCTGTCTATTTAATTACCTTACACAATAATTATCTGCCAGTTTCAGGGCACACTAATCAGGCAAATTTGAGGTAAGAAGGACAGCAAAAAAGAACTCCAGTCAATCAGTTGTAAAAACGCCCCTTTGTTATAATCTGTTATCAGTTTAATCCCTTTTGCGATCTTACTGTAATCTTTTTATCATTAAATGACCCAAGTAGTGTCTTGTAAAACAATAAATATTACATAACAACCTTGAATAAACAATTGACCCATCATAACTCGCAAAGTGGCTCCTACCCTAATTTGCATTTTATGACACTTCGACCACCTCTTTTTTTGTATAATACTAGTAAAATGAAACATACAAGAAAAGTGACTACCTTTTCCTGTCAGTAACTCCCATATTGGGAAGATACTCCCCTTCAGGACATGTAAGTATGCAAATTAGGTAAAGCACCAATGTGACCAACCTTATCTTGGTGCAATATACAAAAGGATATTGGTGCTATAATGCCTGCTGGCAAACAGGCCAATACACGGAGTGTAAAGCCAAACTATTTTTGTATCTAAGATTACACATGAACGTTTAGTGTCTTGAGTTGATTGATATTATATTGTACAAATGTTCATACATAGAATTCATGAAAAATATGCCTTAAAAGATTTCAATATAAAAAGATATTTTTCTCTTTTGTATGGCTAAAAATAAATTACAGGCTACTGTAACAAGATTACTGTTTGAAAAAAAACAGTTGTGATATGTAATGTTTTAGAAGATAAATCAAATTTTAATAGAATTAGACAAAAAAGTTGGAAGAGTAATTCAATGAACATTACAAATGTGACATTTTTGTCAGCAGTAAAAGCTACAAAAATTGTCAAACACAGGATTCAAACATTTACTCCTCCCACTATCACCAATCATTTTCATAGCATGCAAATATGTAGCTATTTTTACCAGTTTCTAACAGGCATTTAATATTTTGTTATCTATAGCTCTTTTCAAGTTTCTTAATTATAAATAACAAAATCAGGCGTTTTTTAAGATAGTAAAAATAGCTACATATTTTTCAATAAAAAGTGTAGTCTCACACCTGACAGCGTAACATCCGTCCCCATTTCCCTTACTCATCTGTGCATGTAATTGGCTAATTATGAAAATAAAGCCTTTTTACAACACATACAATTTTGAACAGTAAATGATGCTATGACAACCAAAGAGCAGTAGAAAACTAAGTGTGAGCTAAGCAATATCAAACATTTACAAATGAAATTCGAATTTTCTGAGTTTTTTTACATAAAAATCGAGCATTTTTTTATAATTGTATTTTTTTACATGAATTATGCTGAGTAATTGTTAAAAAGGTATGGTTTTTCTTTTTAGGATGTTACAAAAGAAAAGAATCCTTATACATGTATGCAGTGTAACATCCGTCCCCTTTAAACTTCTTCCTCCCCATTTTTTTAAAAAAAAAAAAATTTTTTTAAATTATATTAAAAAAATATTTTTTTAAAAAAAAAAAAAAAAAAAAAAAAAAAAAAAAAAAAAAATATTTTTTTTTTTTTTTTTTAAAAAAAAAAAAATAAAAAAAAAAAAAAAAAAAACTTTTTTTTTTTTTTATTAAAAAAAATAAAATTAATATTATTTTCTTTTCCCCCCCCCTTTCTTTTCTTTTTTCCCCTCCTTTTTTTTTTTTTTTTTTTTTTTTTTTTTTTTTTTTTTTTTTTTTTTTTTTTTTTTTTTTTTTTTTTTTTTTTTTTTTTTTTTTTTTTTTGTTTGGGGGGGGGGGGGGGCTTTAAACGTAACATCCGTCCCCCAGAATAGGTGTTTGATAATGCATATTTTAAAACTTACTTGAAGAAAACTGGCTTAAAGATGAAATGCCATGCTTAATTTGGTACCATTTTCTTTATCTAAATTGTGATTTAATCTAGGTGCAACTACTGAACACTCTTCAACTGAAAATACAACTTTTCCCCCTTTTTTTTCTTTTTCATTTCAATATGCAGACATGTGTAAAAAGTGAAAAATATTAAGATCTGAATAATTTCTGGCTATTTTCTTCAGCAGATTTGTTATTTCTATACACAAATAAGTTTTGATGCATCTACATGACAATAAACAACTTTAAAACAAAGATTCTTATATCAAGATGTAACATCTGTCCCCCTAATTCACAGTCAATTGAAAACCATAAATAAAAAATTAAATTGGTCAAAAGTTATCTTTTCATCGCCAGAATCACAACTGAGACACATGTATCTTATTTAGGAGAGCAAAATAAATCTGAAATATTAAACTTTATTTTTAGCTCGACTTTTCGAAGAAAAGGGGAGCTATCCTACTCGGCGTCGGCGTTGGCGTCACACCTTGGTTAAGTTTTTCGTACCACCCCACTTTATTTCAAAAGTATTAGAGGTATGGCTTTGAAACTTACCATACTTGTTTACCATCATAACCTCCATCTACAGACAAGAGTACTAACTCTGTCAAGGTTTTTGACAGAATTATGGCCCTTTTTTGACTTAGAAAGTGTATTGAGCTTGGTTAAGTTTTTCGTATCACCCCACTTTATTTCAAAAGTATTAGAGGTATGGCTTTGAAACTTACCATACTTGTTTACCATCATAACCTCCATCTACAGACAAGAGTACATAACTCTGTCAAGGTTTTTGACAGAATTATGGCCCTTTTTTTTTACTTAGAAAGTGTATTGAGCTTGGTTAAGTTTTTCGTACCACCTCACTTTTATTTCAAAAGTATTAGAGGTATGGCTTTGAAACTTACCATACTTGTTTACCATCATAACCTCCATCTATAGACGGAGTACATAACTCTGTCAATGTTTTTGACAGAATTATGGCCTTTTTTTTGAAAGTGTATTGAGCTTGGTTAAGTTTTTCGTCCACCTCACTTTATTTCAAAACCATTGGAGGTATTGCTTTGAAACTAACCATACTTGTTTACCATCATGACCTACATCAACAGACAAGAGTTCTACTCTGTCAAAGTTTTTGACAGAATTATGCCCCCTTTTACTTAGAAAATACATTGAATATGGGTAAAATCCACTTATTGCCTTAACCCTTTGAGATATTGCTTTGAAACTTTGAATGCATGTTAACATCATTACCCCCATCTGTAGGCAAGAAAAGGTAACTCTGTCAGGGATTTGTTTTAAAAATTAAGACCCTTTTATTGACTTAGAATCTTGGTTAAGTTTTTGTACCAGTCCACTTTTTGACTAAACTGTTTGAGATATTAATTTGATAGTTGGAATACTTGTTTACCATCATGATCCCAAAACATGGGCAGGAGAAGGTAATTCTGTCAAGGATTTTATTTGAATTATGGCCCTTTTTGACTTAGAAAGTCAGTTAAAATTTTCTTCTTGTCCACTTGTTGACTTAACCTTTGAGATTTACTTTGAAAGTTGGAGTATTTATGTACCATCATGACACCTATCTGTAAGCAAAAGAAGATAACTCTGTGAAAATGTTTCTTTTTTGTACTTAGAAATTCCTAGTTAAAGTCTTGTGTGCCCTTAACTGTCAAAGTTTTGTTTTATAGGCAGCATTAAAATCGGGCGCTGTCTGAGTCTTGTTTGACATTGATGCTACTACTTTTGGCCCATTTACTGTGCAGCAGGCAATTTATGATTTAACATAATAGGAATAAGTTTTAAAATGATAGTAACACAGGGCTCGATTTAGCACTGGACCGTTGGCCCGTGTCCAGTTAAAAAGCCCACGGTCCAACTGACCGTCCAGTAAGCTGGTCCGCCGGTCCACCGGTCCACTTCAAAAATGAGATGACAATGGCACAAATCTTTGTTTGTCAGGGGTTTATTGAACAAATTAATAACGTGCTTTCTGATTTGTCACCGACACCCATCTATAACGAATTGAAATCGAGTTTTATACACCTCCAATCGCGCCAAATAGCGTGACTTAAAACTTGCACGGAGAAATATTGCGGGGGTTAATAAAATCGCCGTACTTGACGTGTGATTGAATGGGTTTACGAGATATTAAATTTAAATTATTTTCCATAGATATTTATAAACACGCGTTTTTTGTGTGTCTTTTATACATTTTAAATTGAAATTCATAGGCCAACCGACGTACTTTGTGTAGCGTTTTCGATATATTGTATCAACAAAAATAAAACTTACTCGTGACTTATCTCATCCAAACTAATATTTTTATAATCCAAAGTAAACAAGTACTTGTACATGTCTTAAACTGTCAAAGTATATCTGTCTTTTTAATGCCACGTGCTTTTACTAAGATCAAAGAAACTTGACTAGCGCCGACAAGCGTCGGCGATCTTCTTTGATCTCGTGACACCTGCGGCTTTTATCTCTATTATTAACAGAAGTTTGCAGCAAAAATTACTTCTTCGGCAAAGGTTATTCATTAAAATGAATATAAGAAAATTGTTACTGGAAAAATTCGACTGTCACAGTTGCTGAAAAAGAGCACAATAAATGGCAAAGGAAATACGGACACGCTGAAACTGGACGATTTTGTAACAAACAGAACAAATTACTCCGGTAGTTTTGTTTTAAATAAACAACAAAACAACAACAACAAATTTTATTAAGCATTTAAGCATTACAATGCTTCTTGCCACAAAACTATAATTATAGTGTAGAAGTACGGTCTCTCAATGAGAGGAGCTTGAGGAAGTTTTTCAAAAGAATATAAAGGCTATAATGATTTTTATAATCATGACTGTTTTAAATAAACAACATTCGGAACTATTTAATTGTTAGAGAAATAAATTTTCGCTTTCATCAATCAGTGGTATCTCATAGCTTGGACTTGCAAACAATTTTAAAATTGAAAGAGTTAATTTTGTCATCCTTTATGACAGGCCATATTTTTCACACCTACCACGAGTGACAAATGCACAGTGGAAAATAAACATTGACCAATTACGGCGGATATTTCACGGAAATACATATACTTGAGGTTCAGATAAAAATTAATTTTTTGAAACGATGATATCAAAAACGCAATAATAGTATAGCGGCCCGGTTCGCATGAAAATTAGCGGCGATGTGTGAATCAATCCTTGGGATTCAAAGAATCTAATTGTAACAGATCGCTTTTACGGTGTATTTTATCAACATTTTAATTACATGATGTAATAAAAAGTCACTCAAATAAGAAACGCGATGGTCCCGCGATGTTTCTCCCCCCTCAAAACTCCACCCCAAGTCACGTTATTTTTTAATCATGTTTATGCATAGTGAATTTATAGCTTTTATTGATACAAATATTTTGGTCCAGGTCAGTTGACCTCGGGCCAAGTGAAGTCTAGATGAGGTGGACCGAAGGTCACGTTACTGCCCGTAACAATTGCTCACCAGCAATCTTGGAATGCGGAATGTGACGTCACGGCGATCTAAGAAACTGAGAAGTTGTAAACAAAAATGATGTCACTGTCAAAATTTAGCGGTAGCATAGTATTTCAACCTACATCTATTCTAAGAGACTATTTAGATAATTTTACAAGGGATCAAAAGCTATATAGTATATTGATTTTAAATTGTTCTCTAATTAACAAAATACCTGGAAAAGATTAAAATCGTCAGTCTGTCATTTTCAGAAATGAAAATTGTTATTTGCACAGCGTGTTCATAAAACGCATATAACTACTTAAAAAATTCGATACATGGCGCTTTCTGATTGGACAGCGTTTCCAAAGAAACCAAAGCGAAAAAATATAATATTTGTGTAATTGCACCCTAACTTCGACGATTAAGACGAGATTATAGCTGTATTAAGCAGAAACTATTCTGCTTTCAACAATATTAGTAGTGAAAAACCTTGAAATATCATTGCTTATTCAGTTCTACAGAAGATAAATAAATGTAGGTCAGAAGGACATTGCAAACAATATAGCCAATGAAAAGCCTTGATGCAAATCGAAGGTTGTGTCAGACCTTTAATCTAGTCGCAGATTCGTATAAATTTATAATAATTTCTCAATATATGTGCCTTTTTCACAATTATAGACAGTAAATACAAAAGCCTGAACATCATAAATAATTTTAAACTCCGATTTTGTCTTTAAAATGCATTGAAACTGAATATAAGTTTTTGATTTGTTTGTAAATATAAAAAAGACAGCATGGCGCGGATAAAGAGAAAAGAAATGTCAAAACATTTTGCTATTTTATTCCTATTCTTTCAAACTCTATGTCAAATATGTCACAGTCTGGAAACAGTAGAAAGTCATAATCAAGGTGAGAATGTATTTTTAGCTTACAATTAGTCCTGTATAATGTAGGTGACAGCCATAAATTTTGTTGTTTTTTTGTCGATTCCTGACCTACAATGTTTTGACAACACAGAATCAAGTTCATAGATCTGTTTAGTATGTGAATATGAAGAGCATATCACGAATAAACTTTATCCATAACCAGCGTATTAATATGTAAATCTCTTGATCATTTTTCATTGAAACAAATATTTACTTTTGAGTATAAAACAAAAGTATTCATTGGTGACATCAGCAACCAGTAGATCTGTTGATTAGTGTCTAGCTAGAGCTTGCAAGCAGAAGGTTTAGAGTCAGACTGTTACAATGGCATTGATGTTGACAAAACCGATAACAGGTTGGTCAGTAGAGATTGCTTTAAGATTTAAAAAGGATTCCCTGCCTTGCACTACAAGCGTCCTTAAATGCGGATGTGTCTGTTTAAAGCAACTTTGGAGATGACTGAAACATTTGTTTGCACTTGAAATACAGTTACAGATCATGCACGAACGTATGAAAACAGAAGATTTGTAGGACAGTAAAGAGTCATTCTTACATTTTTGTAAATTTAAAGTCTGTTATGGTGGTGGTGGTGGTAATCCAGTATGGCATTTATACGCTGCCTATGAACACTGTGCATCAAATTTCTTTCAAGTGCTGTTCACTAAGTTACTTGTTCACACTGTCTGTTATGTCATAGACCTATATACACATGGATTGGCAACTTCTAAAACTCCATAAAACAATACCGGGAAAGAAATTACCCATTGCCATGCGCGCACTCGGCGATAGCTCTGATAACGCGCACTTGTTACAGGGGGAATGCGATATTTGATTGACTAAATCGCCGTGTATTTCATTACAATATGGCGGACAGCAGTCATACGCAATTTGAATGCAAAATCTTGCCAAGGTCTTGTACCTCGAGACAAAAAAGTTTGAAGTGCAAACTTAACTACTGCATACTAGTCAGTAGCTGTTTAGCTGTATTAAGAGGTTACCTGTCTTATGTGACCTAATCACCTTTGGACCATGGAATGTCTCTTAGAACAGTATTGACTGTTTAATTTTATAAGAAAACTTAATGGGAAAAGCAGGAGATCTAGTAAAACTCTCTGTTAGCTGGCTTCAGACTAAATGTCACTTTCTAAATTTTGTTGGTTGTTTTTACCTGGTTTTTGTATGAAATAATACAAATGTATACATATCAATAAAAACTATCATACATTATATTATATGTTGAAAGAGAAGGTCAGAAATGTAAGATTTGTTCATTGAGAACATACACGGCTTTACAGTTTGAAACATGGCTATTTCCAGTCTATTTTTATCGAGTAAATGTTACCGGCTACTTATCACAATATGTAACTTCTACGTAAAATTCCAGATATATGGTTAAGTTTAGCAACTGATTCAATGTTTGTGGTTAAGTAAAATGTATCAAATCGCATATCTTTAGAAAACTAAGATCATAAGCATTCCAATGATGTGTTTATTGTGACAATATCACGAGCAACCATGTCAGATGGACAGTTAACAAATAGCTTATTTTCTATAGATTATAAGCATAATACATTCAGTTTACTCGAAATTCAAGGGAGATAACTCTCAAGTTCACTGGATACGCTTCGAATATCTAGGTTGTACAGTCTCGAAACTGTAAACCCGTGTATTGAATCTTATCTTTGAAAGTTTTCATGTTCCCATATAAAACAGTATGAAGAAGAACATTTAACCTGTCGAAAAGGTTTAAGATTACCACAGATCAGAGAAATAACTATGTGGTGAATGAAATCTTCATACAATAACCAGCTAAGATTTCATTCCTCAGTCTGATGATGTTGCCTGATTTGGCTTGAAGATTGATTTATTTCACGTATTATAAAAATAATGTATTCAGTATGTACAAAGCTAACCATAAAAGATTAAAGAAAGAAGTTATCAAAGTGTGTAGAGGAATTTTATGGCTGAGGTGAATCTTCAAAGTCATGGAATGTAAACTAGGTTTTAAATAAAACATGCAAAATTACATAAACCGTAAGTTTTCAGCAATAAAGTAGTTCACGGATAAGTAAATTAGTTTTTATTTATGTCTCCCAAGGATTTTGTTGTAAAAGCATAAAAGAGTTTTAAGGATTTTGTGATATAACCACAAATACACTTTGTTGACAGCTTCCACTCTCTTAAAAATCATCACTAAACATTAACTTAAATGGCTTGAAAAAATCTCCTAAACTTCAGAAAAAATCATCACTAAACATAACTTAAATGGCTTGAAAAAATCATCACTAAACATAATACTTTAAACAACTTTATTTCTTTTTTCAGCTTTCATACAGACAGACAAACACTTAACATATATAGTAGGGGATGTTAGTTCAGGAATTCCAATAGAAGTAAGTTCTACTTATTGATATATATTTTGTTTTGCTGTTCTGTCATGTAACTTCTGTATACTGAAACTGACTGGGCGCACTTTTCCCCTTGTGCCCTGACAGGCAACTCCTTCACAGTATATGCCAGTCTGTCACAGTATATGCTGATCCGTCACAGTGTACGCTGAAAAGCAGTCAGAAGACTCGTTTGAATCACTTCATCATCTGTCCACAGTTCTATCTCTTTGAAATGTTCTGTCCTTTGTTTTAAATATTGTATTTTCCGAAAATTGAATTGAAACATGACACACACAGAGATAGCAATAAGAAGTGCAGAACACATAACTATTGTGTTAGTAATTTAATGAGATCACCTGAGCACAATGACCTCTTGTGATCACTCTTTGTCAATTGGTATGACTGTGTTCTTCTGTCATCAATGATTTGATAAAAAATCTGCACTGAAATCACTTTACTATTTTTATTGAAACTTCAAAGCAGGCACCCTTACATGGTCCTTGATCAGATTTCTTCAAATCTGGTTTGTCCATGCAGAACTCTGGTTGCTGTAGCAACTGAAAATGAAAAACAATTTTTCCATTGAAAACTGCTGGTGCACTTTCAAAATATGTTCACAGAAATGTTCATTTGTCTAATTCATGGTTACCACAGGTGGGCAAAACTCCCATAGCATGCCATACTAAAAAATACACCACAGTATTAGGGTACAACTTTAATCCAGTTTAAAACATCATTTCAAAAATGTCTTAGTTCAGTAAAATGATACAGTTGATATATCCATCTCCATTTTTGTTGAAATCAGTTCAAATCACTGTAACTTCTAATTGATTGAGGGCCGTGGGTTTGAGCCCTGCTACCGATCATGACTTCTTATATGAGAAAGTTGGCAGTTTCTTACAGAAGGTAAGGTTCTCGTACTAGTTCTTCCCAAGAACAATGGTTAGGTAAACTGCCTGCCTGTACAAATTACTGAATATTGGTGTTGAAACGGGCATAAAACCTGGACATTTTTTAAATGATGTCTTGTGTGACTATTCTTTTGTTTATATTGTCGCACAAGACACAGAAATAGTCACACAATATTTAACAAATGAGTTGAAAACCATTGTTTTCTAACCCTAACCTAGTCCCACAAGTAGGTCATTTTCTGTGCCTTCAACAACAACTACAGTTGATATTGCTTGACTCTCAATATTGAAGCTGTTGTTAAATTGTTTATCAACTGTTAATATAGACATGTCATTGGCGACACATTTCGTAATGATTATCAAGACAGAATAATTATGTGGCAGCATTGGAAGCTGTTAGTAAAGGAGATGCTCCATGAAACTGGTGGCAGTTTTAGATAACTTAAAAACTGAGTTTAAGTAAGTTGCGTGGTGGTCAAGTGATTAACGCTCTAGACTACAAATCCAGAGATCCCCGGTTAGAATCAATCCTGGGCACTGGAAATTTCAGAAACATTTTTCAGTGTTTCCGGCCCATCTCGAGATGAACTGGTTAGAAACCCAGAGGTAGTTTCATGTGCATGTACACCATGTGCATAAAAGAACCAAGGGGTCTATTTCCTGAAAAGAGCCTGGGTCTGGTAACTGGATTTCAATGTATCTGCATTTGTCTTTTCAACCTGCACCTGTCAGGAATCTCAGCAAGTTCTCCAAGGGAGATTTCCCAGGATTGGCCAGGACTATATACAATAGAAATGAAAAATTGAAAGAATTATCACCAAATCTCAAAAACCCAAGTTAAATATTGAAACAATTACATTGTATACTGTTGAAATTAACAAGTGAGACAAAATATTGTTCCTTTGCAAATCTGTGTAGTGTAATATGATACGACAACAGTCATTATTTTACATTTGTCCATGCTGATCAATGTATTTGTTAGTATTTGAGGAAATTTCAGATAACATTGAACTACATCAATTGCAATGATAATATTTGTTTTATTGATAATATTAAATTGAGTGCCACACTTCATGCTGGAGTTAGGACATGTGTAGGTGTAATTTATTAGTTTTTGCTAGAAATTTCAGCATTTCTGATTTTATTTTATAGCTTTTTGGTTTTAGGCAATGCCTAAAGTATCTCCCCTTTCTGGAATTTAAGAATAAAGTAGAAAATTAAATGTTCATGAACAGATTTTGGCTGCACTTTGCAGAATGTGTCTAGCCAAGTGTTTGCTCTGAAAAACCTTGTTTTGATTTGTTTAATTTTGATCTCAGCGAGGTTATAGGCAGGTGAATTGTTCTTGGCTTAATGTAAATGCAGATTCTTTTTATAACAAAGGTATCAACAGCAAGAGTGTTGAAGTAAAAAATTCTGAAATCAGTAAACAAGAAATATTCAGCCCACTTTGCATTATGGTAATTGTACATGTATGAGGCAAACTTTATTTTTAATAGAAATTACATTAAATTTTACAATAGATGCTTGAAGTTATCTGAATATTCTATCACACATTTTCATCAGATTTTTGTTCTTCATTGTCCTTGAGAATAATGTAATGTTGATAGTGTGGTGGTTATCCCAAGTGTACTACTCAAGATTAAGGAAAATCTTAGAAGAGATTTGGCCAAGTTTGTTCAACAAATAACAAAAGGAAATGTACAATAATAACTTTATGATAGTTCAATCTTATTTGATTCTCTGTCCTGGGACATTTTTGTCGAGCTGCTTGCAAAAGCTCGATATGGTTGTCCAAATGGCAGTTCGGTGTATGTGCGTGCGTGCATGCGTCCAAAAAGCATTCAAGTTGTAATATAGTGTGAAATTCATAGGTTCATCAAGTATATACTTTAATCACACATACACAGACATAAGAAGGATTGTTCATTGTGTGTTGCAGGAAAGGTTACTAACAGTGATAGCACATGTAGAGCAGATCCTTTAAAAGATATGTATATTACTTTCAGGTATTTTTTAGCTCGACTTTTCTATGAAAAGGGGAGCTATCCTACTCGCCTCGGCGTCCGCGTGAGCGTCACACCAATGTTAAAGTTTGCGTACCACCCCAAATATTTTCAAAGTATTGAGATATTGCTTTGAAACTTTGCACACTTATACACCATCATGACCCCAACCTGTACACAGGAGGAGGTAACTCTATCAAGCATTTTGACAGAATTATGCCCCTTTTTTGACTTAGAATTTATGTTAAAGTTTGCGTACCACCTCAAATATTTTGAAAGTGCATTGACATATGGCCTTGAAACTTTGCATACTTGTTCACCATCATGTCCCCAATCTCTACACAATAGGAGGTAACTCTATCAAGCATTGTGACAGAATTATGCCCCTTTTCCCACTTAGAATTTATGTAATAGTTTGCGTACCACCTCAAATATTTTCAAAGTGCATTGACATATGGCCTTGAAACTTTGCATACTTGTTCACCATCATGTCCCCAATCTCTACACAATAGGAGGTAACTCTATCAAGCATTGTGACATAATTATGCCCCCTTTTGGACTTAGAATTTATGTTTAAGTTGGCGTGCCACCCCAAATATTTTCAAAGTCCATTGAGAAATTGCTTTGAAACTTTGCACCCGTGTTCACAATCCTGTCTGTAAGCAAGAGAAGATAACTCTGTGAAAATGTTTCATGATTTGTACTTAGAAATTCCTAGTTAAAGTAGTTAAAGTCTTGTGTGCCCTTAACTGTCAAAGTTTTGTTTTATTAGCAAGCACTAAAAAATTCGAGCGCGCTGTCCTACTGACAGCTCTTGTTTATGTTCCTGAGTATACTGCATAATATTAGCCTGTGATATTTTTAACAAACTTAACATTGTAAACACGTTCACTCAGTTTTTTAATAAGAGATTTATATTTTGAGCAAGATCTTGAAGACTCTTTATCCCAGATGAGCAAATGAATTTAATATCAGTTGACCCTCTTGAGATCAGGTTTTTAGCTCACCTGGCTATGCCAGGGTGAGCTTTTCTGATCGATGATTGTCCGTCGTCCGTCAACATTTTGATTCAAATGACATCTCCTCTGAAACCTCTAGGCCAATGTTGATAAAACTATGCAGGAATGTTCCTTGCATGAAGCTCTACCAAAATTGTTCAAAGAATTCCATTCCATGCAGAACTCTGGTTGCTATGGCAATAAATAGGAAAAACTTAAAAAATCTTCTTCTCTGAAACCACAAGGCCTAGAGCTTAGATATTTGGCATGTAGCATTGTCTAGTGGACCTCTACCAAGATTGTTCAAATTATGACCCCCGGGTCAAAATTGACCCCGCACCGAGGGTCACTTAGTTTTGCATAGGAATATATAGGAAAAACTTTAAAAATCTTCTTCTCTGAAACCACAAGGCCTAGAGCTTAGATATTTGGCATGTAGCATTGCCTAGTAGACCTCTTTAAAGTTTGTTCAAATTATGCCCCTGGGGTCAAAATTGACCTTGCCTGGGTGGGGGGATCATTTGTTTTACAAAGGCGTATATAGGAAAACTTATTTGGTATATAACATTATCTAGTGATCTTCCACCAGGCAAGTGGACTTGTACCAAGGTGAGCGATATAGGGCCATCTTGGCCCTCTTGTTTATGAGATAAGTGAAGAATTAAAACATATAATCTTTACTTAAATAAACAATGATCAATGTGAATGTATTATCTAGAAATTGGTGGTCTTCTTGTTAAAGGGAGGTTATTTGTATGTTTGGACGTGCAGTTTCTATAACTATAGTTTTTTTTACGTCAGTTTTAACAGTATTTTTCCATACTGTACTGTGAACTGTCCATGTACTGTATGTATTGATCTAGAGATACTGAGTTTGTCAACAAACTTTGTTCACATATTGGTAATTTTACTATTATGACTTATCCAGTTGATTTGGCCTGCAGCAGAAACTTAATCCAGTATTGGTTATTAAATTCTACAAGTTGGTATTGCGAGTAAATATGTTAACTTCCTGAAGTTAACAAGTAAATGTGTGGTAGTCGAAGTTCCACTCATTGTGATAGCTGCAAGGTTTATTACAATGAATTGGTGTTTTTTCTTGGTGTTTTTCGTAAAACTTTTCGGCTTTGTAACGTATATTGGAAGTATTTGGAGTGTAGCAGAAAATGTTGGAATAGTTGCTGGTTGCTGTACATGTGGATGTTGTGCAAAAACGTCGGATGAAAGTTTTGAAAATGAGATTGTAATTTTTTATACTTTTATACTGTTGTGATGTAGTTGATGGAACCATCAGAGTACACCTGTTATTATGTTGCTTTATACAAATTGAAGAATAGTGTTGTTTAATGGACTACTTTTTATGGCAAGTTTTTTTAAGGGACTACTTTTTAAAGGCCGGATTTAAGTGAGGAACATGCTCCTCTAAAAGCCAAAGAGAAGTGTTATATTGTTGCTTGATGACACAGACTAATAGCATGTATGTCATTAATTCATTGTAATGTAAAAGTAGATTATATCCAGATGAAATAACTGTTCGCGACTCAATTTCACTGTGTTATCTCGTTTCTACCCAGCTTATTTAAAAAAATTACTGATGAAGATAATTAAGGGATGTGGACCTAAGATAGAGGTGAAATCAAAAGAGATTTCATACAACAATGCTGCACTCATGGATGCTCTCCTAGCATGAAATGAATACAGTAACTGTGGTGCTCACTTAATGATACATGTCCTGATTATTCCCAGAAACAATGGTTGTCCTTCCTTTCTTAATGAAAAAAATTCTGAAGAAACATCTTCACAACATTTTATGAAGGGTTGATTTGTTTAGGTTTGATGTAAACAAAGTTTGGACTAAAACTTTGTCATCATTGCAGATTAGTTTACTTTGATCAACACTGTTGCAGATTGGCTTACAGATTGGTTTAAATCGATCAAGCCCATTGCATATTGTTTTAAATTATCAGTGTCATAGACCATTACATTTTGGTTTACATTTACCAAGACTATTGCAGACTGGTTTACATTGACCAAGACCACTTCAGATTGGCCTACATTGACCAAGACCATTACATGTTGGTTTACAGTGACCAGGACTATTGCAGATTGGCTTACATTGTCATTGCCCAGGACCATTGCATTTTGGTTTACATTGACCAAGACCATTGCAGATTGGCTTACATTGTCAAAGACCAATGCAGATTGGCTGTCATTGTCCAAGACCATTGCAGATTAGTTTACATTGACCAAGACCATTGCATATTTGTTTACATTGTCCAAGACCGATTGCCTTACATTGATTTGCATTGACCAAGACAATTGCAGATTGGCTTTCATTTGACCAAGTTTTACCATTTAGTCATTAGAGATTGGCTTACCTTTGACCAAGACAATGCAGTTTGGTTTCTGCATTGTCCATATGCATTTTTGTTTACATTGTCCAAGACCATTGTAGATTAGTTTACATTGACTAAGACCATTGCAGATTGGCTTACATTGTGAAAATCCAATACAGATTAGTTTACATTGTCAAAGACCATTGCAGATTGGTTTACATTGTCAAAGACCAATACAGATTGGTTAACATTGACCAAAACAATTGCATATTGGTTAACTTTGTCATTATCCAAGACTATTGCATTTTGGTTTACATTGACCAAGACCATTGCAGATTGGTTTACATTGACCAAGACCATTGCATATTTGTTTACATTGTCCAAGACCATAGCAGATTGGTTTACATTGACCAAGACCATTGCAATTGTTTACATTGTCCAAGACCATAGCAGATTGGTTTACATTCAAGATTGCCTATTGGTTTACATCGCCAAAAATTTTTAAAAAATTTTTTATTTTAAAAAACAATTTTTTTTTTTTTTAAAAAAAAAAATTTTTAATTTTCACCAGTCCAGTTGTTAGAAGTGCAACTTGCTTTATATTGTTGAAGACCAACAGAAATGGTAGATCAATGTCATTGCATTGCTAAGAAGTTGTTATATCAGAAATATAATTATAGTTGTTTTTAAATATACATTGTAATAATCTGATGATTCATAAAAGTATGATATTAATCATATATACAAAATGCATATATTATACAGATCTATTCACCTGAATCCTTTACATCAATAGTGCACAATACATTTTCCCATATTTCAGTGGGAATCAACCATACTTGAGCTATGGAAACTTTCATAGGTTATACAAAATGTACTTAAGTTTGAATGCCTTTTCAATTTTTGTTTTCTCTCTCAAGGTCAGCAGTTTTAGAAGGTTTGGCATGATGTTCATGCACAAATGGCTTTTGTGATTAAGTTTGATGAGAAAAGTTGTACTTGGATCTTACCAGGTCAAGATATCTTATAATCAGTGTTGTTTATCATTGGAGAGTTGAGTGACTTATCACCATCTGCATACCTAATAAAGCAGAATTTTACTTGTATGTTGTTCTAGACATTTTACTTGCAAGTTTGTTAGTTCTACACTTGCTGTTTGTTAAGGATATTGTGATAGTGATGAAATAGATATTTGTGTACACAGAAGTTTACACTCATTGCATAAAAAGGTAGTTCATGGTGCAAGAAAGATTTAATCCCGTATATTATGTAATGAATTGTTGGACTCTTCTACTGCGTCACTGTCACATTATCCCAAATAAACTATACCTTTTGAATATGAATCAAGCATTGGTATAGGCCAGGACAGATTGCAGTATACAAGTTGACATGACTACAGCTTTGATAATATACAGTTATATATTCTGTTTTATAGCAACTTTTTTATTACTTCTGTGTTTCCTTTGATGATTGTTAGTAATCTATGATGTATTTGTAATGCTGGTTCCTGTGTTTGTGTTATGTCCTGATGGATATACATGTAACAGCTGTACCAGTGTAACCCTGCTGTCTTTACTATGTCACTAGAATCATCCCCATATTGGTGTAAAATGATTACAGTCAATAATACAATTACTGATGTCATTTAACAATATATACACCATAAACATTGAATACTGTTGTAAGATAAGATAAGATTCTGAGTTTATTCCCCATTATCTCCTCCCCATTGTTCTTTATTTGAGCATGCAAGATGCTGTCTTTTGCAATGATTTGGTCTCTGAAAGATAATCATTAAAAAAATTATATACATGTAATTAATTGTTTATCGCCAATATTCTGTCTCCCACATTGAAGTGTTGTGGAGATACATTGATTTTGTACTGTCACAAGATTGTCCAGACATCTCCTCTTATACACATGCTGGATTTTCATAAAACTTTTCAGGAAGCATCAGTATGAAGTCTAGTTGTGGGGTGAAAGGTCATGGTCACAGGGACCTGAAAACAAATTCTTGTCTGTATTTTTTCTTCAAAACCCCTTGCTTGATTTTCATAAAACTTTGCATGAAACATCAGTTTGAAGATTATAGTTGTACATATTATAAATCGGGGTCAAAGGTCAAGGTCATAGGGTTGGGAGACATGTTTTTTGTGAAAAACAGTGTGTAGCTCAGTGGTGCAGAATCATACCATGTCTGTTACTAATTCCTGGGTTATTGTAATGCTCTTCCCTGAATCTTGACTGCTATTCTATATACAGAACCTTCACTGGAAATTCTTTATAAATCTTTCCTCACCATTGAATCAAGTCTGCTTTAACAGTACAAAGACGATCTTTGGCCAACATTTATTTCGCAAATTTATTACTTTTATTCACTTGAAAACTAATACAGCTCAAATTACATTTTACATTTTACATTTTACAACTACTGGTACTACTAAACAAACAACAGTAGTGTTTTAATCTAGATCTGCATTCAAAAATTGCGTTGAGAAGACTTGAAAACAAATTTCAAACATTGCTTGGGATATTTATATTGTTGTGTATCAAGTCTTATGAATTTTGATAAGTGGGCTTACGAAGTAAATTAAAATGATTGTTTGATAAAAGATATGATAGACAGTTATACTTGAGGTTGTATTAACTTCCTGTATTGTATACTGTATTAGTCTCTCTGAACACTGCTCATCTGGTACTTCAACAATAAGATAACTTCAGCTTTATCTGCCCATCAGTCAATTGAAAATGTGATTTTCATATGTCATATGTATCTGTAGATTACATTATTATTCCTTACTCTATTTGCAGGTTAAAGCAGGGCAAGTTTATAATGATTACATAGGGTAAGTAAAGATTTAAAGTTACTTGTGTGTTGACCCTCATCAGAAATGCTGCACAAGTTAATTTTCAGGGTCACTTGGCCTGCAAGACAAGGTGTGCTTTGTGGACAAATTTCTCAAGGCCTTGTTTCCAGCATTTTTAGAACTTTGAATATAATGATTTCAGTTGTAACTGCCAGAAAGTTCAGCTTTAACTATCAGCATTAGTGCTACTATTGTAATGCCAAATATACCAGCCATATCTTGGTTCTCTGAGTATTGCAAACAATGTCCTAGATCTAAACACAACTGCCAAAATCATAGAGAAAATATGGAGATTGATAAAAAGTTGGGTTCATTAATAGTCAATATTGAATACTTTTCTCAGTCAGTTTTTTTTGTGTCACCTGCCTATGCTGCAGCAGGACATGCCTAGATCACTGCACTATCTTCTTCCAGCTGTGTCTCTTGTCATCATGCTTTAACATTGTTGGCCAAAGCACTGCATCTGATTAGACTTTTTGTAGATTTTTAACACCAGAGAAATGCAGAATGCGAGGATTTTTCTTAGAAAATTAAAAAAATTCTCCATATCCTGGCTTTAGCATGCCATTTCCCAAAATTGCAACTGCAGAAAATTGGGAAGGAAGAGCAATAATGGCTGAAATCAGAAACATTCCTTGACTCAACCTTGACCCTTACAGACCCTTATCTGATTGCCCAGTGAATAATTTAAGCAATGTATCAACCAAATCTAATTAACTTAAATAATCAGTTGACCAATGGACTGCAAGTAACGGACTCTTCCTTGGTTGAGGTGCTTGGTCAAGGAAGGTTTCTGAATATAGCCATTAGTTTTGATAGCAATGTATCTAAGACAGATCTGTTGTGTAAAAAGGATTGACTTAGCTTAATATTTAAATTAGAAGTCAATTACAGTAAATAGAGAGTTTTGATGATTTTATTCAATAAATGTTATGCCAGAGGACATTTTAAACATCTTGTATACTGTAACATTTATTTTTATTATATTGCCAATACACATAAGTATGTGTTTGTTTATCTTTTATGCTCTGATTATTTCTGTTTGTCAGGTATAGTGATTTTGAAATTTGATATAATAATAAATATACTGAAAAGCGATGACCTTGAAAATAAAGATTTACATTTAAAGCTGTAGGTCTAGATTTTGCTAACAGATAGCAGGCGGCTTTAATAGGTTTTGTTGTTATATCATTGTACATGAACAGGCTTTAAGTCATGTATTATAGTCAAATATAAATGATTTAGATGTACATATGTGCATTGACCCACTTTGCAAACTTGTCAGTTTGCCACCATCACAGCCAAAGTATGTCATCAGTCGAACTAAAGATATTTCAGTAATAGAGTGCAAAACATGAAACATGGCTGTAAGGAGATTTTATGGCCCCTACAGAGATGAGCCCAAGAACATTTCAATACTCTGTACAAACACAAATATGCAAGTTAGTAGTTTAGATGCCCATTACATACATGACACAGTTCGGTTCTAGATTTCAATGTGCAATTCAAGAATGGGTATTGCTCTTTTGAAGCTTACATGCCCATTTGCATGCCCTTCTCTTGACTAGAACATTAAATTTTTTGTTTCCTGAAATAGGCACAGAGACATTTAGCTGAGCTATTTTTATCACCTAATGTCTCACTTCACAGTTTGCAGTCTTTCTGTCTTCATATTTACCTTGTGAACATTTTAGCAGCCACATTCTATAGCTAGTCATCTTGAAAATTGGGCAGTATTCTCTCAAGGTGGAGATTAAAATCTAGGTCTTATAAGATCAAAAATGTCCTGCGGGTCAAATGAAAGGAGAACATACCATGGTAGAGGCCATTGGTCAGTCAGGGTGTTTGTTTCGATAAGCTTTGCTTTTTTAGCTCACCTGGCGTACGCCAGGATTGATGATTGTCCATCGTCCGTTGTCCGTCGTCCGTCAACATTTTGATTCAAATGACATCTCCTCTGAAACTACTAGGCCAATGTTGATAAAACTATGTAGGAATGTTCCTTGCATGAAGCTCTACCAAAATTGTTCAAAGAATTCCATTCCATGCAGAACTCTGGTTGCTATGGCAACAAATAGGAAAAACTTTAAAAATCTTCTTCTCTGAAACCACAAGGCCTAGAGCTTAGATATTTGGCATGTAGCATTGTCTAGTGAACCTCTACCAAGATTGTTCAAATTATGACCCCCGGGTCAAAATTGACCCCATGGGGGTGGTCACTTAGTTTTGCATAGGCTTTATATAGGAAAAACTTTAAAAATCTTCTTCTCTGAAACCACAAGGCCTAAAACTTAGATATTTGGCATGAAGCATTGTCTAGTGGACCTCTACCAAGATTGTTCAAATTATGACCCCAGGGTCAAAATTGACCCCGCGGGGGTGGTCACTTAGTTATGCATAGGCTTATATAGGAAAAACTTTAAAAATCTTCTCTGAAACCACAAGGCCTAGAGCTTAGATATTTGGCATGTAGCATTGTCTAGTGGACCTCTACCAAGATTGTTCAAATTATGACCCCTGGATCAAAATTGACCCCGCGCTGGTGGTCACTTAGTTTTGCATAGGCTTATATAGGAAAAAACTTTAAAAATCTTATTCTCTGAAACCACCATGCCTAGAGCTTAGATATTTGGCATGTAGCATTGTCTAGTGGACCTCTTCAAAGTTTGTTCAAATTATGCCCCTGGGGTCAAAATTGACCTTGCCCGGGGGAGGGGGGTCACTTGTTTTACAAAGACGTATATAGGAAAACCTATTGTATATAACATTATCTAATGATCTTCCACCAAGGTGAGCGATATAGGGCCATCTTGGCCCTCTTGTTTAACGTAACATCTGAATGAGGCATTGTACATACTTCATGTGTACTCACATGAGCAATATAAATAGGGTTTCATTAATTTCAAGTCCAAAACTTTGGGTACTCCTGGTACTTGGTTCAACTTTAGGAAGTCTAGAGATATATTTGCTCAAAGAAGCCCATTTTAAGGCTGATCTCACCCCCGCATACAGCATTTATTCAAATTAATGTCAGCTTTCTGCAAATTGATTTAATCTAGGTTACTAGGTGACATATTGGTTAGCTCTGCATCAGCTGTTCTGGTCCGATTGGTTCTAATTTAATTAACTTTATTGGGTTTTGAAAATTTGCTCAGGTGGGTTAACAGAGCCTCTCATTGTGTTTCTGCTTGATGTATGATAACATCCATATAAAGTGAATTGAGCAGGACACTTCCCTTGAGCAGGTGTAGTAATTGTTTTACTCCTACTTATCATCATCAGATGAAGCTAACTTGTCATGAGTATTGATTCTTGCTTGCAGTCTGTTAACAGTGAGATAAATAGTTTCCAGTAAAGCATAAAGAATCCCCAACGATGCACTACTATATCGCATATAGGCTATAATTAGGTGCCTATTATTTCTGTGAGAACATGAAGGTGTCGCCGGTACTGTCACAATAGGGTTATGTTTGCAGAGCACGCCATGCCAAATGGCTAATTGGTATTCAGTTAGAGCATTTTGGTCAAAAAGTTTCATTCATTTAGTAAATTCATTCTAATTTTCTCTGGCATAAAAATGGAAGAAACTCACAGGATTTAAGTCCAACTCTATGAGAAAAGGGGCTGTACTGGGGTTATATTGATATTTTGGTGATTAAGTTGTTTGCTACAATCTCGAATTTGAATAGTTAAGGTATTAGCCCAAGTGGCATGGATGCTAGCGTTATTATGTATGAAGGTCCTCCAGTACAAACATACTGGCTGGGTTTGTATTTCAAAGTTATTCCGTGTTGTAACACAGTCAGTGATAACTATAATTATGCACCCCATTGAAGCTTGAGGGGTATATTAGTTTGTATGTGTTGGTAAACCAAACCTTGTTTGAACAATAACTAGAGAATTATTTGACCTAGGTTCCTCAAACTTGGTAGGTTGTTTGGTCATGACAAGTAGACGACCCTTTTGATTTTGAGGTCAAGTTCATAGAGACCTTCAACAGAAAAAAGAGAATGCTTTGGCCTAGTGTCCTTAAACTTTGTAGGTAGGTTGGCCATGTCCAGTAGATGACCCTAATTAATTTTGAGGCCAACGGGTCATGATCACAATGACCTTTATTGCTAAACAACTAATTGGCTGCCATCAGGGGGGAATACATGTTTTACAAACATATCTTGTTACCATATGCACAGCTTTTGTAACTTTTATTTTGCCTTCAAACAAACTACGATTTATATTTTCAGGAAAGATGAAATTTTATTACCGAGTGCTATACAATTAGATCCGCCCATGTTAGATTTTCAAGAGCAGTAAGTGATTTTCCTTATTTCTTATAGAGCAGATGGCAAGTTGTTTAAGTACAGTGCATTATTATCATGTACTTATTATCATCACGTAATCATTACAACATGTTCATACAGTACTATCTTACAATCTGCTTGCTGCTCAACATTTATGATGAAACATATTTGTTTATAAATGAAATTCAACAGCTGATTATAGTTTAAGTGTCTACTTTCCTGCAGCTTTATGCAGTTTTTAATTCCTATGTACAAGACTAATTATAGATCCTTGGTTTATATTGCGGTCTCAAACAAAGTTATTGGCTGCATGAGGCAAGTTTTTCTGCCTCTCCCTGCCATTTCAGGGCATTGTATCTTATGCGTTGCAACAGGGAACATGAAGGCTTAAACTGTAACTTGCGTCTTACGTGAATGAAACTACAGCCACATTGGCTGATATACATGTTAGTGGTCACCTCGCAGTGTTAAAACAAAATAACTTCCCAGATATGCAACAGAAAAGTTGCTGAATTTTACGCTTTTTATAAACAGACATATCAAATGTCTGCCTTTGAAATGCAGACAGAAAAAAAGCTAAAAGGCTGTCTAACAAAACTATTATTCTGTTAATGTATTGAGGTGCGCTTTGATAGGAAAAGTATTGTTCGTGATTTAATTTCCTGTGAAATTGGTCAATAATGGCAGTCAATAATCAGCAACCATTACAGAGGAGCATTGTGCCTGTCCTGTTAATGTATTGAAAAGATTACATTTTGTGCTAGTACATAATCAATAGTTAGAAAATTATAAATATTTCTCGCCACAGGTAACTAACTGACGTGGCAGTGTCTGATATAGCCAGCGTTGGTGGCACCAGAGATATTGACAATGACTGGTTTTGCGAATATTTCGCTAAAATTGATATATTGCAATCGTATATAAACTAATGTGGTTCTACAGAAATAGCTGATTATTAAAAGAGATATTTCTGGATTTCTCCAAAGATTGGAAACGGTTTTAGAATCTACGTGACAGTTTGTTTAAGGCAAAACCGCAGGAAAACTGATTGGCATTTCTGAATTTCCCAAAATTGATACAAAATTCTCTTCTTTCCTGATGATTTAATCAGATACCCACTCGGTTGCCGTAGGGATTGTTTAGCATTGCATATAATGTCCTGTTGTTGTAGGTTGTTTCTCTAGCTACATAAATAATAACAAGAATATACCATATTTGTTATACAAACATAAAAGAACGCGGCTATTATATTGTTATACAAACATAAAAGAACGCGGCTATTATATTGTTATACAAACATAAAAGAACGCGGCTATTATATTGTATCACAAATTTTTCAACTAATACAATACAAATGATTTAGATCATTTTTCTGCATGATATTCCTGGAATTGGAACACTCATTTGACCTAATTTTGTTCTTTTTTCCAATGAGTGGTGCTTCTTAGAAAAATGAAAACTTCCTCACACGTAGGTGGTCAGTTTACTTAATACAATAGAATTGTGTAGAAGTGTCTTGCTAATGTCATAGTATAGAACTTAGTGATGTAAAGTACAAATGATTTGAAAGTAGTGGGGTAGCTTAGTAGGAGTAGCCGATACCAGTCAATTCTAAATGACAAGCTCTGGTATAAGTATGACAACACCACAATGACTGAGGTGACAGAGGTAGGCTGTACAAAAGTTGTGAAAATTTCATACAATTCTTGTTTTCTGTGTGGAAGTAGAATCTGTGTTAAAAGTCAGTTACATGTATATGACGCATGTTACTCCTGTAATGACAACATTATGACGCTTAGATCTGTTAAAGTTACAGAAATAACTAGAAAACTAGACGTTAGGTGTGACAGATAGACGAGGTATAAGTTCTAAGTGTACGTCTCCAAACTCCTCTGTCCTCTCATTGTAATACTATGGCATGCTGACCAGAGCACTGATATTAAATAACTGATGCTTTTCCTCATTGGATACTGTGCCAACTCTTTATACCCCCAAAACGAAGTTTAGGGGGGTATATAGGAGTCACCCGGTGGTTGGTCGGTCGGTCGGTCGGTCGGTCGGTCGGTCGGTCGGTCGGTCGGTCGGTCTGTTGCATTTTCCTTATCCGGAGCATAACTTGAAAACTACTAGTTGGAATTCAATACAACTTCATACAATGGTCAAGCACATTGAGAGGAAGTGCGTGCACAAGAACTAAACTCCATCTTGACTAATTACAGAGTTATTGCCCTTTGTTACTTTTCCTTGTCCGGAGCAAACTTGAAAACTACTAGTTGGAATTCAATACAACTTCATACAATGGTCAAGCACATTGAGAGGAAGTGCAGTGCACAAGAACTATAACTCCATCTTGACTAATTACAGAGTTATTGCCCTTCGTTACTTTTCCTTGTCCGGAGCATAACTTGAAAACTACTGGTTGGAATTCATCAACTTCATACAATGATCAAGCACCTCAGAGGAAGTGCAGTGTACAAGAACATAACTCTATCTTGAGTATTTACTGAGTTTTGCCCTTTGTTAGTTTTCCTTGTCCGGAGCTAACTTGAAAACTACAAGTTGGAATTCAATACACTTCATACAATGGTCAAGCACTTGAGAGGAAGTGCAGTGCACAAGAACTATAACTCCATCTTGACTAATTACAGAGTTTTGCCCTTTGTTACTTTTCCTTGTCCGGAGCATAACTTGAAAACTACTAGTTGGAATTCAATACAACTTCATACAATGATCAAGCACACTCAGAGGAAGTGCAGTGTACAAGAACTATAACTCTATCTTGAGTATTTACCGAGTTATTGCCCTTTGTTACTTTTCCTTGTCCAAGCAAACTTGAAAACTACTGGTTGGAATTCAGTACAACCTCATACAATGGTCAAGTACATTTAGAGGAAGTGCGTGCACAGGAACCATAACCCCATCTTGACTCATTACAGAGTTTTGCCCTTTGTTACTTTTCCTTGTCCGGAGCAACTTGAAAACTTCTGGTTGGATTCATACAACTTCATACAATGGTCAGCACAGTGAGAGGGAGTGCAGTGCACAGTAACCATAACTCCATCTTGACTAATTACAGGGTTATTGCCCTTTGTTACTTTTCCCTGTCTGGAGCTTTTTGAAAACTACAAGTTGGAATTCAATACACTTCATACAATGGTCAAGCACAATGAGAGGAACTGCTAAGAACAATATCTCTTTTTAGTTTGTTTGCAAGGTTTATGTTACTACGAACTTCTTCAGTTTATAAAGCAATCCTTTTGGGGGTATTAATCACATTTAGTGATAGCTCTAGTTTTACTTGTTAGTTGTATCTTGGTGTTCACAACTTGAACATGGCTTGTTGAAAGGTTCCTAATTTAATCATAATCATGTTAGATGTAACTCAGTATAAAAGAAAGATTGTGATGAAGCTGGCTCAAAACGTTTTAAGTTAAAATGATGTTTAACTTGGTTAAAATGGGTCTAACACGCCCTCACTAAGCATTTCTAGGTGATGTTGTATGTTACAGGTTTGAATCCTGATGTTTACCTTGTAATAGATTGATCGGGTACTTTTATTGGTCAGGCAATCACTTGTGGTCTGTATGTTCTTCACTTTGTACTGATATGTTAAAATCCGTCTGCATATTATATTGATGTGTTACTATTCTATTTCAGGCCAGTGGGAATGCCTCGTATGGAACATGTTACAGTACATAATTCAGATAGCAAGAATAATTTACACTTACTCTCAATATCGGGGAGTACAGCACATTTTCATTGCTCCTTTTTTCAAGATAAAGTAAGTAATTGATTATTTTCCCGGATATGTATAGTAACGGTGTTTTTTTTTTTAGCATTTAATACACTTCTGAATAGAGATCTGATGCTGTTTGCCTGTTATTTGTCGGAGCTTGACGTTTCAACCCTATATCAGTCACTTTTTGTGTCGCCCTTACGGAGAAAATGCTATACATAGGGATCGCTTTATCCGTCAGTCAGTCTGTCACTAAAACTTAATGTTGGCTATAACTTTGCCATTTCTTTAGATTTCTTCATCAAACTTTACAATTGTATTGCTTATGACAAAAGGGTCATGATGCCACAATTAAGTAGGTAAAGGTCATATTTGACAGAGTTATGCCCCTTTTTTAACTTAGTTTTTGCCATGAAAACTTAACATTAGCTATAACTTTGCGATTTCTTAAGATTTCTTCATCAAACTTTCAAATTGCATTGCTTGACAAAAGGGTCATGATCTCATTAAATTTTGTAGGTCAAGGTCATATTGACAGAGTCATGCCCCTTTTTGTACTTAAATTCTGGCTATAATTTTGCAATTTCATAAGGCTTCTTCATCAGACTTTCAAATTGTATTGTTTATGACAAAAGGGTAATGAACCATTATTCCTTAGAAGAACCAGTGCTAGAATCCTATCCTTCATGATAAACTGCCAGCTTTTTCACATGCAGAGACATGGTATCAGGGCTTGAACCCACAATCTCTGAGAGTTTACAGTGATTTCCAGTCAGGGACTCGCTTCTTGACTACAGAGATGGACTCCAGAAACAATGCTGCCTAAGTCTGTCTATCTTTCTGTCAGATAGTTCATTCGTCTTAGTAAGAATTGTGCAGAAGTCAGCACAAATAATTATTACAATCCTGTTTTAGTTTAGTTTACACATTTAACTTATGTATTTAGGCTTGATTGTGAAGAAAGCTTGACGTTTATCAAGTCACTCTTGAGTCCGCTTCTTGGAAAAACCAGTACTGGTGTCATATGAGGAGGAACGGTCGTGACCCAAGTGGGGCTCGAACCCGCAACCTCCAGCATGAGTGGAAGGCACCGTAACCTCTACATCACCGTTCCTGATCAGGTTCAAGCTGATTATGATCTACACTGGTCACAAGGGCAGAATCACTTGCTGCTATTGTAGTAAGATTTGATGTGTGCAACATAAAGAATTTTAAATTGTTTCGGTTGTGTATTAAATTTTCAGTCAATTACTCTGAACTTTTTACACTTAATACCTGTTTGTCTTATACTAATATGTTGCTATTACTATTGTGTATTGTAGATAGTCCCTCCAGGTGGGAACACAACATTTGATGTTGTTTTTCTTGCCCGACAAGAGGGGAATGTGGAAAATACTTTATATATCCATACATCCCTGGGATCTTTTAAATATCAAGTACGTATTGTTAATTGTTTTATAATTAAGGAAGTTAAATTAAAAGTCTGACATCTTGAATCATGCAGATTTTTGAGAAGTCATATTTTAAAGCATCTATAATACATAACTCCATTGTAACAGGATTAGATGGTATTGTCAAGATTTTGTCATCAGAAGTCATAAGAATACTAAGTGTTGTACTTTGAATTAGTGATATATAGTATGTAAATATTAATAAAGTGGATGTCTCTCAGCTTATATAGAACATCCCTTAAGGTGCTGAAGTTTTGATATGGAGTAACAAGACTTACATTCTACCTATACATGTAAAAGATACCATTTATTGAGAATGGGGGTACTGTAAATTTGGTAATTTTCATGTGATGAAACTTTTGTGATTTGTGAGCAGACAGACTTATTTGCAAATTTAAATTCACAAAAGGAGAATTGTCTAATAGTAAATCTAAAATGAATCTTTCACAAGCCTTTTAAATAAGAGAAGTGGGAAATTGGCAGAAAAAAGTGAAAATTAGATAATCACAAATATTACAAAGTTCTCAGTATGTACCATAAATACTTGGCCATAAGTTGATCTCAGCCATAAGTCGAGGGTATAGTTTTGGCTTTAAAATTAGTAATTTAGTCTAGACCCTTCCATAAGTCGAGGGGGGATTTTGGCATGATAAAAGGAGTAATTATTGTTTGGGGATTATTAACAAACATACAAACAGCAACACTAAAATTTCAAATTCTATTCACATCATCAAACATTTTGTTTTACCATTGTAAAAATATACAATAGTTTGTTGACCAAGTTAAAAAGTGTTTGATGTAATTATTTTTGATTATCATATATTTTCGCGACCCCGCTTGTGCCAGATTTTCGGGTATAATTGCCTATTATTTTTGGCTTTTTAAGAGAATTTGAATTAAGAAAAAGATTCTGGGTATCTTTACAATCTTAAAAAATGTCTTCAAAGATAAATTATATCATTTTTAGCCCACCTGACACAAAGTGCCAGAGTGAGCTATTAGGATCACTCAATGTCCGGGGTCCGTCCGTCCGTCCATTTCTTTCAAACGACATCTCCTCTGAAACCACTGGGCCAATGTTGATTAGACCATGAAGCTCTACCAAAGTTGTTAAAAGAATTTCATTCCATGCAGAACTCTGGTTGCTATGGCGACAAATAGGAAAAACTTTAAAAATCTTCTTCTCTGAAACCACAATGCCTAGAGCTTAGATATTTGGCATGTAGCATTGTCAAGTAGACCTCTACCACAGTTGTTCAAATTATGACGCCCGCATCAAAATTGACCCCCCACAGGTGGTCACTTAGTTTTGCATAAGCTTATATAGGAAAAAATTTTAAAATCTTCTCAGAAACCACAAAGCCTAGAGCTTAGATATTTAACATGTAGCATTGTCTAGTGCACCTCTACCAAGATTGTTCAAATTATGACCTCCTAGTCAAAATTACCCCTTTCTGGGAGGGGTGGAATTCACTTGATTTCACATAGGTTTATATAGGGAAAACAAAAAAAAACCACAAGGCAGACAGGCAGATAATGAATATTTGAAATGTTACTTAACATTAGTTTAGTTTATACTAATTTATTTTAGCTCGATTGTGAAGAAAGCTTATAGCTTATCGAGTCACTCTCGAGTCCACTTCCTGGAAAAACCAGTACTGGTGTCATATGAGGAAGTACGGTCCTGACCCCAGTGGGGCTCAAACCCGCAACCTCCAAGATGAGCGGCCGACACCTTAACCTCTACACCACCGCTCCCCTTTACTTAGCATTGTGAAGTGGACTCTACGAATTATGTTAAAATCATGACCCCTTTTATTATAGCCAGTGGTAGTCAGGTGAGCGATATAGGGCGATCATGGCCCTCTTTTTTAAAGTTTTTACGTAATTATTGATATTTGTCACGCATTTTCGTGACCCCACTTCTTTATGATTTTTGGGAATATTTGCGGATATTTTTTCGGAGAATTTAGCGATTTCAAATTAAAAAAAAAAATTTTTGTAGAACTTGGCCATAAGTCGAGTAAGCCTTTGAAAGGTAATTTCGGGATCGAATTTGGTCGACTAATGGCCAAGTATTTACGGTAGAAATACTTTGCATCAGTTTTAAACATGCATATACAAATAGAAATCTTAATGATTTTCAATTTCTTTTAAATACATTTTATAAATTACATACTGAAATTTTCACAATACCCAAAATGATTTGAAATGAGAAAGTGGCTGTTAGGTAGTATATAACTTTGGAGGATTTATGCTCTTTGTATTGCCTCCTCACACATACTTGGGCTTGTATAAAGTACATGGTGACATATTAATGAGTTTTTTATTCTCAATAAAGTAACATGTGATTGATATTACATGTTTCAAACTGTATAACCAACAAAGAGCAATGAAAGAATGTTAGCAAATGTTCCGACAGCCTATCAGTCAAAGAGTGCTTACTGATCTTAGTACTTCTCAGGGGACAGTTTATTCTCAACTTCTTAGGGGACAGTTAATAGTCTCTTTGGTACTGAGATATCTCTCATTGACACTTCTAGGACAAACTGTCAAGTCTTTCTAGTTTGTACTGATTTATACAGCATCCCTAAAGAATGTATGGTGGTTTAAGAGAATAAGCTGGAAGATTTACAGATGTTTTAGGAAAAGATGCATGAATTTATGTTTTTCCACAAAATGCAACCAAAATTATATCTCTTGTTTCTACAGCTGGTGCAGCATTATTGAAACATGTTGCAGGAAAGATAAATATGGGGCAGTTAACATTGCTGGAATACTATTGAAAACTGAAAACTTCAGCCGAGCACATATGGGACTTCTTTAAACTGATTAACGAGAATGGTGAAAATAGATTACTGTAAATCAGGTTTCTCAGTTTCTGAATTTGAAAATGAGAAAATGACATTGATCATCATGATTTTGATAAAGCATGCTTTCTCAAGACCCATACTCAAGGTCATACTTTATACAAGTCTTGCTGTCCATGTGTCCGAGAAATGCATTAGTCTAGAAAACAAGCCTTGATCAAGATCCATTTGGTGCTTATCTCTTAATGAAAAGGTCAAAGTCAAAATTACAATTCAAAGTCATGTAGGGCATTCTTCATAACTAGAATGGTACCATTGTCTGTGGCCAGATACTGCTGTTGCCAAGATACAGTTCCCTTGCCTAACGGTCAAGGTCATACTGCAAGGTGTCAAATAAATATTGATCTAATGTGCTATCTAACTAATATCTGTCCTATAATTTATTTAAGGATTTCCAAAAGACTTGTCAAGATTAATGACGCTTAGACCGTGATTATTTTAAAGAAGCTCATGCATAGCAAACATGCAAATAATCTAGAATTGCCATCGCGTACTCAAGTTTGAACATCTCTATCACAGTGTTATGGATATTAACATAACAGTTATGAATAATTGAAAGAAATTGTTTCCATTGCTCTTTGTTACACAGGATTTAGTTTTCATATTGCCATTAGCAAGAATATTTATTACCTACTGCAGTATTTCAAATTGTTTAGAATGGTTTGTAAAGTATGGTCAGATGTCAGTTATTGTAGCAGGTTACAGGCTTAATCTATTACTTTAATGTAACCCAACATGCAGTACATTTAAAAACACACGGTTTTCAGTTGGCGATAGTTTCCTTAAGTATCATTGTAATGGCAAAGCAGGTTTATAATGTAGTGTTCTTTTACATTTTATTTTGTAATGATATTTAGAGTGCATGAAAGGTTAACCATAAAATAAACATGATGCAAATACATGAAAGGCAAACATGAAATAAACATGATGCAAAGTGTTTTTCCCCCTCCCCAAAATCATTTCTATGAAAAATGAAAAAATCTGTGTTGTGCATTTTTATGTATTGAGTATTCTTCAATATTAATGTAACCACTTTGAAAAGATAATAAATGAGAGAATATTTGTGCATATTTTAGGTATTTGGAGTAGGAACAGCAAATCCATACAGATTGCGGCCGTATTTAGGCGCGAGAGTTCCAGTCAATAGCAGTTTTTCACCTTTAATTAATATGCATAACCCACATAGTACCCCGTTACAGGTTTGTACATAATATAAAGCTTCATTGAGTCAATGTACAGCAAGAACAGCATCTGGTTCTGAGCTTGTCCAAGCTTAAAGTGCTCATGGTGAGCTTTAAGGGTATCTGGCTGTCTGTTATCCCCAGTTTGCTTCACATGTCATCTTCAAACCTCTAACCACATGGCAGCGCAAAGGAAAATCTTTAAAAATCTTTGACTTTAGTTTGTGGATTAGGGGGCATATGAAGATTATGCAGGGTTCTGCTATGACAGAAGGGATAATTCAGTGTAGGGATAATGATGAGCAGGAAAGCACTACACAGTATTGACTATAATGAGATTGATATCAATTTGAAGGGTACTAGGAAGGTTATACAGTGACACCTGTCAGGAGCAGCCAGCCAAGGGAGGCAACAAAAGTATACTGCTGAATCATACACGTGTATTTAATATTAAAATGGTCTCTTTGGATACATCCGTGTTGGATGCTAAAGACAGGCGGTTGCTTAATTGAGGTGTAAACTAACACAGGTTAAACTGTATACTGTTTTTCTTGAGCTAGAAAGTTATATCCGCATGCATATATTATTATGTATATGGAATATTTTGATTACAGAAAAAAGAGTAATTAGTCTGTATTACAGACAATACAGTAGGTTTACTTCCTAGAAACAGCTGTCTGGCTGACATTATGAAAATTAATAAAGGCTCGGATTGTATGTTTATTAGCTGTGGTGTAAAATAAGAACAGTTATTGTTATAAAATAACAAAAATAATCAATTGTTGGAAGAAAATTGTTTTGTCTAAATAGAGGACACAGCCAGGTTATTACACTGCAACCCTGTTGCAACGCGGTAGTTGGAGTCCAATTGGTCAGACCGCGTTATAAGTGAGACTCTCTTTATAACGCGGTCTGATCATCAGCCGCTGTTTTCTTGCATAGCGCGTATATAACGCGAGTACCCCACCCACCTAACTAAATGACAGCATATTGATGTTTAGCACGCATCATGTTTTTATGAAATCGAGTGGTTAAATTGTAGAAAATAATGATTCTATGTAAAATAAATTAGTTAATTAAGCACGAAATTAAATAAAAGAGAAATTCTTGCGTAAATATTTGCTATTGAAAACGAAAGTACATCCATTTTCTGAAAATGATGGCTAAAGTGAAAGTACTTTTTTGGTTAAAACAAACAACAACAGTTTTGTAATTGATTTATTTAAGTTCAGGTAAGCCTGCAATCAAAGATGCGCAAACAAATATTAATTCACACGATTTACAAGTTATTGTCAAACAAACAAAGAGGTCAGCTTGTGAATAACGGAGCCGTGAAAAAATACCAGTAAGCCGTAATTGTTTTAATACTTCTTTGTTAATAGACGCTTGATACCGCGTAAGTGACAAAGATCAATTAACAACCTGCCATGTTGTTTATTTACATTTTTGAACATTTGTTTTGTATAGGGACAATGCTTTTTTGACAGAAATGATTTTGGTCGATCCTGAAATTTTTGGGAGCCAAGACTCAACCGCATTATACCGGGATTCGCGTTATAACGGCGCGCGTTATAACGGGGTTGCAGTGTATATCTGGGGAAATTATTCAAACTTAAGAAGATGAAAATATTTGTTTATTATTAAAAAAAGAACCTAAAATGAACGAAGCTGTCATTTTGATTAAATAATCTTTGGAGGCTTGGTCACAGGATCAAATACCTTTGTAGAAAAATCTGGCTTGTAGATACGTAAAAAGTGCTAGAAGTGTTACAAAGATGTCTTAGTTGAACTGAAGGCTACAGTGCTATAAAATCAGTACATTCCATACAAATATTTTACATATTAAGTAGTTTGTTACTGTTTACTCATTCTGAAACCTAAATGAATATTCTGTCTTGTTTTCAGGTACTAGAAATGTTTGCAAGTGAAGGTGATTTACATTTAGAACTTCCAACAGGGGAAAAAGAAGCTCCAAGATCTTTATGGGTACGCCTTTAGTTCCTATTGTGACTCCTTGTTCAAAATAACTTGTACAACCTTGTTTATTAGAGGCAGTGTTGTAAGAGTGGGATGTTGTACTTCTGCCCGTTGCCTTCTGGTTGTTGTTGTATGAGTTTAACGCCCATTTCAACCATATTTCAGTCATTTTTAGCTCGACTATTCGAAGAATAAGGGGAGCTATCCTAGTCACCCGAGCGTCGGCGTCAGCGTAACCACCTATGTTAAAGTTTGCGTACCACCTCAAATATTTTCAAAGTGCATTGACATATGGCTTTGAAACTTTGCACACTTGTTCACCATCATGCCCCCAGCCTGTACACAGGAGGAGGTAACTCTATCAAGCCTTTTGACAGAATTATGCCCCTTTTTCGACTTAGAATTTACGTTAAAGTTTGCGTACCACCTCAGATAATTTCAAAGTCCATCGACTTTTTAACTCATTGTTGGCATGTTCAGATTGATTGTTAAAGACTCACAGTTTCAAACTTCCTATGCATTTTCCAGGTGTTGGATAGTTTACACCCAAAAAAATAACCCCAATTTATCTATGAATACTAATTCTTGTTTTTATTTACATTTTTCATCACAGGTGTTTTTTCCTACGAAGCCCTGTTACGTTACTGTTTTATGTATGCTTGTACATGTTTTTCTAATGATACAATATGCCTTAATTTCTATTATCTTATTATAATGTTCTTACTATTGACCATTCAACAAGCCTTTTTTATTTACACTCTTCTATTTACAAGTTCCTGTTATTAACTACACTTTAACAATATCCTCCAGGATGGATATTATTTTATATTGTCAATCACTAAGAATAGTCGAGCGCGCTGTCTACTGACAGCTCTTGTTTCCATTGAAAAGATTTAACCTTACCATTGTTCTTGGGGAAAATCTGTACTAGATCGCTATCGTACCTGATAAATAGTCAACTTTCTCACATTAAGAGTCATGGTCGGTAGCTAGAACCCATGATCCCAAATCTATGAGATGATACAATTATTTAAAGTCAGCAATTTATGACTCGGTCACGAAGGTTGAACTCTGATACCATGGTTCCAGATCCTTTCAGAGGTGTTACTAGTATTCTATTGCAATTTTATCAGTTCCTACTGTTGCTGCAGGTACTGGTCAAAACTTCAGCAGACGTGCAACAAGGTTAATGTAAATCACAAGACCTTCAGTCTCCTGACATATTATGCATATATATGTTTTGAGGTCAAGGTCATAGACCTAAGAAATATCTGGGCACATCTGATATAGGTAATAACTGTTTTGAAATATTTCAATAATTTTGTTTGATGAAATAATTATGATTTGAAATGATGAGATGATATTGATGTGGATAAAATTTGTTTACGTTATTGCAGGAGATTCCTCCCTATGAAACAAAAACTATAATGAAGGCAAATTTCGTAGGGAGGACAGAAAATAACCATACTGCCTTCATACGAATAAAAACCAGTAAACAAGATTTACAGCATACGGTGGTGTTACCTATGGAAGTAGAAGTTACATCATGTAAGTATTGTTTGTACTGCAGAAGACCCTTAATTTTAAATCAGAGGTCACGTATAGGTTATTTGTTCATTTTGTAGTCTTTACCCAGTTCACAGATTACCTATTACTGAATGATCTGTGTTTACCAAACAATTAAGGATCTCCTTTAAACATTGATTTCTATATCAAAATACATGCACATTTTTATGCCCCCGAAGGGTGGCATATTAAAATCGCACCGTCTGTCCGTCTGTCCGTCCGTCTGTCCGTCCGTCCGTGCGTCCCCACTTACAAATTCGTGTCCGGACTGTAACTTTGTCATGCATGAAGGTTTTAAAATAACTTGGCAAACATGTCTAGCACATCAAGCGACGTGTCGCGTGCAAAACCCACATCCCTACCTCAAAGGTGAAGGTCACACTTGGGTATGAAGGTTATGGAATCCTCTATTATGCACACATTCGTGTCCGGACTGTAACTTTGTCATGCATTGAAGGTTTTAAAATAACTAGGCCACATGTCTAGCACATCAAGCGACGTGTCGCTGCAAGACCCACGCCCTAGCTCAAAGGTCAAGGTCATACTTAGGTTTGAAGGTAATGGTTCCTCCATGCATATATGCACACATTCGTGTCCGGACTGTAACTTTGTCATGCATTGAAGGATTTTAAAATAACTTGGCACAAATGTCAGCACATAAGCGCGTGTCGCGTGCAAGACCCACGTCCCTAGCTCAAAGGTCAAGGTTATACTTAGGTTTGGGTAATGGATTCCTCTATATAAGCATATATGCACATTCGTGTCCGGACTGTAACTTTGTCATGCCTTGAAGGTTTTAAAATAATTTGGCACAAATGTCTAGCCATCAAGCGACGTGTCGCGTGCAGACCCACTCCCTACCACAAAGGTCAGGTCCCTTAGGTTTATGGTAATGGATCCTGTATATGCATACTTTGTGTCCGGACTATACTTTTTATGCTTTGAAGGTTTAAAAACTGTGCACAAATGTCTAGCACATCAAGCGGTGTGGGGCTTCGCAAGACCCAGTCCCTATCAAAGGTAGGTCACACTTAGTGTTTAAAGTAATGGATCTGTATGCTGTTCTCTGTCATGCATGGAAGGTTTTAAAATTACTAGCACTTTATTGAGCACTGGAGGGACACGCGGAGGCACCTCTTTGGGGCTTCGTCACTTTACCTTACTACTTTACTGTTTTAGGTATGGTCAATACCTAGGTGCCAAATTTAAAATAAAATGTATCAATCAGTTTAATATATAAATGCAAGGCTGTGCATGTATCTTTTCAGCTCCCGGTGTATACGTGGCAACAGAATTGATAGATTTTGGAATTGTTCGGACATTTGATGAACCGAAAACAGTTCCAATTAATTTAATCAATACTGGAGATACACCTGTTCAAATATCTGTAAGTAGTTTGGTAGTAAACACCAGTTGTTGTCATTTACAATTATAGAATACCGTCACACAATTTCAGTCTCTACAGGTTGTTAATTTATTGGTTGTACACATATTTGTACTAGAAGTATACTAGAAGAGTCGTACAGGTGTTCATTTCCGTGTCCAAAGTGATGTGCTAGAATTTGTTTAAAGAGGTAATTACAGTTAATTGACGTGTCTGACATGATTAAACTATAGTGTTGGGTCTAATGAATTTACTTCTTCACTACTAAGTTATATTATGACCAACCTGTGCAAGAAGAAGGGCAGACAATAAATCAAAGTACTGTATGAGTTCCAGGTGAACTAGTTCATTTTGTGACAGTGGGTATTTCCAAGTATACCCTTGTTGGCTTAATATACGAGGGTTCTAAAAATCCAGAAAACTACAGTCAAACTTGTATTAAGAGACCGCTCAAGGGAAAGGCAAAAACTGGTCGCTTAATAAAATGGTCTCTTAATACAAAGCATCACCGGAGACGGCAACCTTTCCAATAAAATCGTACTTATGTCACGGTATTTTCCAAAAATAGCAAAATAGTTTGTACTTGAAAGTACCAAAAGTCGATAAATACCCGACAATTTACACATGCAGACATAAGGATGGATAATAATCCATACGAGATTTGGCACCTCTGTGCCTAATTGGAACATCAAATACAACTTTAAAGCGGCCAGTTTCCATAGAAATGATCTGTTTGCACATAAATGGTCGCCTAATACGAAAAAAAGACCGATTATTGGTCGCTAACCACTGGTAGCTGGTTGCGTTACACAAAAGTCGCTTAATACAATAGCAAAACAGTGTAAAAACGCTCGGGGGGATTCAAAAGCAGTCGCTTAAGACAAAGGTCGCTTAATACACGTGGTCGCATGGGCAAGTTCAACTGTAATTGGAAGAGAGAAAAAATGAAAGTGCAACTGGTTTCCTGGTTCTGTGAAGGACTTCCATCCTGGTTCAGGGAGGATGCAGGTTCTGTGAAGGACTTCCATCCTGGTTCAGGGAGGATGCAGGTCACTCTCTTTGGTCCATTTGTGTGATTGAGGTTTTGTCTTTTCTCCCCAGTGTTCTTAACTATGCAGGCAGGAGTGTATGACAATTTAGTTCCATTAGAGCTGTAATAACTATTTCATAAGATCTTGTGTAACTATTTTATAAGTAAATGTATGCTTTTCTATGTCAGAGTATAACAGTTTCCCCGCCCAATGAAGCAGTAAGTGTGGATTTTCGACCAATAAAGCTACAACCGGAACTCTTACGACAGACTACAGTGGCATATATCACTTTTAGAGGTAAGTTCCTGTAGTGCATATTAACTGAATGCTTTAGGTTGTAAAAGATGTGCTATTCAAAATACAGTTTCGGGTATTTCTCTATGTATATTAAGGAAAATTTTATAGTACTGTATTCATTTTAGATTTTGATTACATTCTGTCTTCAAATTTTTGGAACTCGGATGAACAACTTCATTCAGACTGTTTTAGCTAAACAGCCTTCTTCAGGGACTTGAATTGTTTTGAAACAAATATGTGATGTCGTATAAAATGGCCTTTTATATCTTTGTGATTTTTATGCAAATGTAAAGAGGGAGAAATAGGGGTGCTGCAGAAACAGAAATTCAAATGACATGTTTTCAGCATCATGAAAGATCTCTTAATGGACAGATGACAATATAAATATTACGAGAAATAATTAGAACAATAAACTTAGCATGTCCAGGTATTTACCTTATGAATTTGTAACATTATTTTTCAGCATCAAAGGCGATACATCCAAAACTTTGGTCAGGAAAAATCATTGTGAGATCCAAAAATAATGTGCATAAAATAACCATTCCATATGAAGCTAAAGTATTACATGGGTAAGTTTACATAATTAACATATTCTTAGCAACATATGTACTAGTGTGTTTCTCAAGATTTTTCAAGATTGACTTCTGCATAATCTCTGAGATTGAATATGAAATGTGTGAAAGTTTCAATATTTCTAAATTTTGTCACAGAAATAATGAATGCAGTCTCTAACAACAAGGAGATTTAACAGCATGGAAATCATGTACTAAAGAAATCTTAACATATGCAGGTTAATGTACAATAACGAATATATAAAGGAATTTTTAACCAACTTTTACCTCTGAAAAGTGAGAAAACCTATTGCAACTTCTGTTTGTTTCAGGTCGTTAACTTATCACAAAAACACAACATTTTTTGACAGTGGACACGAGCAAGAGACTAGATTTCTGAGTTTTACAAATACCTTCAACTTCTCATTGGTTCTTTATAATGTCACCTTATCTCCAGAAGCTCAAGAGCATTTTACTGTAAGTGACCAGGTGTGCAAGTGTGTGCTTTTTGCTGTCTTTGTAGCTAATAATAGTTGTAAGAGTTTTACACCCATTCAAACTGAGTTTCCCACATTTATACATAAGTGGAGCTTGCCTGACCATCATTAATGGTAAGAACTGCTACCAAAACTCATTCTTCATAAGAGACTGCCAATTTTTTGACATAAAGAGACATGGTCTGTAACAGGACTTTAACCCATGACCCTCAATCTACAAGAAGTTACAGGGATTTTAAGTAGAAACTAGTCTTTCTCCCTGTAGCTGTATATAGCATGTTGACTGCAAACAACATTTCCCCAGGGTCTAGTGCCTTCCACAACAGTTGCTTGTGGAGAAGTAGTTTGTCACTTGTGGAAAACTTTAATTGATAAGAACTGGTGCATCAAATGCACAACTGACAAAGGTCCAATTTAATGCAAGATTTAAATAATGTTGACTACCAGGCAAAGCAACATGTAATGGAAGGAAACAGAGCCTGTTTCATAGACTAGATAACTTGATTTTCTTCTTGCAAAATTTAAATATTTCTGTTGTTTTTTTTTCAGATTGAGAATTTTTCCAGACCTGTGATTCTACCGCCGCAGATGTTAATAACTCCATTTATAATACAATTTCATCCACAGAAAAGTTACATCCACTTCCGTACAGTTCTTAGTCTTCATACGAATGCTTCGGTGTTTGAAGTAGAACTCATCATATTTAATGGATACTTAAAGGTAAGTTGACCTAGATCATAAAATTGGGATATTAGTTTAAGATATATATATATATAAGTTTTTAGATATTAGGCCTTGATAGCTAAGTGGTTAGGGTGTTCGCCACTTGAACGGGAGGTCCCAGGTTAGAATCAGTGTACATAGTAATTAATAATAACAGTAAATAGTGTAATATTATGACCCATAATGCTGGATTTACTTGAGTTGTGTATCTGATCATACGACAGTGAGAGCCAACCCGGCATCTGGATCTCATTTCTATAATAATGACCCTATTACTGTAAAAGTCTTTATTGCGAGTTGTTTATTTTGTGATTGTCCAAGTTTCTATTTATTTACAAGTTTTTGAATTGGCAGGCATGCACTGTTTTATAAATAACCATTGTTTGTTATTTTAAAGAGTTTAATGAAAATGCGAAGTGCATTATTTGTGAAAATTAACAAATACAAAAACTCCCATAAAATGTTTTTTAACAGTTTATACCTTTGGACTACTTGGTTGCACTCCTATACTGAGTTTAAATAACATTCTAACATGACTCACGATTTTATCTCTATATACAAAGAGTAGAAAAATTATGTTATATTAAACCATAAACAACGCGGGAATCAATACGCTGTAAACATGACGTCATATTGCGCCGTATGACGTTAAATGAGCGTTCGCGTAGAAAATAAAGCTTTGCATTTATTCACCTTTTGTAATATCTGGTCATGTTAGAATCGAAATAACATCCTTTTCGGTGTTGTTTTTGTCTAATAAACAATAATTTGTCGTACTGATAAGCAGTTATAAAGCACTCAGGCCTTCGGCCTTCGTGGCTAATTACAGCGTATCAGTACTCCAAATCAGTGTTTATTAAACAACTAACACCGCTAGAACGGATGTAATTTCATAAGTTAAGCATAAAATAGGAGGAAGAACTAACTAGCGTGATTATACTAGGCATTGTACACAAAGTCATTGATATGATTTTCATTACTTGCCACATCTTTGTTGTTGAAAGACCGCTAATTAGTTTACTTTGCAAATCCTTGTTATGATATTGAAGTTATTATATCAGTGCTACAGAAATATGGAAATAGATGTGATATGTCTGGGTGGGGTTGTTGATCCTCTACCTTAATTATCATTCTAATATGCCTACGGTATATTTCTATAGTCAATTCGAGTGCATTAATATGATTAAAGCACTCGGAAAAGTAGGCGGAGTTTCAGACATGGAAGTAGCTCCTTCCGACTTTTTAGCTCGACTATTCGGAGAATATGGAGAGCTATTACAGTCACTTGTGCGTCGGCGTCGGCGTTGCTTCTTTGGTTAAAGTTTTGCCTGCTAAGTACTATCATGCACATATCTCAGTAACCACTTATGATATTGACTTGAAACTTTGTTCATGTCTTTAGGGGTGTCATAAAATCAAGTCAGATAACTCTTGTGTAAATTTAGTACAAATTATGGCCCTTGTTTGACTTTGAAAATTTGGTTAAAGTTTTGCCTGCTAGGTACTATCATGCACATATCTCGGTAACCGCTTATGATATTGACTTGAAACTTTGTTCATGTCTTTAGGGGTGTCATAAAATCAAGTCAGATAACTCTTGTGTAAATTTAGTATAAATTATGGCCCTTGTTTGACTTTGAAAATTTGGTTAAAGTTTTGCCTGCTAAGTACTATCATGCACATATTTCAGTAACCACTTATGATATTGACTTGAAACTTTTGTAAATGTCTTTAGGGGTGTCACACGTCAAGTCAGATAACTCTTGTATAAATTTAGCGCAATTATGGCCCTTTGTTTGACTTTGAAAATTTGGTTAAAGTTTTGCCTGCTAGGTACTATCATGCACATATCTCAGTAACCACTTACGATATTGACTTAAACTTTGTTACTGTCTTAAGGGGTGTCCCACAGTCAAGTCAGATAACTCTTGTATAAATTTAGTACAAATTATGGCCCTTGTTTGACTTTGAAAATTTGGTTAAAGTTTTGCATGCTAGGTACTATCATGCACATATCTCGGTAACCGCTTATGATATTGACTTGAAACTTTGTTCATGTCTTTAGGGGTGTCATACAATCAAGTCAGATAACTCTTGTGTAAATTTAGTACAAATTATGGCCCTTGTTTGACTTTGAAAATTTGGTTAAAGTTTTGCCTGCTAAGTACTATCATGCACATATTTTAGTAACTACTTATGATATTGACTTGAAACTTTGTTAATGACTTAAGGGGTGTCCCACAGTCAAGACAGATAACTCTTGTTAAAATTTAACACAAATTATGACCCTTGTTTGACTTTGAAAATTTGGTTAAAGTTTTGCATGCTAGGTACTATCATGCACATATCTTAGTAACCACTTATGGTTGTTATATCAAACTTAGCAATAGTGTTCAGGGGTACATTTTGTATCAAACAATTAATTTACCAAAAATTAAGTATATAGTGACTGATTTTGACTTTTTTTATGATTCAACTTTCCTAGTTTATACTTAATAGTTAGCAGAATTTTGTTTTGCTATTATACTGATAAAAGTTTTGTTTTATTAGCAAACACCCACAATAGTCGAGCTTGCTGTCTTATGGACAGCTCTTGTCTAATTTACTCCCGCGCAAAAATAAAATATAGAAATGGAAATAATATCAGTATAAATACATCAGTCGCATGAAAAAGATTTTTTTAAGAACCTAAATATTATTATGTCTCCCCCACCTCGGGGGGAGACATATTGTTTTTGCCCTGTCCGTCAGTCCGTCCGTCCGTCAGTCCGTCAGTCCGTCCGTCCATTCTTCGCTTTCCGGACGATAACTAGAGTTCCTTTTGACCTACAGCTCTCAAACTTCATAGGATGAATGGTCTTATTGAGCAGATGATCCCTATTGTTTTTGGGGTCAGTAGTTCAAAGGTCAAGGTCACAGTGACCGTTGGTCATTTCTCGTTCCGGATGATAACTAGAGTTCCTTTTGACCTACAGCCCTCAAACTTCATAGGATGATTGGTCTTATAGAGCTGATGATCCCTATTGTTTTTGGGGTCAGTAGGTCAAAGGTCAAGGTCACACTGACCGTTGGTCAATTTCTCGTTTCCGGATGATAACTAGAGTTCCTTTAGACCTACAGACCTCAAACTTCATAGGATGATTGGTCTTATAGAGCAGATGATCCCTATTGTTTTTGGGGTCAGTAGGTCAAAGGTCAAGGTCACGTGACCGTTGGTCAATTTCTCATTTCCGGATGATAACTAGAGTTCCTTTTGACCTACAACCCTCAAACTGGGGAGTCCGTCAGTCCGTCCGTCCATTCTTCGTTTCCGGACGATAACTAGAGTTCCTTTTGACCTACAGCTCTCAAACTTCATAGGATGAATGGTCTTATTGAGCAGATGATCCCTATTGTTTTTGGGGTCAGTAGTTCAAAGGTCAAGGTCACGTGACCGTTGGTCATTCTCGTTTCCGGATGATAACTAGAGTTCCTTTTTGACCTACAGCCCTCAAACTTCATAGGATGATTGGTCTTATAGAGCTGATGATCCCTATTGTTTTTGGGGTCGTAGGTCAAAGGTCAAGGTCATACTGACCGTTTGTCAATTTCTCGTTTCCGGATGATAACTAGAGTTCCTTTAGACCTACAGACCTCAAACTTCATAGGATGATTGGTCTTATTGAGCAGATGATCCCTATTGTTTTTGGGGTCAGTAGTTCAAAGGTCAAGGTCACAGTGACCGTTGGTCAATTTCTCGTTATAATTTGGGGTCACTAACTCAAAGGTCAAGGTCATAAGGGGGGAGACAAGTTTTTTTGTGAAAAACAATCTCTAGTTTTTGATTGCGTCAAGTAAGCCTTAGAATACCCTCATCTTGTTTTCCTTAAAAAAGGCCAAGAAATTCAGGATGAACAGTCATACAATGTTTTATTCCGGGAGACAAAACTATGAATGGAAACGTTACGCCATCACACTGACGCCATTACTCCACGTTAAAGCGTTGTACAGTTCAAATTACGGTCGCATTAAAACATTGGCTGCTTTGTTAGGTTCTGAATCTGACGCCTTCTGCATAATGTCAGTCAGGTATTTCTTTTTTATATTTTATGTATTGATGATTAAACTAAAATAAGTTTGTATAATATAGTTATGTTTGATATTTGAATGGTTGCCCGAATAGGGAGGATTCCAACGCTGCTACTTTGCTGTTTTACACCGCCAAACTGAAAAAAGGTCCGTAGTAGTTACGATAGTTTTTAAAAATCCTTTAAATGAAATAATCTAGTCTTGAGGCTTTACAATGGCATTTCCCTGTAATGTGCCTCAATTCATGGCCGCCTCGTGAATTATTCCCCAGGCACTCCCTCCGGGAATGCTTCATAGCCCCACAAATGGACATTGTCTGGCAACAAGGACAAACAGAACAAGTGTGCAGAAATAGGAAAAAAATTACAATGCTTGTCAAAAGGTGACTGGTACAAATATAGAAATAATTTAGTTTATTATGTCTAACTGATAGATGAGGAAACCTGGTGTTCGTGTGTATAATAAGACTGCTAATGATTGTGCGGTGTTCTCTGTGTTTCTGTGTAGGTTTTGGTAATAATGAAGCCTGTTATCTCCAGGTGTGTTCAACCTCATCACAGTAATTTGATATGATGTTGCTAAACCATTGACTGTAGAAAAGTGCATGGCGAGACTGATAATTGGTTTGTTTGTTAAGAATCATGTATGAAAATAGCTTAGTTCAAGGGATTACTCAGTAGCAGGTTGTCATAAATGCCTAACTATGAATGATTAGCGGGTTGTAATGAAACCTTGTATAATGTAAGAAAAGTTGTAGTGAGAGTAGATGTTACGTTAAGTTAAGTGACATTATTTTTTACAGTGTGATGTTATTTGACTATTAACCATATTTGGTATGGAGATGATATTCTCTGAGATCGAGCGTTAGTCATTGTAAACTTCTCCCAGACAACAACAGTTAAGTCATAATTTGGTCTTTTCATTGGATCTTGTGCAATGAAGGATTCGCCATCAGTGGCACAGAAATGCCTAACATTAAAGTGAATTTTTTCATTAAAACATCTGAAAACATTGATCATGTATATAATTTTGTTTCCAGATTGTACCACATAGACCTGAGAAACAAGAAGGGCAGTTAGATTTTGGTACAATGGGCGTAAAAGAAAATAAAAGTGTATTATTTACCCTGATTAATGATAATCCTGTAACAGTAAGTGGATTTTAATTTACTTTTAATATAAAACACTTTATTGTGGCGGCAGTTTATTTCTTATTTAACTGCATTGAAATTTTAGACACTGCTCTTGAGGTTTTATAGCTGAATGTGATGTGACATGTTTGGTTCAGCATCACTAAACATAGATTGGAGGGGTCATAGTAGGAATCAGGCATGTTATGAGATCTTCCATTCCAAAATACCAAATCAATATAACTTTCAAGACTTGTAGGTATTTGCGATATTGCTTTAAAACTTGGTATGAGTACACATTATCAGTTTGCCATTTAGTTTTTCAGGGTGCATAACCTTGCTAAAGTTTGATTACAAATTATGTCCCCTTAAAGTCCAAAAAAAAAATTCATTGAAACAAGACTTTCTTGGACGTGGTGGGTATCTGGTTCAGTAATACCTTTAGTTCACGTATATCACAATGATATCGTAGAGATATATGAAGTTCACGAGACACTGTTGTACGTAAACAGCTTTTCAAGTACTATAAAGATTACTTTGTTCAACAGCTGGTGTAACCATTCATATTTGTATACGGGACAGACATGAGACATTGTAATATATTGTAAACAAAAGGGAAAATAGAACTGTTAAAGATCAGCAACCAAGTTTAGTTTGTTTCATTTCTTTATAAACAATATTTGATAATCTGTAATGTATAGATAGAGGACAGGGGATAGAATCTGCCTCTAACATCAAATGTAATAAAAAATTCACTATTCCGCAGTTAGTATAAGTGGATGGAAGTGTTGTTTATGCTTTTGAAAAATATTAATTCAGAATGTTTTATAAGAAATTCTAAATCCTTACTAGATGAAAAAAATCGTTCTTAGCTCAACCAGTTGAAAAATAAGGAAAGTTGTTGGCGTCACACCTTGGTTCAGTTTTTCATACCTAGACATTTCAAATATTACTGTGTGACTTGCAATGCTTGCAAGAGAACAGAACTCTGTCAAGGAATTAGCCTTAATTATTGCCCTTTTTTCACATGGAAATTATCCTGAATCTGAGTGAAAGATACCTTTTGGTAAATGTACCCTATATCTGTACAGTTGATCAGTCATTAATCAAGATCTTGTAATATGACCTGTCTGTTGATAAATTTATTTGGGAAAATATTTGCTACTAATTTTACGATGAAAGACTAGCGGAGCTTGCTGTCATCAGACGGTACTTGTCTAAGGATGACATTAGACTTATTTTACTTTGTTAATTTTTCCCTGCTCTTAAAGTTCTCTCAACCAAGTTGAATTATTAATATTTTTTTTTTCAGCGATTACAAAATCCTAGAAATAGAAATTAATTGTGGTAATTTTTTGGAATTGTCAATATAGATCTATTTATAGCTGCATACTGAAACATCTGGTGTTGTTGATGTTACAGCTGCGGGCGGCCAAGTGCAGTAATGGTTCGTTGAATATTTTAGATACATTTTGGTGAGTGGAGTACTGATATGAAAGGTGCTACACTAGAGTTGTTGGGTATAGAAAAAGGCAATGGTACTACACTGACGAGAAAACATAATATTTCTGCAATAGATTTATCCAATGTAAGTATATATAACTCCAAGTCATTAAAACATGATAATATCTCTGTACTGTCTTTCTGACATATAGTTCTAACATTCATCTACTTAATATCATCATCATCATCAATGTCATCATCATCATCAATATCATCGTCATCAAGTATGAGTTTATGTCGAATCCAATGTGTCTAGTTCTGAAGAGTCAACCTGATGACTCAATCAACGTCTCTGTTTAAATACAATGTGTAGGAAAAAAACATACAACAATGCAAATTTTATGTTTGCCACCTGTTGCTCTAAATAAAAGAATTGACAGATTCTCATCTGCTTTAATATTACTGAATTTTAATGCTACACAGATGTGAATATCTCAGTTGAATTTATTACCAGATCATTATGTTGCGTAGACCGATATCTTCTATATTATATGTATATATTGATAATTTACTCCTTGAATATTTCAGCTAAGCATATTACCGTATCACTTTGCGGTGTTCAGCTTAAACCTGGTGGCTCCAGAAGAGGAAGGCATGTATCAGGCAGAAGTTATATTAACGACAAATTATCATGTAAGTGAAATGTAGCCAGTCACAAACACAAGGACACTTATGTTTGGTGTTCAGAAATTTACAATGGAATCTCAAATATCCGTAATAAAATGATGTAAGTGAATTGTTTTTATAGACAAAACTTCAAACATTATTTCAAGACAAGGGTAAAATAACTTGTCTCAACAAAACAATATGTCAGGTACTGGTTGGGGACCACCAAACCCGGACGACCATCAAACCGGACACTTGTTAAAACACGTGAATATTTTGTTAATATTTACAATCATATGGTGTTGATCAAAGAGACACTTGATTTCCATCCACAAAGTGCAACAACAACAGTTTAATGTAACTATTTGACAAGAAGTCTCACTATTTTGTCAGTCACTTAAAGCATGCTTACATTGTCCGGGGAAAAGTGGAAAGTGACAGACTGTGCATGTGCAATATTTCTGAGGCCCAGCAAAAAAAATCCACAAGTTAAACCTCTTGTCTTAATACTTCATTAATGTGTCGAATGATTGATACAGTTAACATAATTTAAAAGCCAACATCACAATTAAACAATTCTATTTAAACTACCTGTCCGGAAACATGGTACAGTTGGTCAATAAAATATAGCAATTTGGTAACCCCACAGCCGGGCCTAAAAAATATGATTGATTTAATCTGATGGGTTAACAAGCTAGCTTTTCGTTTCAGAGAAGAACCTAACTTTCTACTGGTAAAAATTTGACTGCTAGATACAAAAATTGTCAGAGTTACCGAAAAATATGTTTGAAAAGTGTCCGGTTATAGGACTCTAGCCAGTATAGACTGCCAGTAAAAATTTCCCTACAGTGCTAAAATACACTGTGAAATTAATCATTTATGCACAAGTCATTCTCTGAGTTTAGATGATTATTTTAAAAGTGTGCACCACTTACGAATCAGAGATGATTATATGTTGAGAAGTGCATGTGTTCAGTTCAGTGGTTTGAGTATGATCTAGGAATAATATATTGTGTGTCAGTCTTGTTGGGAGTCGGATCATAGAGTACCTGCTACATGTGCAGTACGTCATTGTAGGTAGGCCAGTCACTCCATACCAGTAAGCTTGAGATCTAGCACTGGTAGTCATGTAGCTTGATGCTTGGCAGTAAAATATCGGATCAAGTTATAGAGATGTTTTAAAGTCGGTGATAATAAACACATAACTGTTTCTGTCCTGAAAGCATTCCCATGTGATATTGTTAGTACTAACTATAAGATGTTTTTATGTTAATGATGAGTATTTGTTTGTAGAATATATATATGCCTGTAATGTTACGAACATCAGAAGGGAGTTTACACGCTATACCAGAGAGGGTTATATTTGACAAAGTATTTCCTGTAAGTATAACAGTGGGCAGGATTTGTCTATGATTTACAGATGAAGTAAACTTTTGTAACTCAGATAAAGTAGAAAACTGTTGTACCTTGACATTTTTGTCAAAGTACAGTAAATGTATTTTAATGGTATTGATATTAGCAGTTACATGTTTTCAATTAAATAAAAAGTTCTGAATAGAATGATAATAGGAAAAATCCATTATTTACTTGTCTAACATTTTGCCAATTATGAAGTATTGTTTTTTTGCAGAATTTTTACACTGTGTATAACAAGATGTTCTTTTCCATATTACAGGGAAGAATTCCCATGAAGATACTGCAGGTTCACAGTACCTTTCATGACCAGATGGTTTTTAAATCGGTAACATTTCAACCACCGGATCCCAGGTGGTACTTTGTCAGCGCCAAGGAGGAGAACGTCTCCAATAACCGCAATAACTTGCTCATTCTGGAGCCGCAAACTAATAACACTGTGAGTTCTCTAACACTCGTTGTAATATGAAAACTAAATGAGGTTTTTAATTAAAAAAAAAAATTCCCAAGGTGATTACCCCTTAAGAAGTCGTGGACTTTTGAAATTTATTTTTGATAGCCATTAGTTAGGTGTCATTTTGTGAATACATGTATGCATCTTTTGTACTGGAATTAAATGATGGACCGACTCATCTTTGAGGTATTGGCTGCTTCAGTGAATACAGTAATGATAGAACTTGCTTACTCATTTTGAGTACTTTAAATAACACCCATTGAGTTTATATGGAGCAGTTGAAGCTTATACTGCTTGAAGCCACCTTGGTGCAGTGGTAGCATGTTCGCTTCAGGATTGGAGGGTCTGGGGTTCAATCCCCACCAGTGCCAAGTAGTGGTAGTGCCCTTAGGCAAGACACAGATAATTCCACATGATCTAGAATGAGTCTCAAGAGCAATCAGTAAAAGTTTTAAGAACTTGTTTCGCAACAGAGAAAAAATAAAATAGTATTGAATTAATACTGCTTAAAGTAAGAAAAAGACATTGTCAGTGTTGGCACTTTTTCAAGTTAAACAGGAGTCAAACATTTTACTGATATTTAAAAAAAAGTATCATATCAGATGTATTTTGTAGCAATGGACAATTGTAATAATATGCTATTTCATGTGTCTTCATTTCAGATTGGAAAAATATTTTTTGATAGTAAAAAAGATTGCAGAGAAGAATGTTATGTAGGATTATCCACGCATACTTTAGGTAATATATATGTATACATGTGGTTTTCTGTCTGTCGGAATGTATAGAATGTATAATACTCCAGTTTGAAGGATCATGGTCTCGTAAGGCAGAGTTGTTATTTTACCTGATGTATTTAGCCCTTTACTGAACAGTCTTCAGTCATTGGGAAGTAGACATTACTGCTTTGGGTTTAATAGTTATAAATCAAGGGAGACAATATAGGGTGTGAGTTAAATGTGTATAGCTTGTGTGGTCATGGTTTACACAGCAATTGTATAGCAGTGCTGACTTTGTGCATGACAGGTCGTCCTTTATCATAACTGTAATGGAAACTGAAAATCAATCTGCATTGTGTTTTACATCATAATTTTACATGATACTGTACTGCTAAGTCAGGTGATGCAGAACCATCATGACTCTCTTGATTGTATCATAGCAACAGATTGAATGCAGAAACTTTCATGTGTAACAGTTACCTTTAGAGGGGAACTCTGATACAGTAGGCAGGTGTGCATAGATTTTGAGGATGTAATGTTCTAATTACTAATCATGTATGACATATTTCAGCTGGACATCGTTGGTTACAAGGATTACAGCTCAATAAAGATGTAGCAGATACTGATGAATCTCTGTATAAACATCTGAGACAGAGATGGAAAAATGTGCAAGAACAAGGAAAAGATAGGTAGGTCCATCTGCAGCAGACGGCAGCTCCAGTTCACCATTATATTATGAACAGACACAAAAGGAATTACTAAAAGATTTATATTGCTACCAATGAGCGAAAGTACTTGTCTACTGAAGTCAGTGTGGATGTTTTTTAAGAAGACATAGTGAACAAGAAATAACTAGCCAAGATTTTAGAAATAGCCAGAAAGGTAGCATGGCATGTAGTAGATACAAAATTGCATATTGTGTAATGGTTACAAATAGACTATTTTCATTGGCCGAAAGAGATCTCGTGCTTGGGCCGCTAAAGTCAGTTTAGACCTATTTTCTATTTCTACACATACTTTTATAAAGGTCAATATATAGTTTTCATTAATTTCATCGAAATGTAATTTTGTTTAGGTATACATTATAATAATTGTAGACCAATATTGCTTTTTCTCTGGTCTGCAAAACTATTCATTGACCTCAACATTAGTCTATAATTGTATACTATACCATATATACATTGAAATTATTTTCTGTACTGATTTATAAAATATGATTTATCCATCTTGTATTTCAGAGTAAATGTAACTATAGAGATAGACACAAGTACTGTTCAGGGATTTTTATTTTCTGCTCATGTGCAACAACACTGGCCTGATGTAATCCGTAGACAGTGTCGACAACATGTTAGATTCCCATTAACTCAAATTGGAAATTTATCTGTAAGTATTTGGTTAAGAATGTTAGACTTTGTTAACAATATTTGTTATATTCCGAGAAATCTTTCTAACAGACAGTCATTGTTTGTTTAGAATCCACATACTTTCATTGTCTGTGTTGAGTTTTCTTGCTGATGCTGAGCTAGCAATGTAGTTCATTGAGCTACAAGAGTTTGTCAAACAGTGAAGTATTGGACTGGGAAAGTGCTGGTCACTGGTTTGAGAATCCACTATCTTGAAGTTGTGTTTGTCTTGAACAAGCAGTGCTGTATGACACCAATTGTCATGGTTTCCAGCCTGTTAAAGTTTAATACAAAAATTGATACTCTGCGTTCCTCTCTGCAAACAAATGTATAAATAAAAACCAGTATCTTGAAAAGCAGCTACATACCTTCTGAATAAGATGTAAAGTTAATTTGCTCCGTTCTTTTCAAAACGTTTGAATGTTTATTCTTTTCTTCCAGACGGTGGATTTAGTAGTGGAGAATAATGGTGACATTCCAGTTTTAATACAAGTTCTACCCCTACATCTGTATCCTAACCCTCAATCCATTATAAACCTATTACAGGACAAGTAAGTCATCTTTGTTTTGTCAGGTCTTTGTTTTGTCTTTGAAATTTGAGAATACATGTAGTTCCAGTTATATTTGAAAATTACTCAGAAGTTATTTAGCAGATTGTTTTCAAGGATATAGTGTAGCTTGTGTTTTTATGTCGCTACTATTTTTAGGGATGAACTCCTGCACCTACAAGGCAGTGCTCTTGTTTATAACTGATGGATATATATATATATATATAAGTACTTGCGACCTGTTGAAAGCTAATAAATAGTAATAAACAGTTTTCTGTGTTAATTTCCACCTCATTTTTCCATGTGATTTCTTTTTCAGAAGTCTGCCTCATTTTTCCATGATATTACAGAATTCCACCTCATATTTCCGTGTGATGTTTATTTCAGAATACCGCCTCATTTTTCCGAGTATGTAGAAACAGAAGATCCTGATGTATTTATTCTACCCGAAGTAATCAAATTAAATGTAAGCAGATTGATGTTTATAAGGGGCATTAATATTATTCCTTCACAATTGTTTTTTAATTTGTGCTATTTTACACAAAGGCAAATATTTCACAATAGATATATATACATGTACCAGTATTAACAATACACCAGAAAAGGTCACACATACGTTTCCGTGGAGACAGTGAATGAAACTGTCAGTGCCCTGTTGAAGCAATAATTTGTTAAAGATGATTCGTGCCACAGCATTTGCTGTGATAATGATGGACACAGGGATGTGTGCAGCAGATATTTGGCAGAAATTTCATTGTACAAATTCTAATATATTCTCATGGAAATTTTGAGATAATCTTTACAAGACATCTATATGAAAGCCTGTGAGAATATGTAAACAGTGTCTTTAGTTTTCTTTAAAACTTCTCATTTGTCATAAATGATCTAAAATTATGGAGTATCTGTCTTTGTGTGTGTCATTTCCTGTATGTTGCTATGGAAACCCAACTTTCAGATTGAAACAACAGAACAATGATAACAAAGCTGATTGTTGTATTTCAATGTAGAGGAAATATTCTAACCAATACCAAGGTAACAGGAAGATTGTGAAGGAAGAATTCAATGCTTTATGCAGTTATCTGTGTAATGGCCACTCTTCTGTAGTCCTTTATATATCATTGTAACATCTTATAACATTACAGTCTGTAGAAATAAAACATATCACCTGGCCCTGAATTTTAAACATTGAACTAGAAATAGATGCTGTTCAATTAATTATACAGTACAGTACAGTACAGTACAGATGTACTGATTGTCTAAGTATTTATATTTGTAGAAATGTATTAATTGGAAATTCTTACTTAAATAGAGTTATCTTCAAAATCAAAATACCAGCGTGAGTGATTTCTTGTTTATGAGGTTAATTTTAAAAGAATTTATTGATTTAATTGGATGGCACTTTGTTAAAATTTTCTTTGCATGACTTCTTGTTTCTTTGTTCAACACAAATTTAATGTTTGTTTCCTGTAGCATGTATCTGGTAGATTTCAGACAATTCTCTTTGGATGTTTCTACAGTAGTTTTTTTCCACTGCAGACTTTGGCAGTATGTACATCATCAAACTATCTTGTATTTACATAAAGTAGTGAAAATATTAAGACTGTTGTAAGAGAATTGTTGGAACATCCAGTGTCTATTCTAAGTGACTGGTATGGTTATCTTTACATTAACAGTTGTTGGCAAAGTTAAGCTGCTTTTTAAAGAATTCCTGTAATTCTGAATGTTATTCTTCTTTATTGGTGATGGAGTGTCTTTACATTATGGCCATTTGTTTGGGGTTAAAGTTATTTTTTTTACTGAGGAAAGGTTGATATTCCTATCAAATAACTTGTAGCTTTCATTTTAACTGCCCAACATGTTAAGATAGGCAAGGTTTCTACTTTGGTTTTGGTGAAAGATTTTATTATTCCAATACAGTCCTGGAACAAATGTAAAGAATATGTTACAGATTTATATCAGTTTGCGACATGCCCACTGTCTGTAGTCAGTTTATATGTATATTTCAATTGCTGGAGAATCAAACAGATGCGGAACATTCAATTTTATGCTTAAAATTCGTTAGAACTCAGTGTATTAATACAAGCAAAACCTCAGAGATATCTAATTAAAGTGTCATTATCATAGAATTTTGCTCCGTAGTAGTATGCTCTGATGCATGACTCTGGCAAATCAAGCACTCAGGATCACATTGCTATATCAATAAACCTATTGTATATGACAGGGTTTGGTACTGACATCTTTTATCTAGAAATCTGCTGGACAACATACTCGTCTGATATAATACATTAAGTAGCTCTTTCTTTACAAACTGACTGCAGTATTTCTTGCAATAATTTTGTAAAGGAAAGAATGTGTCATTTGCTTGTTTAAGGTTTGTTGTATGTGATTTCTCTAATTGTAGAAAGTGCCAGACAGCGCATTAATAGAATTCAGAAAAACTGTAGAAGAAGCAATGGGCATTAAAGTAAATACGGAAACCATAACAACGTTTCTTAACAAAAAGATATCAAAGGTCAAAGTGCAGATTGGATTTAGACCAAAAGATGATAGTTTTAAAACATCGTTACTTATTGTCAGGTAAGATGTTAATAATGAAATACTTACTGTTATACTGTGTTGATTTTTGATACTATTTATAGTGATTAATGTTAGCTGTATGCATTGACTAGTGTAGTTGAATATTGCAGACATGTCCATGTTTGATTTGAATTTGTCGTTTTAATGTACCATAGATATGTGCTTGTTTGCACTGAATGATAAAATGGAATTCTGATGTCTGTTGCTGTAACAGCAGTAGAAATGATGTGCATTCTAATTTCTCAGACATTCTTGTATACCAGTTTCTTTTCAGTGTAAACTCACTATGGTAAAACATGTTACTATAGGCCAGTTCTTCTATGATTGCCCTTAGTCCCTGTTAGCTGTAAAGTCATGAATTGGACTGTATATCTGACAGAAGATATTTGATGATTAAGTGATCATACAATACTACGCAAATTCAAATACACACAAATAAATAGAGGATTGAAAAGTCATGAAATAAACAACTGGAGAATATAAAGACTTTTACAGTATACATATTATCTGACAAGTGCAGATATATTTGATAGAAACAGCAGTGAGATACAAGTGCAGATATATTTGATAGAAACAGCAGTGAGATACAAGTGCAGATATATTTGATAGAAACAGCAGTGAGATACAAGTGCAGATATATTTGATAGAAACAGCAGTGAGATACACAGCAGTCAGGATACAATACTGTAACTTGTATCGAATTGACTCCTTCATCTTGTTACATCCATGGTGTTAATACCTTGTATTTAAGAAAATCTTAAAGTAAAATCTATAAGAAAAGAACTATGTAAACTTATACTTGTTCATTTATTTTCAGGAACAACTTAACTATAATAGATGCGATGGTTTTAGAAGGTCAGGGTGGGCGAGGAGAGTTAAAATTAAACAATAAGAAACCGGGGGTTTCAACATTGCAGTTTGATATTGCTGAAAAACATCTAAAAAACTGTGATAGTAAGTGCGGCTGATATTGTTACACTTCATTTGTTTAAGCAATGAATCTTACAAGTGTATTTTAAATCATTGTTTAATACAGTGTGATTGGTTATTTGAGACTGCAGGCAATTTTGCTGTATTTTGAAGGTCAGCAATAATTTAAATCTCAAGGTATTCATATTTTCATACAAAATTTTTATGTCCGTTTACAGTTGACAGGCAGTTGTAACAACACAAAATGGTTTTTATTAATCAGATTTTTGATGTCATAACTTTTTGCCTTTTGCTAGTGATATGCATTTGACATGACAGGCTATGTACAGGTGTGTAGTGGCATATTTTTTTAGAAAGGCTTATCTAGGACTCCATTCAGTTTTGTACAGTCATGAAAAACAATATCCGGGACATTTTCACATGGTGTGAAATGTTTAAACAAACAGCGCTGACAACTACGTGTTAAAATCATGATTCCATCAATTTCAGAGAGAAAACATGCGAAGAATTTGGTGCCTAATTTTACGGTGAAGAGATCATTTACTTTACGTAATACGGGAGAACTGCCATTCTACGTACATGGATTCAGTATAAATAATGCCGCTTGCGAGGGTTATGGCTTTAGGGTGCTGGAGTGTGAAGGATATGAAATGCTGCCCAATACCAGCAGAAAGATTGATATTGCGTAAGTTGCATAATTATAAATTCTCAGATCATGTGGCAGCACTTGTTGTATAAGAGTAATCTTACCTCAAGTAAAACAGCTCATTGAGGATGCTTGCAACAGTTTCCTATATCTATATAGGGCCAACATTTCCCCTTTTATTGAATTACTTCAAACTTAATATGTCAACTGCAAATCAAGTTTAAAACAAAAATATAAAATAAATTAATAGGTCGCTGGCTTTGATCTTGAATAAAACTGAGGTTGTCTTGATAAATTCTTGCTCGGGTTGGGAGCTCCATCATCTAGGTTAAGAAATGGGTCATTGCTACCAGGTCTGATTACACACTGCAGATTTCTTAGACTGGAATTTCGAAAAACTGCACTGATTTCTGCTTTTTATTCACACAACTAGATGTCCAAACTATTTTAATATTCCTGTCATATTTTCAGTTTTACACCAGACTTTACGATGTCAAGAATACAGCGGACTTTAACAATATTTACCAGTTTGGGAGCCGAGTTTAATTATACGCTGCAAGCCACAGTTCCAACACATACGCTATCTAAATGTGCCGCATCGTTACCCAGACCTAATTGGGAACCAGTCTTATACTACTCCATTGTCTGTGTCATGAGTTTTATTTTATTTTGCATACTCGTGGCATCTTATTTTGAAGCTGATAGAATTTTTGTGGCCGACATTTTAAAACGTAAAGTAAAGATGTGTAACGGCACACCACCGTATCAGAAAGATAAGATTTTTGATTTAAAGACTATTGGAGGAGTTCCCCATATAAATGGTCAATCTAGTCAAAGCATGGCACCCAAAGTGCCGCTACCGCCCAACATTTTAAACCGGATTCCGCGACCTATTATCGAGATGACTAAAAGCAACATTGAAGACAAGAGCCGAGAATCCTTCATGTCGTACATATCTGGTCTATTCAAATCGTTCTTTGCTAAGAAACCTTCAACAACACGTAAGAAAGTCAGCAGCAGTCCAGAGAGTCCAGCACCCTCTAATAAACCCCCGGCAGATTCAGCAGCAAGCAAGGATAATACAGCAATGGAAAAAGATAAGACCTTGCCATCCCCAGACATAATCATTCCGGAGAAATCCAACCATGTGTACACGCAGCATAAGATAACTCTGCGTAAACCAAAGCCTGTTAAAAAGCCACAGATGGAAGTTACGCCCATTATTGATAGCCCAGGTACAACAGGCAGCAGTATATATGAGAGGAAACCAAGCAGTAAGCCTAACACACAGACGGACAAGAAAGTGACAGACACACCTAACATAGTCAAAGATTTGACACCCCCTATTATGACTACACAAGACTCCAATGGCTTGCCTTGTTTTGATGATGTCAAGAATATTGACAGTAAGTATATTGCCCGGTGAAAACTTTTCTTTTTATAAATTCATACATTTGTGGCTTTGCAGTGTTAATTGTGCGTAATGATAGGACTGAAAGTTTTCAGAAATACTTTGTTATTTTCATTAATATGCCGTTAATATGTATGTTGCATGAGCTAGTACAGATTGTCAGTACTTCTTTCTGTATAAAGATTTGATACAGTGCTTATTTAGCTGTACCAGTCCTTACCATGAATCGCGAATAAATAGAAAATAAAAAAATCGTGAAACAACTTGGGACTATAAAGACGTTTACAATATATTTTTGAAAGTCATAGACGAACTCTGTTCAATAAAGATTATTTTTACAGACAAACAGAAAAGCAAGAAGAAGCTAAGGAGCAAACCTGAACGTGACAACCTTATAAAGGATAGACTTATCCTCAGACAGAACGACGACAAAGACGAGACGTCGTCAACGACTACAGACTCATCCACTGGTGACATGGAGGAGAAAGTAAGAACTGTTTAACTTTATTTAAATCATTTCTGAACATACTAACTGATTTAAATCATTTAGAACTTGTTCAGAGTACAGCCAGACTTCAAAATATGCATATAATGTTACATTGGTGGAAACATTGAAAATAATATATTAAGATTGAGCTTGTTAGGACAAGGGTCAGACCTTGATCTTGCATATGTTTGCAGTACATCTTAACGGGTTTTAACACCAGCGGTTTCAGAGAAGTTGTGAGATTTTACATAAAATTTTTATAATTTTTCATAATTACCAGATACAGTGTTTGATCAGTATGAAGCTGACAGTATGAATGTTGACTGGTAGGCTGTGTTGCAATGAAAATTATAAGATATACATGAATACTAACAATAACATTTTCTAGAATTCTGGCACGAGGAATGGTACCCCAGAGCCCCCTCCTCCACCCCCAGTCAAATCTAAGAAGAAGAGCAAGGCTCGTAATCTAGAGCCATTGATTATGCCACAACCCGATGATGACACTGATGAATTTGAACTAACATCAAAATCCCGAGCATACAAGAAGATCAAGGGGCAGTATGGAGGAGAACAGCTGAAGACTGGGTAAGTCAGTGAGAAATGATTGGTGTAGAGTCGTGCTGTTATGGTGTATTCCATTACTGTGTCACAGTGGCTAGCAAAAGGGCAGAATAACCGTCAAGCTAGCATCTGTGGTTTTCATTGAAAGCTGGAGTTTCTATCATATATTGGTCTGTACTGCAGATGACTAAAATTACAAACTTGAATGCTACAAAGATTTAGACTTGAAAATATACAAGAGAGGAAATTAAAAAAGACCATGTTGCAGTTGTAAGCATTTGAATAAGAAAATGCACATACATAAGGACACAGTTGAGGGCTATTGGATGGAATTGTACATTGCTGTAAAATATACATACATTGATATTTGGAGGACACATAACAACATTTTGGAATACATTTTGACAAAATTTTGTATGGTCTTCCAGAAATGTCTGTTACAAGAATTATGATTTTGAGAGTTGAACATGAAACACCGAAAATTAAAAAAACAGATATGACAGCTTTAAGGTAAACCCTCAATGACTTAAGTTTAGGATGCTTTCAGAAACGTTGAGCACTTTCTGAAAATTTTGGTCTTTAATGTTTGAATAGATCAACCTCTTTTTGCTTATTTGAATGAACCTTAAATAATACACTCACACACAAAGTTTGTTTCCATAAAGTAAGTTTTTTGGCATTGCTGATTCAAGCACAAGTGTATGATGTATGTGATTACTGTTGTTACAGCCCCTTGGATATTGACCTGCCATACAACATTGACAAGACTAAGGCAAAGAAGAAGAAAGTGAATCAAACGAACAAGGAGACAGAGAAAAGAGACAAGCAGAAAGGTACATACAACATTCTCACAGACTGTAGTTCGTCTTTCAGCAGGTTGTACTGGTTTAGGTCACTGTAGATATGGGACAGGAAATTTGTTTCAAAAAAATGAAAGCGAATTTTGCAAAGGCTTTTGGGACTAAAGAAGCATAATTTGTAATAATGCTTTTTTAAACAAGTTCAAAGAGAAATTTGCAATGTGCTTTTTGGAAAAGTTTGAAACAAAATTGGTAGAATACTTTTGTAATAGTAAAAGAATAATTACATATTACCCAAGTGCGATAGGTAATTCTTTTAAAAAAAAGAAGGAAACTTGAAAATTAATTTTTGTGTTAAATTAGCATTGTTGATTGCTACAGTGTTCATTTAAGGTAAAAAGAAATAGTTTAACATTAATTTGAAACATCTGTCTTATATGGTGAGCCAGGAAAGCTTTGTTAAACCCGCCAGTGTGTTACCTTGTAATTGTGTTGTATGGCTTACTCTGTGGCAAGGCATGATGGGAAGAATACTCCACCTATTAACAAACTTAACTGTCAACTTCCAGAAAAAACTAATAGAAATAGTAATACAACTTGAGGTTTTGTGGAAACTGTGTCATGACTGTGTAGTAACTGAAAGGTGAAACTTATCTATGTCATTATAAAGTAATCAGGTCAGTTTTGCTATGCTGTTGGTAAAGACCTCCTTAATACATTTCATTGCTAACTTTTCATTGATTTCATTCCCATCATAATCATACAGAAATTTACCTAAATCTGTATGATGTCATTGATCTTCACCATTGCTGAGTCAGCTGGTTTTGAGTGCGCTCGTACTTCAGTAGATTTGAGTACTGGGTTAAACTTCTGTCAATTATTTTGTGAAATTACCATGGAAATTACTGAAAGCTGTACAGAGAGCTGTGTTGTTCTTGTCATTTTTAGCTCGACTTTTCTATGAAAAGGGGAGCTATCCTACTCGCCCCGGCGTCGGCGTCGGCGTTGGCGTCACACCTTGGTTAAGTTTTTCGTACCACCCCACTTTATTTCAAAAGTATTAGAGGTATGGCTTTGAAACTTACCATACTTGTTTACCATCATAACCTCCATCTACAGACAAGAGTACATAACTCTGTCAAGATTTTTGACAGAATTATGGCCCTTTTTTGACTTAGAAAGTGTATTGAGCTTGGTTAGTTTTTCGTACCACCTCACTTTTATTTCAAAACCTTGGAGGTTTGCTTTGAAACTAACCATACTTGTTTACCATCATGACCTTCATCAACAGACAAGAGTACATATTTCTGTCAAGATTTTTGACAGAATTATGCCCCTTTTTTACTTAGAAAATACTTGAATATGGGTAAAATCCACTTTTGCCTTAACCCTTTGAGATATTGCTTTGAAACTTTGAATGCTTGTTTACATCATTACCCCCATCTGTAGGCAAGAGAAGGTAACTCTGTCAGGGATTTGTTTTAAAAATTAAGGCCCTTTATCAACTTAGAATCTTGGTTAAGTTTTTCGTACCAGTCCACTTTTTGACTAAACTGTTCGAGATATTACTTTGAAAGTTGGAATACTTGTTTACCATCATGATCCCAAAACATGGGCGGAGAAGGTATTCTGTCAAGGATTTTATATGAATTATGGCCCTTTTTGACTTAGAAACTCGGGTCCACTTGTTGACTTAACCATTTGAGATATTACTTTGAAAGTTAGAGTACTTATGAACCATCATGAGACCTATCTGTAAGCAAGAGAATATAACTCTGTGAAAATGTTTCTTGATTTGTACTTAGAAATTCTTAGTTAAAGTAGTTAAAGTCTTGTGTGCCCTTAACTGTCAAAGTTTTGTTTTATTGGCAAGCACTAAAAAAGTCGAGCGCGCTGTCCTACTGACAGCTCTTGTTATAGATGTTTTAGCAAGTTGGCCAGCATGATTGTCTATATATATGCATTAGTAGACGATAGTTAGGTAGAGTAATATGAATATATACGTATGATTTGGTTGTTGTTTGCCGTTGTGTTGTGATTGTGTACACATGTGTCTAAAGCAGTGTTGTGGTTTTACAGCCATGTATTGTGTTCCGTCGCAGTTATTGTTTAAAGTTTTATTGTATGCACTTACTTTGATTCATATTAAGAGAAATTATTGCACATGAAATCTTCATTTGATGGCTAGAACTTGCGCTTACCTATAAAGCACAATAAACATTTATTTTCTTTAAATTTTATATGAAGCATTTTCAGACAAGCAATAATTATATGTATTAACTTTGAATTTTTTGTGAGACTATTTAAGTTTTACATTGTATGTTATTGTTTGTTTGAGAAGAGATATATCAGGCAATGCAGAATAACCTAAAGCTGCTTTAATGTTTTAAGTGATTTCAGCTTTATTTCAGTAGTTTAAACAGTTTCATTGTTATGTTGTCATGTTACTTGACGCTTTCATGTAATTGTCCAGGTGTGGTCAGTGACCCTGAAATGCTGGATGACACCAACATGGATTCTCACCACTCAGATAGTGATTCTTCCCCACCCTCGTGGGATGAACCACACCCGAGCTCGCCTGCGGGTTAGCACTCATTCTTTATTCACCCTAATATATCACGCACACCGGTTACTGGCACCATTTTGATATAAGTTCCTCTTTTTTTCTATGTATGGTTGGTTTATATTCAGTGTGGGTATGGACTAGTGCTTTATGCTTTTTTGCTTTTTAGAGGTTTTTGTTTCAACTTATGGACAATGTAAGGCTAGATTATTATACCCCCAAAACGAAGTTTAGGGGGGTATATAGGAGTCACCCGGTGGTTGGTCGGTCGGTCGGTCGGTCGGGCGGTCTGTTGCATTTTCCTTGTCCGGAGCATAACTTGAAAACTACTAGTTGGAATTCAATACAACTTCATACAATGGTCAAGCACATTGAGAGGAAGTGCAGTGCACAAGAACTATAACTCCATCTTGACTAATTACAGAGTTATTGCCCTTTGTTACTTTTCCTTGTCCGGAGCATAACTTGAAAACTACTAGTTGGAATTCAATACAACTTCATACAATGGTCAAGCACATTGAGAGGAAGTGCAGTGCACAAGAACTATAACTCCTCTTGACTAATTACAGAGTTTTGCCCTTTTGTTACTTTTTCCTTGTCCGGAGCATAACTTGAAAACTACTAGTTGGAATTCAATACAACTTCATACAATGATCAAGCACACTCAGAGGAAGTGCAGTGTACAAGAACTATAACTCTATCTTGAGTATTTACTGAGTTATTGCCCTTTGTTAGTTTTCCTTGTCCGTAGCATAACTTGAAAACTACTAGTTGGAATTCAGTACAACCTCATACAATGGTCAAGTACATTTAGAGGAAGTGCAGTGCACAGGAACCATAACTCCATCTTGACTCATTTCAGAGTTATTACCCTTTGTTACTTTTTCCTTGTCCGGAGCATAACTTGAAAACTTCTGGTTGGAATTCAATACAACTTCATACAATGGTCAGCACAGTGAGAGGGAGTGCGTGCACAGGAACCATAACTCTATCTTGACTAATTACAGGGTTTTGCCCTTTGTTACTTTTCCCTGTCTGGAACATTTTTCGAAAACTACAAGTTGGAATTCAATACAACTTCATACAATGGTCAGCACAATGAGAGGAACTGCTAAGAACAATATCTCTTTTTAGTTTGTTTGCAAGGTATTATGTTACTACGAACTTCTTCAGTTTATAAAGCAATCCTTTTGGGGGTATTAATCACATTTAGTGATAGCTCTAGTTGTGATCTACTTTTGCCCGTAACCTCACACTTAAAAAATATAAAAATATGTGGTCACGTTTGGTAGAAGCACACAGAGGAACCAAGCGTCCAGCACCCAAATGGAGCACACTGATTTGTTTTTGGTTTCAAATCAGCTTAAATACCTAGTAGAATTCTGTCAACCCCTATTTAAATGCCCCTTGTGCCCAGGGGTGTTACATTTTTGACCCAGGGAACAATTATTCCAGGCCCAAAATGCAAACTAAGAGCTGTTAAATGAAAATTAGTGTTGTGTTTTCATTTATTCACTGGATTAATCAATATTGTTACGGATTACTGTGTTCATGTGCCTGTCTCCAGACCTAGTAGGTCAATTTTTTCTTTCAAAATGATGGGGAGGGGGGTTGGGCATGTATTCTGAGGTATATGGTAAATGTATCAAGACGGCATCTGGGGGTATTCCTCACCTTCAATGATAGCTCTAGTTTTGTATTGCAACTTTGGTGAGCTAGTGGGAGTGATAATGTTGTAAAGTCATCAATGTGAATCATGTTTGTTAGAATAGCAAAAGTTGTTTAGCTTTTTACATGACTTTGAAAATTTGCTGTCTAATTAAAACATGCATATTTTCAAGGCTATAATGAAGTTTTAACATAAGAAACTTAACTGTGTTTAATAATTTTGTAACACTTCATATAGGTTTTGATGTTTTAATACTATGGGCGCCACTATATTTCTTAACAAGGCTCTGTTAACTGATATATTACCTAATTACAGACGATCATATGGTTATATTTATCAAAATATCGGAAGCTAACCAGAAAATTGGGTCACTTGAATTGTAGGAAAAATGTAGGTCTTTCAGTGATGGGTGTGGCACTGTATTTGCCCCAGTAATCGGGATGTTTGTAACTGTTCTTGTTTCTGGGATAGTTATTGAAGTTCCTCGTATTAGTTTTTATGCCCCCAAAGGGTGGCATATTAAAATCGCACCGTCTGTCCGTCTGTGTGTCCGTGCGTCCCCGCTTACAAATTCGTGTCCGGACTGTAACTGTGTCATGCATTGAAGGATTTTAAAATAACTTGGCACACATGTCTAGCACATCAAGACGACATGTCGCGTGCAAGACCCACATCCCTACCTCAAAAGTGAAGGTCACACTTGGGAGTATGAAGGTTATGGAATCCTCTATATATGCACACATTCGTGTCCGGACTGTAACTTTGTCATGCATTGAAGGATTTTAAAATAACTAGGCACACATGTCTAGCACATCAAAACGATGTGTCGCGTGCAAGACCCATGTCCCTAGCTCAAAGGTCAAGGTCATACTTAGAGTTTGAAGGTAATGGATTCCTCTATATATGCAAATATGCATACATTCGTGTCCGGACTGTAACTTTGTCATGCATTGAAGGATTTTAAAATAACTTGGCACAAATGTCTAGCACATCAAGACGACGTGTCGTGTGCAAGACCCAGGTCCCTAGCTCAAAGGTCAAGGTCACACTTAGAGTTTGAAGGTAATGGATTCCTCTATATATGCATATATGCACACATTCGTGTCCGGACTGTAACTTTGTCATGCCTTGAAGGATTTTAAAATAATTTGGCACAAATGTCTAGCACATCAAGACGACGTGTCGCGTGCAAGACCCACATCCCTACCACAAAGGTCAAGGTCACACTTAGAGTTTATAGGTAATGGAACCCTGTATATATGCATACATTTGTGTCCAGACTATAACTTTATTATGCTTTGAAGGATTTTAAAAAAACTTGGCACAAATGTCTAGCACATCAAGCGGATGTGTCGCGTGCAAGACCCAAGTCCCTACCTCAAAGGTCAAGGTCACACTTATTGTTTAAAGTAATGGAATACTGTATGCATGATTACTCTGTCATGCATGGAAGGATTTTAAAATTACATAGCACATTTATTGAGCACATGGAGAGGACACAGACTGTGAGGCACCTCTTTCGGGGGCATTCGTCACTTGTGAGGGACATCTCTTGTTCATTTTTATTATGGAGTACCAGTGGGGACATTTGAAAGTTACATCATAGTTATTGTAAAAATGTTTGAGTCAAAACATAGGAAATTGACTTGACTCAAGTTTGCTTACTGTGGGAAGCCAGTGTTCGTGCATTTTTAAGGAGGATATTTATGACATGACTGAAACATCTTGCCAGCTACAAGGTTACACAAGCTGTGTTCAAACTATCAGAAGTAAATTGACCCATGCTTTTATAAGGAATTACTTGCAGAAAGGTGAAAAACAGCTATTTGCAGTTTGTCCTCAGTCATGTTCAGTCTAGAAGCTGCAAGTGGTGTTTGAACTGGTAACTGCAAGGTGGCATCAGCCATGTTGAAACTGGCAGCTGTAAGGAGGCTCAAGCTGTTTTTGATTTGACAGCTGCAGAGTTGAGGATCAGACTGTTTCCATCCCACCACCACCACTCCTCCTCCTCACTGCACTCAGAAGTCTGAACGTGAATGATTTGAAACATGTATTGAAGTTTTAATATATGTACCGTTTACCATGTTCCACTCATCTAGCATCCCTGTTTAACAATCACTGCACTGGAACCCTGCATGATTTACTCTTCAGGAAAAAAGGCTGGCTAACACCAGCTCTTAGAATAGTTGTTTGAAGTAGCTTTTACAACTATTTAACTACAATGTACCGGTATAATTGACGATTGCTTTGGCCTGATCTAACATGGCCAACATTTAGTTTTAATAAAAGACAGTATATTATCAAGTCTCAACTGTCTAAAGGGATATGCATTGAAGAATGAAATGTTTTTGTGGCATGTACTTAGATTTTAGAAGTACAGGTTTAGAGAATGCTAAATGATTGGAACATGGAGAAGCATGTTGTCCCAAACATTGTATGCTTACTGGATGCTATATTTAATATTTTATTTTTTTATTTTTAATAGCTTTTTAAAGTGATATTACCCTTCAGAAAGTGATATTACCCTTCAGAGTGACCATCAGAATTTTAAGAAAGACTTTTAAGGACTGATTAATTCATGTAGAAAAATGAATGTTACCAAAAGTTATAACTAAAATATATGAATGTGTTCAGGACAGTTTATTATAATTAACGATGTTTGCTACCATTTCCTATTTGTATTATATAAGGCAAACGTTTTCCTAATGGAATAATTTCTTCAAACTTCGTAATGTTGACTTAGAATCAAATCTGAGAAAGAAATTTGAAATAGAAATCCTACATTATCAACCTTGACTGTGAATTATCTGCCTTGAAAATAACAATTTATTTTCATTTGTATCTGCTAATAAGATCAGTAAAATGTGTTGTTAGTTAAGTCTTACATATGTCAAAGCATTGATTATAATTAAGCATCTTTCTTTACTATGATCTGGTACGGCCATTGCAAAGGGTAATGTAACTTAAATAATATGTGTCAAGGTCATAGCTTGTTATAATATATTTCAAGGTGATTGTTTTCTAACAACAGTGGGTTCAGACTAACACATGCTGGGTACTTTAAACATTAATTTATTATTCAGGGAAATGCACTAAAATATGTGTACATGTAATTAATCTGCTTTAAGACACTTCCTTTGCTTGTTAACTGTTATGCTAGCATGTACTGTTTAAGATCATTGTCATGTATAGTTTGCATGTCCCAGTTCCTGTCTGTAAAACGATAGAAGAAGCTGTAGTGCTTGCTTTTCAAGTCATTCAAGTTTTGTAATTTGCTTTCATGTAAACTTTGTACAGAATATGTTTTCCTCTCGAAAAAAAGACAACAGAGATCAAAATACCATAAATATGGCATAGCCTTCACCAAAATACCATAAATATGGCATATCCTTCACCTATCCTTGAATTTGACAGATCTGTTTGGATTTCATGTAAAGTAGCAGTTACTATAATTGATTGGCTGTGGACAGGCTTCTGTGATGTCAAAGTGTCAGTGTTTTACGTATTTTACATTTAAATTGTAATTAAAGCAGGTATAGTCAGGTAACATAGTCATATCTATCATGCTTGTAAGACAGTGATGGGTTTTGTACTGTGTGATTTTGAGTCGCCATGTGAGAACACTGGACCTCAAATGTCTGTATTAGAAGTTCCTTTCAATTAGTGTAGTCACTACATGTAAACATAACCAGTGTATTTTAACAGATGTTTATAATATAACTTACCTTTAGATTTAAAGAGTTTTGAAAATAAACAGTTTTCCTTTGAAGGGTAAATAATATATATATGCTTGGCTGCTGTAGAAAGATACCTGACTAGAATCAAATTGCTGTTTTACAATAATTTGTGGTGTAGTACTTTAGAATTAATCCCAACCTTTCATCAAATTACAACATGTCTAATTTTGTTAAGTAAAATATAGTGTAAGGATATTCTTCTCCAAACGGTAAATCTGTAATCTGTTACATTTCATATTTTAACAGAACCTGTATTCAGACTGTGTTTAGTATTTATGCTATAATTTTGGAATGCCATTTTCATATGCTTTGTGTGCAGATGTGTTTATGTAACTTCTAGGTGTATTTCAGACAAATAGTTTTGGTGTAATTTATGTTCAATATTTGCAATATTATCATGTACGACTTTAAAATGTTTCATTGTTTATTCAGATGACTTCAGTGAGCTGTCCATACAAACCGACCAGTTTGCACAGAAGCAGGCCAAGACGCTTGAACCTGGTACCCACCTTAGCAACATTTCACCAGACGGTCTGACCAGCAGTAGCCGTTCTAGCAGCTACTCCAGCATTGTCAGTAACAGTAGCGGCGAGGGCACCAACGGCAAAAAGGGAGACAAACGATACCCTGTTGGATTCACACCATTTAGTGATACAGTACAAGGTAAATACCCTGTTGGATTCACACCATTTAGTGATACAGTACAAGGTAAATACAAATGTAATACAAAGCATAGTACAAATCTTTCTTTCACCCTTATCTTCAAATTTCTTCAAAACTCCATTAGAAGGAATGGCTAATTAGTCAATCAGTGGATGTAGATTTCACAGTCTGGTTCAGTAATTGACAGGGTGGGAATTTATATGTTACACTGTTAGATTTTATTGCAGGAAAAGTTTTCACCAGAAATCGTTTGTTTCTTTCAGTACCAATCACACCAAAGACGTCCCCTCCGATATCCGCCGGCAAGAGGAATGCTTGGGGTTCAGGATCTACTCCTAGCACCCCAGAGACCATGTAAGTGCTACTACAATATATAAAAACGATTGAATATGAACTGTATTTAAGGGCAAACTGGTTCAAGTAGTTACAATGTATTCTTACTAGTGGAATATTTAGTTTCCAGAAGTCATCCGTTATATAACTGTATGATATATCACCATACAAAATACAGTGTGTTACCTTTTTGACCTCTCTTTCACATCATAATGGTTTCGTAACTATCTGTGTGTCAAACTGTTGTTATTTTAGAGTTTACAAAATCTCATGATTGTCATTCTTTAACTGAGAATGAATCGAGCCATATCAGGAGAATAAACTTCCATTTGTTCAGTTGTCACAAGCCTGGAATGTAACCACATACACATGATGTCAAGATGAGGATAGGAAAAAGTTTCTCCAAACTGTGTTTGTGTATTCCAGTAATACATTCAATGACATTTTGTAAGATTTGTATGTGATGACATGCTTGACAACCATTTGATAATATCTGTGATAGTAGTTGAAGATCTAGCAGTAACATGTTTGACCGTCACACCAGGGCTGCTGTACTGCAGTGATGAAAACTCAAGTCATATCCAGTGAACAATATTGTAGTAAGTCATGGTTTTGGTCTTTTTGTTGCAGCACTGGTTTTGGACTGCAGACAATACAGGAAACCAGCCGACCTGGCAACACTCTGACAGACTCCCAGGCAGGCGTCTTCAACCAAACGTCATTTTCTTTTGGACTAAATGGTAACATTTTTAAGTTTCTCTTTTAGATGTTTAATACATTAAAGAACTCTAAAAAAATCTTAGCTCTTATACTTGATGTAGAAATACATGTCATACTATTTCATTCACTCTGTATACATGTAGCTAACTGAATTGTTGTCTACTAGTACCAGGTAGTCAAAATTGTCAGAACTTTGCAGTATTTTGTATATAATTCTTACACCAGAAACATAAGTTTTTGAAAAAATAACTTAAAAAAAAAAAACTGTAACAATATTACAATCTAACCTTCACATCAATGTACATAAAGTATATAATCTGTTGCGGTAACTTTGGAACGTATTTAATGAATTTGAATGTTACAGTTCCAAGCACAAGTGACGGTAACTATGGGTTTAGTAACGTTAGTAACCCTACGTACAGTAGCCCACAGGACGCGTCACTGACCATGATGCAGAGACTGCAGAGAGACCGTAGGCGCCGCATCAAAGAACATCAGAGCAGGGTTCTCAAAGGTACGAAACAATCATCAAAGTATATGAAAGATGTCTGTGTTGTAAATGTGTTAAATAAGTCAGACAGAGATGTGTTCATCTATGTTTTAATGCAGCAGTATATCATATAAGATGTTAGAAGAAATATCATCTGCACCATTACATACTTTGTATGAATGAAATTATCTGTTAATATGTCGCATAATTTGTGTAAATGAAATCTTGATATGATTATTTAGGAGATGACTGGCCAGGATTTGGTGTGCCACTGACAAGAAATGAAAGTTTGTGGGACAATGAGTACAATCCCCTGGATCCCAACAATGCATGGGCTGTTGCTCCTGATACTCCACCGGCTCCAGAGGTAAGACCTATCTCATCCCAAATTATTATTGTGTACATAAATTATCATAATTTTACATTTTTAAGAAAGAAAGACTCCTGAAGTTCACCAAGGGAGAAATCCCACGGTTGGCTGTGACTATAAGCAATCTAAAACAATCTGTTGAGGAGGTCTGTGTGAAATGGAAGTCACCATTCTCTTACAAAGCATAATAATGATAGATAATAGATGATATAAGGCTGGCAGAATATATCACTTGATTTCATTGCGAATGTAAACCAGATGTAAACTAACATTTTATTCATAATTATGAACGGTTTAATAATGTTTACATAGATAATATTTGTTCTATATTCTAGGACACTGGTTTGTGGAGTACACTAACCCACAGTGCAAATAGCAGCTGGAACTCCTTGATGGGTATCTGGGGTGGCAATGGGACTCAGACCGCAGTTCAAGACCCACTATCTGCTGACACGTCCTACACATCAACTGAAGGAAGCCCTTCAGCCAACACCGTAGTAACCCAGAGCACCGATGCCCTGCCTGCTTTCAACCCATTCACGTCAGACATCTGGAGTCCGAGTGCTTCGTCTGCGTCAAGTGGTTGGAACCTTCCGGGAGGTCAGCCGTCTAACTCTGCCCCCAATGAGCAGCATAACTAGACATGGAGACGGGATTTTTGTTTAACTAAAGATGAAGACTATATAAGATAAAGGATATTGCTGTGTTTATCGTGTTAAATCTAAAACTAAAACAACTGGCCCCGTTTTAATATCTCTTTCACTTGTATTTGAATCCCAAGTTTTTATGCCAGCTTCAGATTGACTTTGGGTTGTACTATTAACTAAAACAAGTTCTGTTCATAACAACAGCATTGTTACGTGAATCTTGACAAATTTGATTCATGCAAATACAGAAGAGCATATTTTTCTGTGGTTCATACATTTTAGTCAATAATACTAAAACTAGTGTAAGAATAAGTACATTATATACTGATCTGGAATTCGTGAAAGAGATATTAAAACAAAGTTAATTTGCTGATTTTATAATTTTTTCACTATAGAAGTTGCAGCTTTTTCTATTGATTGTAGTGTTGAGTCTTTGTATTTGTGCAAATAATGAGATAAATGAACTAGTAGTACATGTACACATGATGGCAACGTATTCTTGCAAACGTTATGACTGTGGTCTGGCTAGATCAAGCACCTGATCTGCGAATCAAGGGTTCAAATAATAACAGTCATAAGTTCTATAAAATAAGGAAGGACTTGTGAATGTTTTGCATTGAACCCTTCAATGACAACATTTGGTATACCTGTAGTTTATAGGAGGGGACAAGTTTTTATGCAGAATTTGAAATCTATTCAAAAAAAAAAATTTTTAAAGAGAAAATGTTCATCCTACTCATCAAGCATACCAGGTTTTGAATTAGATTCTATACGGTACGTAAAGGTGTTTAGAATATTTACATTATATAAACAACCCTCCGATACAGTTACAGTTTTCGCAGCAAGTATATTTACACCTAAATATAAGTTTGAATTTTATTTACTGGGTATCTGCAGGAGACTGAATGTGTTTTATATTCTTTTGAGTAGAATGTTGCACAAAAATTAAAGGGTAATAAATTTTAATGCTGAATATTTTACCGCTGATTTTTTTTGTTACTACTAAAGCTTGATTGTTGTAGATTACACATAAGCAATAATAAAAGTAAATTGTTTTACTGATATTTGTGTCTATTACAGACATTCTGATTTATTTTCTAGCTGATTTTTACAAATTTTTTAAATATAAAATATTTGCTGTTTTTCGCTCGTGATGTCGGTCTGGAAGGATTTATGAATGGAGGGTGGCTTTTGATGATTTGTTACGTAATACCGCTTGTAGGTTTGCTATGTGTGTCTTGTGTAAAGATTTGCCAGTTGTTTTACTTTGATTCTACATGTAAACTTGCAAAAATGCAGACATTGTATGGACATGACAAAAATTGCTCCTGGACTTTAAAAGCAATGAAATGACAATGTTGTACTTTGTGACAGCAAACATTGTGGAACAGAAATACATCTCTCTTGTAAAAATACGAGAAACTACTGGTAGCCGTTGTTTCAATACAATTTGTGGCTTAAAAAATCTAGATCTTGACAGGAATTTATGTCTTATTTAGCCCTGAGCCAATTAAATTAATTTCTGTGACAATGATTGCTTTCACAAGTATGGTATCATATACAAAGTTTTGAAACAGATAAAAGACTATTTTACAATCATGTTGAGTGACAGTATATATTGGGACTGTTGATTGGTTGGCAGGGTTTTGCACGAAAACTTCCGTCTGTCAGGCAGAAGTTTGGAAAGAGGGGCTTGTTTTTGTCTTAACCAAGTTTGAAAGATGTAAATATCGTTGGTTACATTTACATGGTTGGAAGATTGCCTCTATCTGTATCAAAATACAAAGAAATATATAAACATAACATGAAGATGGTTATATTCTATACCAAACAAAAATGTCACTTGTACTGCGTAACTTTGTGGAGATCAGCGGAAAGTTACAACTGGAAATTGGGAATTTATTTTTTTGAAATACTCTGCAGAATAATGCAATTTCACTATTGAGTGATGAGTACACCTAGCTATAAAACAGCCAAGCTGATTAGTTGGAGGAATACAACACTGTTGAAAAATATGTGAACTTTATAAGCAGTTACAGTGACATAGTCTCCCGAACTTGACAGAAAAATGTGTTTGAGGATTTCATCCTCCCTGCACTTAAATGCATGTTATAAGACATGTATACTTGTTCCTGTGGTAAAAGATGCATTCACTACACTGCCATACATGTATATAGTGGTGATAAGTGGTAAATTACCACAGTGACTTTATTACTTGATTTGACAAGCAGCACGTAGTTTTGTATGATTAAGAAATGTCGGCCTCATAATTTTTGGAAACAAATATCAGGTTAATTATGTAAGTGGATGAGGTACAGGTTTGTGCGAGCTCGTGTTGTGTATTTTACCTGGACATGACCAATATGTAAAACTATATTTCAATATGTCAGTTACAAACATTTTGTTGATGAATAGTATTTTATGGTTATGAAACCTAAACAATCATGTGTTTTTTTTTTTATTTGGTGCAATAAACTTTAGAAAGGCACACCAAGAACAATAGTGTCTCAGAATAAAAGTTGACTACTTGATACATTTATACAATGTATTACATAAGATATGACACATTAGGGACCTCAAGTCATGATATTTGCCAGTGAGTGTGGACCATTCAAATTTATAGCCTTTAAATTTCAGTGGCTACATATTTGTTTCACTCGCAAGTAAAGGTTGTGGTTTTGGGTCTTCAGAAGAGAGAAAAGAACAGATGATATCATTGGTTAGTTATCAATTAAAGATAACCAGCCACCTGCAAAGTCTTGCAGTCTTTATTCTGAGATGGTATTGCAGCATTTTAAGTAGGATTATTTTTTATACGCCCGTGATAAGAAACACAGGTTCTTCTTTATCACTAGCTGAAGATGAACCTTTTTTATATCAGTATTTGAAAAAGTTGTTAATTTTGTTAAGTTTTAATTTGTTTCTTTCATTTTAATACTTTGATTACTCTTGTATGGCCAGAAAGTCTCGGCATAATTGTTTTAAATGTGTTGATAATAGAACAAAAATCATTTCTTTTCTTGACAGTGATGATATTTTTTTTTAAGTGCTGTGAAATGACTAAAACCAGTATAATCTGTTGTTAATTTATTTGTTTCCAATATTAGTTTGTTCTTTTTTCTTCATTTTGTAAGGACAGGATCCTGCCAGTGATAAGCGACGGTGTTTTGTGTCTGCACCAGTATATACCTTATAAACTGTGTGTCTTGGAATTATATGCCAAGTTTCCTTGTGTATTTATTGCTATTATATGGTAGAGATAACACTAGGGCAATATCATTGAGACAGTGTTTGATTCCAAAGTTATTGCCCTCTAAGGGGAAGTAATTTGTGTCATTCTGTCTCATTAGGTATTGCATACAGGATTGTCTCCCTTAAGATACTCGGAAACAGAACTTGAGTTAAGGCGGTGGAAAACATTTGATTTAAGTATTTGGTTTTCATGACAGCCTCTCTCAGAAAAAGTAAAACAATTACTGCAATAAAACGTGTTCTCTTGTTCTTTCACCTATACTATACATGTACCAGAGGTCTATACAACACTCGCGTCTGCTGAGTTTCTGTTGGAGGAAGATCTCAGAGTAAAAAAAAGTCAGCTCAATGGTGTCTTAGTAGAACCAGCAATTTATCACAAACCAGATAGCTTCCATGATGACCTGGACGAGAACCAAACTTTACATGTGACAGTCTTCTCGTGATGGTAACTGGTAGAAACTTGAGGAATGAAGACACTGAAACAAAATAATGTAAACAATTACAGGACTGTTCAAACATCTAAAAACACACTACATTATATAACATACCATATAAAGATTAGTTATTACTTTAAATTTCTCCAAAATTATATATTAAATATAATGTAAAAGTACATGTTAGAATCAACAGCACAAAGCAATTTGAAAACTTGAATTTATTGAAAATGGTAGGTTTCGTTTTACGGCACAGTTCCTGTATTATATATCGATATGATTTCAAAAGTTTTTCGCCAAAATCTTAGGGTGAGCAGCTTTAATGTGAATTAAGGCAAAATGAAAAAATACCAGTGAGGCATTCTCCTTTACTAGACTAATTTTCAAAACCAAATTCCCAGACATTGCTCTGCAGTGGTAAATACTTCTATGGGAACCACCATGCTTCATTAGCTTCGATATCCTTGTCAAACCTATTGCGTATTTCAAAGATAAAAAATATATATAATGTAATCCCTAACAAAAGACGACACTCTCCAGCAGCCAGACTTACACAGTCACGTATAGAACGAACTCCAACTAAGTAGCATACACACGCGGACCTAGGTACAAACTTCAGCTTTTATATAAACTACAATATAATTATGTAAAGTAAATGGTTTTACAAAAGTAATGGACAACACACACACACTATTAAAACACCTCACAAAGCACTGAACAAAACACTGTTGGGGTCTGATGTTACCACCAGGGAACAACTCGGAGATTTAAACTTATTTGTAGCATGCCAAACTCACACTTCTCCTTGACCTCACCTTAAGAGGTCTATTGATTACCGCATAGCTAAGTTCTAACATTGGAATTGTAGTGCCTAAACAAAATTGAAATAAAACAAAACTCGGGACAACTGCTTACTAACGTTTTCCAAAGCTAGATCACCCAAGAACTAATGGGCACGAGGATCACTCTATAGAACGACAATGCTGGACTGCCAGAAAAATACATCTGTTTGATTTTTGATTTGAAAGAGATTTTATCAAGGTCCGTCCAAAAGCTAAATTTTTAGCTTATGTTTTGGATGAGACCCCCCCCCCCCCCCATCCCCAGAAATATCTTCAAATTCATCGGCTTATCGGCGAAATTGTCTCCCCTGAAAGCAGCTTATCGGGTTTATCGATCAAGCGTTATCGGTCAATTTATGCGCATTGAAATATAGAGGGTAAAATTTTTAACTCATCAAAAAGTAATAAAATCATTATCTGACAATATTTATTAAGTTATTGAAGTAATCTGCATTCTTTCCACTTTTATTTCAATATATTTTTTATCAAAATAAATTGATATCTTCTTGCTTCCCTATTGATTTTAAAAAAGTAACTATTTTTGCAGCAAATCGCATTGACTTCAATAGAAAAGTGCATTTCTTTTTAGCTTCACATGAGGTTTTCATTTGAGATATTTATATATTTATACTTAACTGACAATATTTATTAGTTATTGAAGTAAACTAGAAAAGTATATCTTTACTTAGATGATTTTATTTTTTAAGTTATTTGTATGTCTTCTTGCTTCCTAAACGTTTGAAAATAACGATTTCAACTGATTATACCAAATTATAGCTTTAGTCACCTGTATTGACAAATGTTGTGACTGGCTATATCACCAGTATGTGTTTATAGGTCCGTGGTTAAATCAAGCATCACAGTTTTACCTGTTTTCAGATTTAACAAGACTTATAAAAATGTAATAGTTGTGTTGGTATACTTTTTAGGTATTAGATAATTATACCAAAATTTTACATCTTATATAAAAGCCGCTATATAGCTTTATTCTGTGATGAAAAAGTGATAATTGATGGGCTCATCGAAATTTAATGCAATACAATAACACAATATTAGCACATGATAAATAATTTCCCGTCGAAAAAAAGATGTGCAATGATTAATGAAGACTGCATTTTTTTTATAAATTTATGTCTAGCTTCTTTTTAATTTTTAAATGAAATTTAGATTGAATCTAAAATATGACTGTGCAACATATCTATCTTAGATTATTTCATCATCAGATCGAGTAAAGTTCTGTGGATCATATTCTCATACATGTATTTTCAAGATTAAAATCATTTGAAGTATGATGCATCTTCTAAGATGCCCTTTCTGTTTGTAGTTTATACAAATTAAATAATATGCAAATTAAAATTTAAAAATTAATACAGTTATAAAAACGTCCTTGGTATGCTAGGACAGTCTTTAATCTGTTTTCTCGCCTCTGGCAATAACAACACCATGTCAATTAACAAGGATAGTTATGACACGATTGATTGTAAAACTATTGTATCTCAACATAAACAAAGAAGCAGATAAAGTTCTTCAATTCTAAACTTTCGACGTGTATTTCATTTTCGTTGCATTTGGTCGTTACTTGATAAATTTAAATCATACCCTCAGGGAAAACTCTTTTGGTCAGTTTATTATATCAAAAGTTTGTAGCATAGGAAACTGTAACTATCTTAACCGAGTTTTAGATATTTGATAATAATTACCATATTTTACATGCTATATAAAATCTATATAGCTTTAATCTGTCATGAAAATGTGATCGGCTCATCGAAATTTAATGCAATACAATTACACAATAGTTGCAAATTAAAAATGATTTCCCATCGACAAAAGATAAGTAATGATGACTAAAGACTGCATTTTGTTCATAAGTTTATATCATACTTCTTTTTAATTTTAAAAACAAATTAAGATCGAATGTCACATATGTTGTTATGATTGTGCAACCAGAGACATAGAATATTCTATGTCTCTGCTGCAACATATTTTAGATTACTTTATCATCTGATCGTGTAAAGTTCTATGGATCATGTTCTCATACATGTATTAACAAGATTATTAACATAAAGTATGATGCATCTGTTTGTAGTTTTTGCAAAATGATTAGCAAATTAAAAATCAAAATTGATACAGTTACAAAAACGTCCATGGTATACTAGAACTTTCTCGCCTCAGGCCAAAAAATCACAATGTCAATTAACAAGGATACTTATATGACACGACTGATTGTAAAACTGTTGTATCTCAACTTAAACAAAGAAGCAGATACAGTTTTTCAATTCTAAACTTTCGAAGTATATGTCATTTACGTTGCATTTGGCCGTTACTTGATAAAGATTTATTAAACCCTCGGGGAAAACTCTTTTGGTCAATTAATTATATCAAAAGTTTGTACCATAGGATTCGGTAACTATTTTAACCATGACTTGGAAACAAATCAAAACGACAATTTGAAGTTGTAATTACAAACTACTTAGAAACATTGATACGCAAGTATAAAAAATTCTTTAAATTAAAATCTTGATTTTTTATTTTAAATCAGTATTTACTGTGTATTTGTTATGAAGTTTTTGCATTACTTTGATACACACAATTTAATAGTTAGCTATCTTAACTCATAACAATGTACATAGAAAGGCTTTTATAAATGCATTTTCATACGGTCCCGACATATCAGTCAATTAGATTAATAAAAATTCTTATCATTTCTTGATTCCCTTTTATTTAATTTTATTCCCAACATTGATAATCTATTGTTCAGCTTAAGAAATCAATCCTAGGTCGTAATGAAATATCTTGACCCAGCCAGTGCGTGGTCACTTCACGCTTGGATAAAGGCAGTTGGTAAGACAAAAATCCAATAATCGATAGCGCTTAACGAGTGACTTTTTGATGTAAAGGGAAACAATCGATTTTCCCACAGGCCTTATAAGCAAGGGGCAATACTCTGTTCGCAACGGCGCTCCAATTCTGGCCATGAAAAAAAAATACATCTGTTTGATTTGACCCTTCTTTTCTATGAGGTGCTTCTGCGCCTTAGTGTTTGACTGCGGACACCTTATATCCACACATTTATAATTCGGCCGAAAGATTCAATGAAATGTCCATGGATTGCATTGTCTTGTGTCCGAAAACCTGCATGCCTGTCAAAGGAGATGCCGAGATGGTTATTTATTTAGCAAAAAAACACAAAGCAATGAAAGTGATGATTAGTCTGTGTGAAGTATAGCTGTAATTGCAAGCAACTGATAGCAACGGTCAATAGTACACCTCAAACTAGCATTCAATTCGACCAGAATAACACAGTTCACTAATTACAATTTTTACCATAACTGTGTTGATTCATGACAGCTACTCCATTCAAAAGTTTTAAATAGCAACAAGGAGAGCTGACATGTATTCCAGTGTTTGCACAGTAAGTCACCTAAGCATTTCAGCTACAATATAAGCAGTATAATAACCTTATAGATCCTAAAAGATAATGAGTTACACTATTTTTAACAAAAATATGCCCAATTAGACGCAAGTTCATTACTAGCAAAAGATTATACCTAATTGAAATTCCTTATAAATAAACCTTGAAAAAGAAATCGCCGACCGTCCTTGTGGCGCGTTACTCAGGACAAAGTATATACGTATTGACCTAAAGTGAGGTGTTTAAGTGGATCGACTCGTATGTCTGCAACAGTGTGCTGTGAATGGAACAAAACCAGGTTGGTCAAATGTTAAGCTATACCAAGTTACTTTGTCTAGGTCCATCTCCGTTTCGCTGTACAAACATAAATGGCATGGTGGAAACTATTCAGTCAAACATTCGCATTTTTCTCTGTGATTGTGTGTTACAAATCTATTCGCTATCTTGGACATAAGTCCGATTACACGCAGTTATTGAAAGGTTTGGATGCTGGATTCGCAAATAGGTTATGCGATTTCAGTTAAAATGATAACATGATGATATTGTCAAGGAAACGGCAATGTAAGGTTACTTGCACCCATCCATGGGGTTACCCTTCTGGTTAGAAATTATCCAGCGCCCTGAAAGAGAAAGTTCAAATCAGAGCCAATAATATGTCAGACTAGGTGTAAAAACTGGGAAGCATGACACACATCTTGACAAAGCGAAAATTATTTTGTAGTAAAGGTCTATGACGAGGAACGTTTAAAATTTGACCTCAAGAAATTTCGATTCCATGATATTTCAGTGTCACGCCAAAAGACTTGCTCGAAGATTGATGGATCCCTTCAGTTGTACCCTGACCCATCGCAGACAAATCGGATCTATCACACTTCCAGTTGTAGACACATTGATTAACAATTTACAAATAAAAGGGATCAGTCACCTAGGCAGAATTTGCCGCAGCCCTAACCTGTTTCTGGCATACAAAATTTAAATATTTCAAATATTTCTCCTATAATGCTGTTAAATCTGAAAAGAGATTTTTAGTAGGAGATGCCACCCTCCTGTTTGCCAAATTTTGCCAAATTTTGGCAAACAGGAGGGTGGCATCTCCTACTAAAAATCTCTTTTCAGATTTAACAGCATTATAGGAGAAATCTGGGACGAATATATAATATATATTAATATTATTGCTCCAGGAGTTTGTAATTGTGCTTATTGGGTCCACCATCCTCGTTCGAGGTATAATCGGTACGACCCGTTGCTCCAGGAGAAATGCTTAGGTCGGTCATATAGCCGCCAATACAGAGCAAAAGACTAGAGCTAATAAAATCACAAAGAAGAAGAAGATTAATAATTTATGCATACCGTTCCAGACAATCAAAAGTATAATACTAAAACGCTAAATAAATTGGCAAACTGTCAAAATGTGCTTAAAATGATGTTTAACACGATTTTAAAACTATCTATCATAGGCAGTTTATAAAAGATCAATAACCACATGGAGTAGGCTTTGATATAAACCGACAAATAAATAATTTAAACTTTTTGACAAATGGTGGCCATGATGAAGGAACACGGACATATATACAGGAGAACTATGAGAAAACCCGACCTTTCCGATCTGGTGGCCATCTACCCACACCTCATATATCTAACGTATTTTATAATTTTATAGCACGTCTCTGCTGAGGAACACACACTAATCGGATACGTATTACAGAAATGTTTCTAAAAAAACGTTGAGCATTAATACATTTCTTTAAAAAAATCGACCCCTCTTATGTTGTTGTTGTTGTTGTAAAGGTAAATCCCCACTCTCGAATAGTGGCACTCCCAGCTTTACTCCTGAGATGATAAATCTAATAGAATAATATACAGCACTATAATCCAACTTTGAGTCATGCATTAACTTCAGCACTGGGAGTTTTGTACAACCTACTGCCTAGGAAGGAGACGCAGATTAATTTATTAGTCGTAGTTCATCTCGAACGATAACAACAATAACCGGAAATCGATCTCTTTTCTACTTCCGTTTTGCAAACAGGTAACGATATTCAAGATGGGTTTGATAAATCTGGTTCAATCGTAGTTATGAAACAGCAAGTTTCGAAATATATATCTTCATCTATTTTGTCGCACACTCTTTTATCAAAAATGTCATGTTTGTGCTTTAATAAATGTAGTGGTATCGAGGACCGAGCTAAAGTTGGAGGTCGTTTCACACATAAAAATTATCATGTCCAAATAAATTGATGGAGATTAAGGGCTATCTATCTTGTGATACTGCCATTCGCCTCTCACGAGTATTATAGACAGGGTGAACACCGGATGTTGATAAAGTAAAATAAGATAACTGCAAGACATTTCTTCCAGTAAACAGGTAAATTCTTCCAGTAAACAGGTAAAGCAAAGTAAGATTGTCAACTTAATGACTGTTAAAGAGTAAAATGATAAAAATAACTGCTGTATGTTTAATAACTTGGCTGGTCAACTGCCTGCTTGAATGATTCAAGATCAGGCAGGGTTGCACTATATGAGAGGGTAACATATTCCTCAGGACTGTGTATGGGGGAAAACACAGGCCAGGGATGTGGAAACTCTAGATGTCTGACTTGTCCGACATAGGTTTTTTTTGGACGGCGGACAAGTAGATTTTTCTGCCCAAGCTGTCCGCAGATAAGTAAAAGTTTGAGAAAATAAAGAAGTAAAGAAAAATGACATGAATAATGTATGACAGTCCAAATAATCCTGCCGATACCCTCCCAATTAACGGGCTCGGTCTCAGTTAAAAAGGAGCTATAATAGCCCGTTCTAGCTAAAATAGCCAGTTCAAGCTATAAAACGAACAAAAGAAACTCACAAAAACGCTTCGGAATACTCCTTGTACCCGAAAGCGCATGCTGTCCGAAGGTATACAAGTTCGGATGAGGCCGCAACTTTCAAATGTACTTCAACTTCATATTTCTAAGCTCCACTTAAATGCGCATTTTGGGGTAAAAAATGGTCTTTTTTGAAAATTACATCAAAATACACGTAAATAACACCTTTGAAGCTTCTGTTTTACTTGGTTTTGCAAACGGCGATTCTTCGATGATTTTTACATCCGGTTACGTACTTCTGTTTTAATATTATAATTGGAATTAAACGAATTCTTTTGTTTTACCAATTACAGTACAGGTAGCGTGTAAAAATCTTATAACGTTTAGTTTTTTGTTTGTTTTATGAACGGTGATAGGTGCACAATCATGTAAATACATCTTTTATATGTAAATCATCGTGTATTTGGTATTATACAAATATTCTTGCTGTAGTGCACATATTTCACGTGTTACATTGGTTAATACAGTGTTTATCCAATGAATACACATACAATAATTATGTGAAATAATAGGAGTCCACGTGAAAACTGTAAACTGAAAAAAACTTTGTCCTTAATAGTGGAAAGTGCGGGTTACTTTGATACAGTGTGTCTGGTGTTAAGCAGTATGGTATTTCATAACTTGTAACACTTTAAGTAGAATTGTGTTCATACCTTGATCATTATAACAATCGTCATCGTCTTCTTCATCTTGCTCGTAATATAGACCGAAAGGTGATGATGTAACATACCAGGTAAGAAGGAATTCCTTCTGTTTTTTGAAAATGGAAGGAGGGCCACATGTGTTAGACTGCATGCCTTATACAAACTGTCTACACAACTCGCTGACATTGGTGGAATCGATACATGATGCAATTGACATACGAAATTTGGTTACAATACTATTTCATTCTTTTAACCAAGTGTCATCAGAAAAACGTTTTATTTTTAAAATCTCTGGATTTTGTACAAGTATTTTTCTTCCAATGCATCATGATATTCTTGTGCTAAGAGCTTGTGCTATTTTCTGTAAGGAAGGGCTATCAGTGTAAGGGGAGGACATACTTATTTAGAAATATTTATCATGTCTTCCTCTTTTTCCAACTATATATTTTTTACAACCTTAAAAATCTAAGTTCTTTTCTACATACTCGATACAAATCCTGCACATTGCACTTACATGTACAAGGTTGACACTCTAATTTTTTCAACCTTAAACACAACATTTCCGTATCTCCGCTGAAAAACAATGCTCTTTACATGTACTCGAAGCCATGTTTCACTCTGTTACAGGAAATAACAAACGATACAAGAAAATCCCATGCAAAGATTTTATTCATACAGGATCGTACAAAGCGAAATTTCGTGTACATGTGCATTTCACATAATAAAAAATGCGTCATTTTTACATTGGTTTCCTTTCCTAGGTATACAAACTAATGTCGGTACGGTTTTATTGCACACCCTGTACCGTAATTAGTAAAACAATAGATTCCGTTTAAAGGCAATTATAATATCAAACGAAATTTACGTAACCGGATATGAAAATCATCGAAGAATGGCCGTTTGCAAAACCAAGTAAAACAGAAGCTTCAAAGGTGTTATTTACGTGTATTTTGATGTAATTTTCAAAAAAGACCATTTTTTACCCCAAAATGCGCATTTAAGTGGAGCTTAGAAATATGAAGTTGAAGTACATTTGAAAGTTGCGGCCTCATCCGAACTTGTATACCTTCGGACAGCATGCGCTTTCGGGTACAAGGAGTATTCCGAAGCGTTTTTGTGAGTTTCTTTTGTTCGTTTTAAAGCTTGAACTGGCTATTTTAGCTAGAACGGGCTATTATAGCTCCTTTTTAACTGAGACCGAGCCTGATTAATATGCAGTATTGGGAAAACCAATATTTTTATCTTAATTAAGCACAGATTCCTGCGATCTAACAGGCTCTCAATACAACCAAAAAAGTAAGTTAGGAATTTATGATTCGTTCTCTAAATGAAAATGCAAAACGCAACATGATCGCAAGTATGACTCATGCTAGGAAATTTCAAGACACTTGGTTTTTCAAAATTAGCTGGCTTCACATTGACATTGTTATGGACACTATATCAGTGTTCTGTCATATTTGCTGTTTATTCTCCCAACCTTGCAGAAATGACTTGGGGCATGTACAGGCAACAAATTATTGAGAACTTTACTAGGAAAGATACGCTAACAGATTGCAAAGGTGTGTCCACTTCAGATGTCTACACCTGGTCCTTGATTTTGAACTTTCGTTTTAATGTTAAAATCTGGACAAGTGAATTTTGGCCATGGTCTAGTGAATCTTTACATATCACTCGTCGTGGACAAGTGAAAAAATATAGGATTTCAACACCCTCGGGCTCTTTCTAACTATAGCACTTCTAATGTACACGTGCACCGTAAGAAAAGGTGTCGTTCAGATGCTTTGTAATTAATCACTCAGGCCTTCAGCCTTCGAGATTAAATTACTACGCATCTAAACTCCACACAGTTTAATACTAACTGGTATGTCGCTCAAAAGTAAAATCTATTACCTAATTATATCACCAGATTTGTGTATTGTAATTTGTAAAGATTAATGTATCATACACCAAGCGGTGTATTTGGTTATACACAATGGGGATATTAAGAAAATAATTAAGCTGATTCTCAGGTTCGGCCAGTCTTCCCAAAAAATACCTGGCTGTCTGACATGACATGCAAAATTTTTATCAGTTGGGCAATGTTTTGCTGCTGTCTGACCTAAGGTCAAAACACTTCATGGCCTTTTATACAATAGTTTCTGTTGGTAGGTCAGGCAAAAATTTCATCGATCAGGCATAGTTGTGTTTTATACCTGACCGAGTGCCAGACACTGTAAAAAAACTTTTCAGGAAGACTGTAGGCAGAAAAATGGCACTGTGCTTTATGCATTTAAAAGGTATGAATGTAACCATGATACTCAAATTGTCTCATTTCATTGCAGCACAATGGCTCCACGTAAGGGAGGTAAGGACAACAAAGGCAAACAGAAGTCTACCTTCAATGAAGTTATCACAAAGGAATGCACCATCAACCTCCACAAGAGGGTTTTTGGCATGTAAGTATTTACATATAGCTGAAGGGATGTAAACCTGTCAGCATTGACATGGCTGGCTGCTGTTAAATCTTGACACTGCTGTTTTCTGCAGCCACCCTGGATATGGCTACCTTGACACAGCTGCTTTACACAGCCAGCTTTGACTAGGATGTTTTATGTATAAAAATAATCTTGGGATTTTAAAGTACTAGTACTACCGGTCAAAGTGATGGTGCAATCTAAGTGCAATTGATCCCCACCGGTGCCATGGTAGCAGTGTCCTTAAACAACAGTGCCTCTCTCTTTGAGGTTGATTACATGTGCATATTTGTAACTTCATCTCCTGCACAGTTGTTCTTTGTGGATCACTAGTAAATAGCTTTATGGTAACTTAAATTTCTGCCATTGTAAAAATGTTTATGGCATCAGTGACAGTCTTGGAAAGATAGCTTCAGTAATTGGCAGTGGATAACAGTGGTAAGATAGCTTCAGTAATTGGCAGTGGATAACAGTGGTAAGATAGCTTCAGTAATTGGCAGTGGATAACAGTGGTAAGATAGCTTCAGTAATTGGCAGTGGATAACAGTGGTAAGATAGCTTCAGTAATTGGCAGTGGATAACAGTGGTAAGATCGAATAACCTATCTCATCAGTTATGATTTGTCATTGTAGAGGATTCAAAAAAAGGGCACCAAGGGCCATCAAAGAGATCCGCAAATTTGCTGAAAAGATGATGGGCACACCAGATGTGAGAGTAGATACACGTCTCAACAAACACATCTGGTCAAAGGGAGTCAGGTATGTAATAACAGCAGCCTTAAATGTCCAAGGTGTTTCTTGTGAATTGAAAGAACTTTGTGTCAGTGTTGAAAATGTATTGTCAGTGACCCTCTGGCCGAGGCTCTGTAAAATATAGTGGTGAAGGAACTAACTTGGAAATACATATTTATTGATGGCATCCTAGTGTGAAATCTAAAGTAGGGTCTGTGGCTTCCAAATCCAAATGAAAAGAACCAGCGCAAAAAAAATCAAACAAAAAAACTTGTTTGGTATTCTTGTGTAAAATGTGCCTTAAAGTCTGTTCATGCTGTTGCTTTCACACAGTCTTGAGCATCTATTATTGATAACCTTCGTTGAAGGAACTGGATTTCAAAACATAGTGAACAAGTGTTTAAATCAAAACTTTTGTGTCAAGTGTTATTTGGCACAATATTGTTGGCAGTACTTGAAAATGTATTCTTAGCCAGTAGCCGTGGCAATTATACGGCATCAAGCAGCACTGTATGAGATGAATGAAAACCGCACAATGAAGCTGTATTCAGATATCTGTCGGATATAATGACCTGTTGAGGCTAAAAGCCTAAAAGAAATGAAGAAATAATCTACTGTATCAAATTCCAATTTGTATAGCCAAGGCAATAGCTGGCTGGGCATGTGGCGGTCCGATTTGCTAGTTGGGGCTTACAATTCACAGATGGGACTACAGACTCCTCTGCTTCACAGATAATGGGGAATCTAACAATATACAGTGTTATAAAGGCAGGTTTTTAGCTCACCTTGCACAGAGTGCCAGGGTGAGCTATTAGGATTACTCACCGTCCATTGTACGTCCGTACACCATTTACTTTCAACAACATCTCGGAAACCTCACAGCCAATGTTGATGAAACATGGCAGGGATGTTCCTTGTATGAAGCTCTCCCAAAGTTGTCAAAGAATTCCACAACATGCAGAACTCTGATTGCTACGGCTACAAATAGGAAAAGATTAAAAACCAGATGACTCAGAGCTTCGATATTGGGCATGTAGCATTGCCCTGCAGACATCTACCAAGATTGTTCAAACGATGACCCATTGCTTGATGGGCCATTGGTAAAAATTGACCCTGACAGGAGGGCACTTCATTTTACATAGGCTTATATAGGAAAAAAAATTGTTCAAACGATGACCCATTGCACAGGAGGGCACATAGGCTTATAGGAAAAAAATATTTTCTGGAACCACAAGGCCTAGAGCTAAGATATTTGGCAGGTAGCATTGATTTTTGGATCCCTAAAATTATTGTTCAAATCCTGATCCCTAGATCAAAATTGACACCGCCCGGGAGTCACTTTGTTTTACGTTGATTTCTATGAAACTTGTTCAAATCGAGACCCAATGTCAAAATTGACACTTTCTGCAACACAAATTGTTGACTTTATGTTATAGCCAATGGAAGCCAGGTAGGGCCATCTTGGCCCTCTTCTTACGTAGAATAATCATATCAAATATTGATACTCCCTCACTTCAGGCTGAACTCGGGTAGCCAAGTTCTCTGAAACTCTCTACAGACCCAATTTTACTGGCTCTTTGTTTTGAAAAAGAAACCTTCATAATTGAAACTGTAATTAAATGTTTTTGTACAATGTTGCAGGAGTGTTCCATACAGAATACGTGTACGTCTGGCTCGTAAAAGGAACGAGGATGAAGACTCTGTCCACAGACTGTACACACTCGTCACATTTGTTCAATGTGCATCATTTAAAGGTAAGCAGTTCTCGTAAAAGGATAATTGTTTTCTTTTTATTCATTATAATTTCACTGAGTGGACACCAACAGTGTTATTAAGTAAAAATAACTACTTTTAGTGTTCACAAGTAAAATTACATCAAAATTTTTATACACCCAAAGGGATGTATTATGGAAACTCCTGCGGCAGTCAGGGGGCGGGCTGCGTCTACACTTTGTCTGCTCTCTAATTCTCTAACTCGGAATTTTCATCTGATCTTCACCAAACTTGCTGAACATTTAATTACCAGCCAAATCGTCCTAGACACTTGCTGATTATGGCTCTTGAATTATTCAAAATTTGCCAAATTGTCCTTGTCCGCTCTCTTAAATAAAAAGGTTTTCATTCCATTTTCACCAAACTTTGTGAAAATATTTGTTGGCATAATGTGTAGGCCAAGTTAGATAACCAACTCAATTGCCCAAGGCATTTCTGGACTATGGCCCTTTAATTATCGAAGAATGATATAATTGGCCTTCTCAGCTCTATAGTTCAAATAGGTGGATAAGCTGTCTCGACTATAGTTAAAATAGGTGGATAAGCCGTGTCGACTATAGTTCAAATAGGTAGATAAGCCGTGTCGACTATAGTTCAAATAGGTAGATAAGCCGTGTCGACTATAGTTCAAATAGGTAGATAAGCCGTGTCGACTATGGTTCAAACAGAAATTACAAATCCTATGAACTTCTGCCTTCCTGATGGGCGTATTTTATGACAGTTTGGCACTCCTTTTTCCATTTGTTTTATGCTTTAAAATTAATGTTAGTTGAGTTCATCTCAATAAAATTTCTAAAATTGTGGAAAGCTTCATCAGAAATAGTATCACACATGACATTTTAACGTCTTTTTCGTATGCCAGCATACATTACACTTTGTATATTTTGATGTGAATATGGGTAAAATGTTTTGATCGTTTCATTTTGTGTAGGCTTTTCGGAGAAAAGGCGATACATAGGAATTGCTTTGTCTGTCGTCAGTCCGTCTGTCGCCAATTTTTTTGTTGGCATTAACTTTGCCATTTCTTCATATTTCTTCAAAACTTTAAAATGCTATTGCTTATGACAAAAGGGCCGTGATGCAGCCAACTTCTGTAGGTTTAATGTCATATATGATAGAGTTATGTCCCTTTTGTACTCAGATTTTGTCACGATTGGTTATTCTGACAATGTGTAAGGGGTGACACAAGTGTTCAACTGAACAATAAATCCTAACTTATTTATCGGGTAATAATCTACCGTTTTATTTCAATATACCATTGAAAAACATAAAGTAATATTCTTTCCTTGAAACTGTTTAATAGAAGGAATTTGTGTTTATAAAAATACTAAATGTGAAACCAAAAATAAAATATTCTTTCATGTCATTTTTGTCTTGAAGATTAATACAAAATATCTTTATATTCTAGTTTCATTTCGGTATAGAAAGTTGAATATGTTTCTTTTTTCCTTTCAGGCACACAGACCCTGAATGTTGACAATGAGTGATAATTTATGTACAGTTACAAAATAAAGAAAAAAAAAAAAAAATTTCTTTTAGCTTGCATTTTTTAGCTCACCTGAGCTGTAGGCTCAGGGTGAGCTATTAGGATCGATGAATGTCCGTCGTCCGTCCACACTTAGTTCGTTAACACTCTAGTGGTCACATTTTTGCCTCAATTGTCACGAAACTTGGTCAGGATGTTTGTCCCAGTAATTACTCGGACGAGTTCGAATATGGGTCATCTCGGATGAAAAACTAGGTCACATGACCCAAAAATAGAAAAATCTTGTTAAGGCTCTAGAGGCTTCTGTTTCAACCCAGATATCCTTGAAATTTGTCAGAAAGGTTGTTTCGATGATTTCTAGCTCAAGTTCGAATATGGGTCATCTGGGGTCAAAAACTAGGTCACAGCCTGAATATGGAAAAACCTTGTTAACACTTAGAGGTAACATTTTTAGCCCAAATATCCTGGAAATATGTCGGAAAGGTTGTTTTGATGATTTCTAGCTGAAGTTTGAATATGGGTCATCTGGGGTCAAAAACTAGGTCACAGAGCCCAAATATGGAAAAACCTTGTTAACACTCTAGAGGTTACATTTTCAGCCCAAATATCCTGGAAATTTGTCAAGGTTGTTTTGACATTTGTTACGATGTATCAATTGAACCTATAATACCGGTTTTCGATTTATATCGCATACCAGTACGCAGCCCTAGTCTCGCACAATAACCAGGTCCGTAACAACTTTGTTAAAAGCAGTTGTACTCGGGTGAGCGATAAAGGGCCATCATGGCCCTCTTGTTATTTAACTTCGCACAAATGGGCAGGGTGATCTATTAGGATCGCTCACCGTCTGTCGTTTGTAGTAAGATTGTTCAAATTCTGACCCCCAGGTCAAATTTGACCAAGCCCTTTGTGTCGCTTGATTTTATACAGGCTTTTGTAGGAAAAACTTTAAAATCTTGTTATCTAAAGCTAAGAGATTTGGCATGTTGCATTGCCTAGTGAACTTCTACCATGCTTGTTCAACTATTGTCACCTGGGTCAGAATTGACCACACCCAGGTTGTCACTGTATTACGTAAACTTCTATAGGAACCTGAAAAAGTCTTGTTAACTGAAACCACAGTGCCTAGAACTTTGATACTATGTGGCATTGCCTTGTGGACAGCTACTTAGATTGGTCTAATTGTGTCTCCGCAAGAAGGGTTATTCTTTTTACTGATCATTAATTTATAATATGCTTCATATTACTAGAAATATTGCTGTTTTGGCAGATATCAAATTACCACAAGGCCTAGAGCTTATTTGGCATATATCATAGCCTAGTTGACATCGATAATCATGGCCGCCAGGTCAAAATTGACCCTTTCTGCTGTTGATCTTGTATTACAGTCGATAGTAGCCAGGTGAGCGACATAGGGTCATATTGGCTCGTTTTCAAATTTGAATCTTGCAATACTGATTAACCATAATCAACGGACAAGAGTACATAACTCGAGGTTCTTGTCCAAATTAAAGAGCTTTGTGACACTGTCTACTTCTAAAACACATTGAATCTGGGTAAAGTCCTCTGAATTGAGATATTGCTGTGAAACTTTGAATGCTTGATTACATCATGAACCCAATTTGTAGGCAAGAGAAGGTAACACTGTCGATGACTCTTGTTAAATTAATTTATCTCAAGTTTTCATACCAGTCCACTTTTTGACTAGTATTTTGAAAATTGGATTACTTGTTTACAATCGTGACCCTCACATGGATGCCCGAGACAGTAACTGTCAAAGATTCCTTCTGAATTCTGACACATTTCGGCCTGGAATCTTGAAGTTTTTCGTACTTGTCCACTTGTTGACTTGACCATTTAGGATATCACTTTGACAGTTCCATCATGACATTCATTTGTAAGGAACAGTAAATAATCGTGAAAATATTTTTATTGTACTTAAATATTTCTAGTTCGTCTTTAGTGCTACCGGTATATCGTTAACCACTCGTGTATTAATATAAAACTGATGTAGTGTTAAGGGATATCAAACAAGCTGGATAACTTTTGACTTGATATCTTGTCATTTCCGGCTCTTGTGGACACACATTTTAGTTTTGCCTGTTTTATTGGCAAACACGAACGTGTTATCCTACTGACAGCTTGATCCCACAAGGGTTCCACTTCCTCGCTACATGCCCCGCTAATTGGCGCATCTGAGCCAAAGGCTCTGGATGAGTTATAAGTATGGGTGGGTTGTCTTCAAGCAACATATTCACTTTAAACTCTTCTCAGAAACTACATGTCAATTTTTACCATACTTGCTCTGTAGCATCCTTGCGTTGACCTCTGGGTTCTAGTCCAGTCCACGGACTGCTGTTGCTCATCGGCTGCTTCTCAGATGGAATGTCACCAGATTAATCTGTAGCATTCCTGCATAGGGAATGGTTCCCGTCCAGTGCATACAGGGACCACTGTTAAAAAATAGAAAAAGTTCTTTACAAATAAGTACACACAAGTGTTTAAAAACGTAGTCATTTGTTACGGTTCGCTTGAAGGACACGCGAGAACAAATATGAAGACCTTTAGTCATGAAGCCAAAACTTGAAAAAAGAGAATTTTTCAGTATCTACATATAAACGTTTCCCCTTGTTTAGTGGTTTAGGCATCCACCCATGATTTGACCCTGTAACACAGATGTTGACCCTAGTTTACTCATATTCCAACTCGAGTTCAGCAAGGCAATTATACTGACCAAGTTTCATGAAGATCTCATGATAAATGCAACCTCTATTGCATAAACAAGGATTTTTTTATATGATTTGACCTCATGACCTAGTTTTTGACCCAAGTGTAAACAGACATACGACGGACACCAGGCGATCACAATATCTTACCTCGGTACTTCGTGCGCAGATGAGTTAAAAAAATGTCCGACCAAATGAATGTCTTCGAACTTGGTAGACAGGTCATTTTCAGTAGATTGGCCCTGTCAACTTTTAAGGTCAAAATGATGATGACCTTTATCACATAAAATTGTCCGACCAATAACATGAGAAGGTGCTGGTGAAGAGTGACTTCAAAATTGGAAGGTTTGTTGGTCATTGCATAAGCAAGTAGATGACCCTTACTGAATATGAGGTCAAGGATACGGTAACCTTTATTGCAAAACAAATAATTGGCAAATTGGCTGCCGTCAGGGGGGCATACATGTTTTACAAACCTCTTGTTACTTTTGGAGTTACTATCCTTAGATAGTTTACTTGAGCAGAACATTATTCAAACCAGAACTACAAATGTATCTTTAAGGATTTTGAATATATGAAAGTGCTTAATTTCATTGTAAAAATTCCTGTCAAGTTTAATCTAGCGCATAATGTCACATTACCGGGAGGTTCACTTACAGGGCAAAACCTAACCGGCCACTTACACATATTCTGCCTTATAGTTGATCAAGTCCATTCATTGACATGTGCATCAGGAAAACAAACTTAATCCAGGTTTTACTAATCAAATATGCTACTCGAAATGTTGATCGTAATTTCTAAATGTTGACCGTAATTCACTAGCCGAGGGGGTATAATTACTCTACACTTATAATTTGCATTAGTTAGGAGGTTAACAACATATTTAATATGTTGATATTGCTGAACTATTTACAAAATAATAAAACCATTCGTGAAAGACTGACAACGCAAGGGTATAGTATTGGCCTTCTTCACACCATATCAATTAAAAAGTACCTCACAGAGTAAATTTTTCAATGCAAGAAAAGTTGTACATTCTTTTTGTCATTATACCCCCGAAACGAAGTTTAGGGGGATATATAGGAGTCACCCGGTGGTTGGGCGGGCGAGCGGGCAGTCGGTTGGGTGGTCTGTTGCATTTTCCTTGTCCGGAGCATAACTTGAAAACTACCAGTTGGAATTTAATACAACTTCATACAATGGTCAAGCACATTGAGAAGAAGTGCAGTGCACAAGAACTATAACTCCATCTTGACTAATTACAGAGTTATTGCCCTTTGTTACTTTTCCTTGTCCGGGGCATAACTTGAAAACTACCGGTTGGAATTCAATACAACTTCATACAATGGTCAAGTAGATTTAGAGAAAGTGAAGTGTACAGAAACCATAACTCTATCTTGACTCGTTACAGAGTTATTGCCCTTTGTTACTTTTCCTTGTCCGGAGCATAATTCGAAAACTACTGGTTGGAATCCAATAAAACTTCATACAATAGTCAAGCACAGTGAGAGGAAGAGCATTGCAAAAGAACAATAACTCCATCTTGATTAATCACAGAGTTATTGCCCTTTGTTACTTTCCCTTGTCTGGAGCATAATTCGAAAACTACTGGTTGGAATTCAATACAACTTCATACAATGGTCAAGCACAATGAGAGGAAGTGCATTGCAAAAAAACAATAACTATCTTGACTCATTTCAGAGTTATTGCCCTTTGTTACTTTTACTTGTCCGGAGCATAATTCGAAAACTACTGGTTGGAATTCAATACAACTTCATACAATGGTCAAGCACAATGAGAGGAAGTGCAGTGTACAAGAACCATAACTCTATCTTGACAAATTACAGAGTTATTGCCAATAACAATATCTCTTTAGTTTGTTTGCAAGGTATTCTGTTACTACGAACTTCCTCATTTTATTATGCAGTCTTTCGGGGGTATTAATCACATTTAGTGATAGCTCTAGTTTCATTGGCTGTTGAAATACCAACTTCCGGTCAAAAGAGAGCTTGATACGGCTGCGCCAAAAAGTATTGAAGGGATTCAATTGATGCTTCATACAATGACCGAGGACAATGAGAAGAAATGCAGTGCACACGAACCATAACTCTAGCTTCATTATGTTTGTGTTACTCCCCTTTGTAACTTTATCTGGTGTGGAGTGTTACTCGTAAAATATCGTTAATTAAGGAATTAATTAATATTTCATATATTTATAAAGGACAAGTAGAAGAAGTGCAATACACAAAAAAGCCGTGATTCAATGTTTATAACTCTCAGAGTTACAGCCCCTAGTTTCAGTTTTTTAGAATGTGCTCCTTCAATGTTTGAAGTAATGAGAGGACAAAATGAAAGCATGGGTTGCTATTTCCAATCAAAGCCGCCACTCGGTGGTATTATGTCAGCTCTTGTTATATACTCAAAATTGAGAAAATCCGTTATCAGTGCGTCTATTTGTCGATTGTGTTTCAACCATACCTTTTAATGTGTATATAATATCCATATATTGACAGCATTGTCAAAGACAATAGGAGGTGTACTTGACACAACACTTCACGGTATTGTCATACTCCGTGTAAATCCCCCACTTGAGGGGCATATCTCACACAAAATTTATAGGATCTAAGGTATATAGTATTTACATTGTACCTCTGCGTGTGACTTGGTTCACCATATCTACAAAACCCTTTAATGTATGTAAAGGGTATTTTAAAATAACTACATACATATATTCAGTGTGAACAGATGACAAAACACGCAAGACTAAGGCATTTAGGCTTAAGGTCAGTCAACGGTTACGTTTCGGTAACAGTTGGGGGCAAACTCACATCTTCGGGTAAATGCATTATGGATTTTAAATAACTACACACAATTGTGTAGAAAAAACCTAACAAGGTCAGTGTTTAAGGTCAACTGAAAATCAAATATACGTTCGGTCATTTATCTAAAACATTGAAATGAATTTTCAGACAACTACACACAAATATTCAATTTTCACGTCTGTCACTCCGGGGCTATATCTATGAAATGTTGACTACAAAATGTCGAAGAAAGATATCCATCCAAGATCTAGGTCAAGGTCATAAAATAGAAATGAAACGCATCTTTGGCCATATATCCAAAATCTTACAAAATATTGTAAAATAAATCTACTTTATAACACAGAGTTGCATGTGCAATTGAGGGCTGATGTCCTGGTCGCACTTAACATTCAAAATTGAGAACAAAATGACATATTTGGCAATATAGCCAGAACCTAATGAATATTCACAAAAATGAACAATGTTAGGCAAATTGATGCATGCAAGACCCAGGTCCGTGATTTTAAGGGTTAAGATTACACCTCAAAGCTAAAAGACACGTTTAAAACTCGTCTGGCGATATCAATTCAATGAATATGCTTGTATTATTTTGGCACACCTAATGTGACCACTAATTGTGTCTCATTAACGGTCTACAGTAATTTTGCATTCACATTTAATGCACTTAATAAACTTAGTAGTGCCCTTGAAAATAGTTCGCGTTATTACGTTTATAAAAGACATGTCACACTTGGACATACTGGCAATTTACGGCGATCATTGAAGCCTTCTGATAATGTATGCACTACAGACAGCATTGGACAACTGACTAATTAACAGACAGGAACACGTACTCCTAGTTCTAACAAATTACATATGAGCAGAAAGTCACATGTATATGCACTAAGTAAAAACTAATTCCGGCAACTGATTTCAGAGAACAATGTATAAGGAAATGTTCAAACGGCCATAAACTTAGTGGCAAATTAAATATTTTAAATTATATATCGGTACAAATCTAATCGATTAAGCTTTTGACAGTTTAATAACGATGTAATGTTTGTTGAAACGTAGCTTTACATCAGAACTACGATACCCGGTAAATATCCGATTACAGCGTTTAAATATTTTCGCTGTAATTATGTGAAATGGAAAATATTTCACATAGAGCGACATTGAGTAACTGTAACCGGATCTTGAATCAAATAAGTTACTAATTACTTAGATGTTATTTTAAAGATTTTACCGAGGAATAAAGTTTTCGTACAAGGAATTAAAAAACAACAACATTTGGTGAGTTTATTTATTTTTTAACTATTTACATCATATGAATTACGCATTTCAACACATTTATTGGAATGGTTTGAGTCCATTTCGTCGAGTTTAATCTAGTTTATACTTGACTTTCAGACAGTACTTACCTGATAATTAATTGAAAATTAAATGATAACAGTCAACAATCTCAATTCTATCTATGAGTTAGTAAATGATAAAAAAGTACTTCAAACCAAGTTCTATACAAATTTTGCATTTTTGAATCTTGTGTCTTCAGTCATGTGCAGTATGTCGCTCTTACTTGGACAATTTTAGTAAAGGCGAACATTCACTGTCTTGTTTAAGACTTCTTTCAAAGACCAGTTTCAAATCTCAGAATCTGATTGGCTAAAATTAGCCCCTGTGTCAAAACTGACGGAACAGGCGACGTATTATATGTTGGACATAGAAAACATCTTTTCCTGTCGGAACATATACATTAAAAAGTAACGTTTCTTGATTTCGTACTTTAAAATTATTTTGCACACATGTATATAATAAAAGAATGTTTGGCCACACCATACTGACATACACAACTGTGCAAGTCGGACAACTTGTTATAAACAAATGAAGAAAAAGTATTGTAGCTAAAAAGAAGTATTATACGTGGTATTATAAGCGGCTTTGACCTACAATGATATGTGGCGATATAATCTCCTACTAAGGTGTCATAAAATGATATATGTTTAAATGTAAGCCGATTAAAAATTGAAATTGAAGTGAATATTAGCCTACTATTCCAATTTTTAATCTTTCGAAACTTAATTAGTTAATTGCAATTTTTTAAATAATCTTATTTGTTTTTTTAATGTGGTACATGTTCCTAGGGAAATTCTTCAGAAGTAAGTCTGTTTTCTGTATACTTTCGTAGGAAACTAAATGTTAACACTTTTGTTCAAACAGGCAGATTAATATTTAAATGTACGTGGCTATATTATGAAGGCAATCTGTGTTCTCGTACAATAAGATTTAAAGTGCTTTTTATTGAAATTAAGCATGAAATGTCCTGGATTTGTGTGTATTACAACAACTTTAAATATTTACTTTGTATTTAGTATCTAACACGTATTTACAAAATAGCTAATTTAAGGTTTTAATGAAATGTATTTTCTCCCATTACATAAAAGCCAGCGTTTATGACCGTAAACCCCAAACAACTATTCAAATGTCAAAATAATAACAAAAGTAAGCTCGGATTTTCACCATACCGGGGTCAATAACGAACCCTTAAGTGGCAGGTTTGGCAACATTTTTGATAGTGTATATAGGGATTAATTGTCTTGTTTAAAAATTATATTTAAATAAAAACTAGCAAAATAGAATGAATAGTTTTGTGCCATATCAGGAATTTTCGGAATATTGATTAAAACATTTTTCTCACATAAATTTTATGTATATTATTAGTCACAATTCTTCAGTATAAGTGATCCTAAATCGTATTTTAATGACATCTGCTCTCAGTATAAATGATAGTGCCTGATCTAATCAATTAAATTAATAAAGTAATATATTATAATAACGAGGAATGCCATCTCTATACCCAACCTAACAATTGCCTGCTATAGACCACATTTAACTGTAATGCACGCAACTTTTCAGAAAACCACTCTGATCGAGCCACGGGGGACATTTGGCCAGCCACACAGTCGGCATTCCGAAGCATCCGACATATAAGAAATTAAAAAAATATTAAACATTGAAATATTGTTTTGGATGTTGTATAAGTAATAAAGAGTTATTACTTATTCCTGTTAAAAAAATAGTATAATGAATATGAGGTATTACAAGGACATAACATGTATTGTGTCTTTTAGATTATTTAGATAATTTGATTGGTCACAATAAGGACCAGTAAACATTTTTCCTAGACTGAAAGGTATACAAGTCGAATGAATAATGTTGAACAGTATATGAAACATTATTCATAATTCACGATTCAAATGGACATCATTTGATTTGCCGCAATAATGTTCCCACTCTTGAAGTCATACTTTTAGTTCCTTAACTGGAAAACACAAAATTAAATATTGTAAAAGAAAATGATGACAACGACCAAAGTTTCCATTCGTTCCCGATTCTATTGAACCTACTGGAACTTTTCTGTATAAAGCAGGGTAAGTTGAAGTAAAACGCTGCCTGAATATATCACTTTCCCAGCACATACTGCCTATGCATGACCTTTATGCAAAGAGTAAAGGTCAAGGCTACTGAGAAATCTAGAGTAAAGAGATAACATCACTTTTACTCTGTGTTTCTCTGTAGCCTTCACCTTTATTCTCTATTTTTCTGCAGTCTGATTATATCTATACTTCTTACTAAATTATCCTGTGTGGCCTTCGCTTTTACTCTCCGTTTCTCTGTAGCCATCACATTTACACTATTATTCTCTGTAATAAGTGAAGGCTACAGAGAAACAGAGAATAAAGGTGAAGGCTATAGTTATACAAAGGGGATGGCTATAGTGAAACAGTGTAAAGGTGAAGCCTGCGAAGAAACAGGGGATAAATGTGAAGACGACGAAGAAACAGGTCGTAAAGGTGAAGCCTACGGAAAATAAGGGAGTAAAGGTGAAGGCTACGAGAAAACAGGTCGTAAAGGTGAAGCCTACGGAAAATAAGGGAGTAAAGGTGAAGGCTACGAGAAAACAGGTCGTAAAGGTGAAGCCTACGGAAAAACAGGGAGTAAAGGTGAAGGCTACGGAGAAACAGGGAGTAAAGGTGAAGCCTACGGAGAAACAGGGAGTAAAGGTTAAGGCTACGGAGAAACAGGGAGTAAAGGTGACGGATACGGAGAAACAGAGTAAAGGTGAAGCCTACGGAGAAACAGGGAGTAAAGGTGAAGCCTACGGAGAAACAGAGAGTAAAGGTGAAGGCTACGGTGAAACAGAGAGTACATATGAAGCCTACGGAGAAACAGAGAGTAAAGGTGAAGGCTACGGAGAAACAGAGAGTAAAGGTGAAGCCTACGGAGAAACAGAGAGTAAAGGTGAAGCCTACGGAGAAACATAGAGTAAAGGTAAAGCCTACGGAGAAACAGAGAGTAAATGTGAAGCCTACGGAGAATAAGAAAGTAAAGATGAAGGCTACGGAGAAACAGGGAGTAAAGGTGAAGCCTACGGATAATTAGGGAATAAATGTGAAGGCTACGGAGAAACAGAGAGTAAAGGTGAAGCCATCGGGTAAACAGGGAGTAAAGGTGAAGGCTACGGAGAAACGGAGTTTAGGTTGAGACTACGGAGAAGAGATAGTAAAAGTGAAGCCTACGGAGAAACAGAGAGTAAAGGTGAAGCCTACGGAGAAACAGAGTTTAGGTTAAGACTACGGAGAACAGAGAGTAAAAGTGAAGCCTACGGAGAAACAGAGTGTGAAGGTGGAGACTACGCAGGAACAGAGAATAGAAGTGCAGATTACGGAGAAATAGAGAGTAACGGTTAAGCCAACGGAAAACAGAGAGTAAAGGGAAGACTACGGAGAAACAGAGAGTAAAGGTGAAGACTTCGGGACACTTAGAGTAACGGAGATATAATCTCTAATATGCCAAATACGGAGAACTACCAATGTCTCGTGCACGGCCTACTGAATTATTACAATCAATACTCTGCTTTGGTAGATGCGTTTTTCTTCTTGCACTTATGTATAATTTGCATATATTATTCCGCTCTAGTGAGAGTGTTGTCCATCTTGGTGAGCTTGACAGTTTTAAGCAAACGCTCCTAGCTTCAGTATATATTTTAACATACCCCTCAATATCTACACAGTAGGAAAAGGGAGACAATTATAGCTAACAGAGATATAATATAACCAAATTGTTTTTAAGTCGTGTTTCACTTTAAACGTGTATATATATATTTTTTTTTTTTACAAATAAGCACTTTGGATATGAAAGTACAAACTTACAAATAATGCACAAGGGTATGACCACAACTTGTTCCAACATTAGAAATAGACCCTCCTCAAACATTGTGTATTTACTTAAGTTGTTTAATGTTGTAAAAAAATGTACAGAGGTATGTTATGTCATGTTTTTATATACATTTGTAGTATTGTATGCCTTTTGATGAACATGCTTGCTTTTAGCTATGGTAAAAAAATCTTTTACAGACGTGTTACTTTTTTTTTAATTCAACAAAAATCATAACTTCTGTATCGGGTGACAAACTGCACTGTAGGTCCCGTTTTTGAATATAAGGCAAGTTTTATTTGTGTTGAAAGAAAACACTAGAAATCGAAGTTTTATTTGGCATTTTGATTTCTATTGTACGAAAAAGAATGTATCAATAAAAGTTTGATGAAATTTGATGAAAGTTTCAGATGTAAAACAGATACGTCAACTGTTAAATGGCAAAGCTATCGGTGTTTCAATGGCTTTAGAACGTGAATAAAGTGTGTTTGTTCGAAGATATTAGATTTCTAAAGTTGATTAGATAATTTCACTGACTTGTATTGAACTAACGATTCAACTTTAAATTAAACTACCTGTCAAATACGTTTAAGTATTGTCAGTAATTTATGTAATAGGTAAATGTAATCTTTAATGTGTATAACTTGAAATCAGTCTTTTTGCTTTCAACTTTGGCAGTGCAGAGGGAAAAAGAAAACTTGAAAAGAAAACTGCGCACTCACTCATTATTTGGGATCTGTATCTGTTATATTCCTGCAGACCACAGGGGTTCAACACACTGTAGACTCGTTAATAGTCTAATAAAATTTATGTCTTTGTTCTATATACTATATCTCATGCACTATTTCCAGTCTATTTTATATGATTTTGATTTATGTACAAGACACTGGGGCAATTGCGGATAGTAGACTGGCTCTTAAACAAACAAAAAAGATATTAACCAGAAAAAGAGATATTCTATGATCTGTTGACCAGGCTAGGTTTCACTCCTGTGCTGCAGATCTGATAGGTATTTACAGAGGGTACTTTACACAGAATTACAGTGATTACAGAAAACATGCGCAAATATTTGTCTCATGTTTGTACCACAGTATATGTTACCTTGTTATTTCTAAAAGAATAGTGGACCAGATATGAATTCTTGTGAAAAAATTATTCTATTTTTTCTTGTCAAATTTACAGAGGAATCCTGATGGCAACTTCGTACAAAGCCTTAAAGAACATCCGGTTCGGACAACTTTACACCCAAGGTAGGCTACTTGTGGAAGTTCTGCAGTGTGTCAGTAGGAAGTTTGAGCTGATGAAACTTTAAGATGATGCTCTGTTATAGAAAAATTACTTTCATGCTAATGACTATAGCTCCAGCATAAATAAAATTTCTATGTGTCCAGTTTATGGTCCATCTATTATACTGACCAGTGTGTGCATACCCGTGACTAATTTTTGCAGGTTAATAGTTACAAGGTTAGCTTTTAAAAAAGCTAGAATTGGTATTGTCTGGAAATGGAAGAAAGGACTCAAGTAATGAAGGAATGCTAGATAACTGACTATATCAAATGTAATTTATATGTACATATAAATGATATTTAATGCAAGAAACTGTAACGATGTGCCCATTTACATGTTTATGTAAATCAAGGCTTGATTTCGTTTTACATGTATATTGATTTCAATGTGCATTTTCAAATAATTCCTGTTTAGGCCAGAGTTTTTTTATTTTTCGTTTTACGGGAATTTTTTCAAAAATAAGCGCCAGGAGGAGGGAATAAAAATAAGAAAAAGATGTCGAAAAATGAGCGTCGAGAAAAAAGAATAAAAATAAGATGGTTTTCTATACTTTTTTCTTTTTTTTTTGGAAACCTTTTTGAAGTTGTGCACACTTGTTTTGTACTCCATACTGCCTGTTGTATAATAGTTCTGTATTATAAAGGCAAAACAAGCTGTCATTTTCAGAAGATGATAAGTAGTGACATGGTTGAGTGTGAGCTTGTCATGCCAAAGGTACTGGGTTCAATTCTCGGTTTGGCCTAAAGGTTGTTCTCCTCTCGGTTACTTCAGTGGCGACGAGGATAAGTTCTGATAACTCGGTGACTGGGAATAGGCCACCAGGGGAGCAAAATGGGCTAGAAACACAAGGCTGCACAGTTGATGTCCGGCGCCATAACATAAAGAGGGGAAGAGTGTAGTGATATACGCCACTTCAAACAGCCTCGCTGTTGGGATACCTCTTTACGACATGACTGTGTGTGCACCTTTCATGCCAAAGATACTGGGTTTCGATTCCCGGTTGGGTCTAAAGATTTTATGCCCCCAAAGGGTAGCATATAAAAATCGCACAGTCCGTCTGTCTGTCCGTCCGTCTGTGCGTCCCCACTTACAAATTCGTGTCCAGACTGTAACTCTGTCTGCTTGAAGGATCTTAAAATAACTTGGCACAAATGTCTAGCACATCAAGACGACGTGTCGCGTGCAAGACCCACGTCCCTACCTCAAAGGTCAAGGTCACCTTAGAGTTTGAAGGTAATGGAATATTGTATATATGCACACATTCGTGTCCGGACTGTAACTTTTGTCTGCTTGAAGGATTTTAAAATAACTTGGCACAAATGTCTAGCACATCAAGCCGATGTGTCGCATGGATTTTAAAATTACATACCACAATTATTGAGCACATGGAGAGGACAAAGACTGTGAGACACCTCTTTCGGGGGCATTCGTCACTTGTGAGGGACAGCTCTTGTTTTTCTCTTGGTTACTTTAGACATATTATTTTCGACCAAAAAGTGTAAAGGCTAAAAAAAAATCTTACAGGTAAATGAACGGGTTTACGGGACATAAAAATCAAATTTATTATAGCCGGTAGAAAGTCAGCCCGGATAGCTCAATAGGTAGAGCACGAGACTTGTAATCTCGGGGTTGTGGGTTCGATTCCCAGGGCTGACCAACTAAAATTACTAACAGTCTTTCGGATGAGACTTAAACCGAGGTCCCATGTATGGGTGAAAACCTGGCATGATAAAGAACCAGGGGTGTCTCTGGAATTGGGACGCTTTCTGTATCTTGCACTATCCCCCGAAACCTAAAATAACTAAACTCTTCTGGGGGCGTTGGTCATATGGGAAACCGGTACCAACGATAAAACCCTAATATACCATGCCGGTAGAAATGTGTCTACACGTGAAATGTTTTTGAGTTGTATGTATGTAGCATTCAAAAATATTTGCCGACCGACGTACATTTGTATAGCGTGTTCAATATATTTTATCAACAAAAATAAAACTTACTCATAACATTATCTATTCCAAACTATTATTTCTATAATCCAAAATTATCAGACTATTGTCAAAAATTGCTTTTTCATGTCTCAAACTGTCAAATATCTCGATCTGTTTGATGCCACGTGCTTCACTAAGATCAAACAAACTCACATGTACAATGTGCGTCGGCGTTTGTTCTTTTGATCTCGTGACACCTGCGGCTTTATCTTTACGAATAAAAGAGGTTGCAGTAAAAATAAATATTTCGGCAAAAGTTATTCATTAAAACAAATAGCAGAAAATTGTAACTGGAAAAGCGTTGGCTTTGACAGTTGATGAAACAATTAATGACAAAAAACGGACACGCTGGAACGCCGCGATTTTCTTTTAAAACAGAACGTTTTGATTTAAATACAGAACAATTGGAAATGTTAATTGATAAATACTTTTTGCATTCACAACTCAGTCAGCGGTGCCACACAGCTTGGATTTGCCAACAATTTCATAATTGACTGGATTAGTACGACAGGCCATATTCTTCACACCTACCGCGAGTGACAATGCTAAGGGACAGCGGATTTTTAACGGAAATAAATATTTTAAATCAACATAAAGGTGATCAATATTTTAGGTTCTGAAAAAGAAATAACTCAATACTTTTTGAAACAATAAAAAAACAACATAACGCTGTGATGTATACAGTAGCGGCGATTCTCAACGAAAAACGTCGACGGCAATGTCTGATTCGATCTTTGTGATTCAATGGATCTAAAATCAACAGGTTGCTTTTACAGGTGTGTTTTACCAATATTTTAATTAATAAATACTTCACGCGAAGTCACTCCAAAATACTCGGAGAAACGCTGTTGTGAAATTAGCGTTAGGTTAAATAACCTATATTTTATTTTCTTTCGGAGATAGAAGCAACGGGCGGCGGAAAAAATAAAAATAAAGTTAAGAATTCGAATCTTTTTCTTATTTGGGTTTTGCAATATTTAGGTACGGCGCTCCCGTAAAACGAAAAATTAAAAAACTCTGGCCTTACAGTCCAAACAAAAAGTAAGAAATGGGAAAACAAACTTTATTTTTTCATAATTATTTATACATGAATTAAAATACTTGGATGTTCTTTTCCTATTTTCCATATCATTGTATACTTTACGCTAACTCATTATGGTCCTTTCTGTTTTATACTGTTTTCATTGTAAAATCCTATCAATATAATTTGTTCTCTTTTGCCGTTACCGATCAGAATGCTTCATCTGCATAGGGATCTCCACAGCACAGTGGTTACTTGGTTCCCTTCCAACCTCGTAATGCAATATGCCTCCTGTTCAATGCAACTTCATACTTTATTCGTGGATGCTCTCATTTTCATCGGACTGACACCGCTATTGTTAATATAATAGAAAACCTGGCAAATTTGCATAGGACATGTGATATATACATGTAAGAAGCTATTAAATGAAAATTCTCTTCGATGATATGTAAAGAGCAATTAGAAAGACCAGTATTCATTTATGAAAATAGTTCGTTTCGTTCCATAGCAACTATGGCCGATGCAATTTCACCAATATGGATAGCAAGAAGTAGTACACTCAAAAAAAGACAAACAGTATGTGGTGATTCAGCATGGTCAGAGCATTTGACAGTTATCTGCCAATTAGTCATTCGTATGCATACACTTGTCTTTGTTGTACATTGAACATAAAATGAACACTTTAAAATGTAATTTGCATGCAAGAACTAGTCAGTTTTCAGTAGCAAGGAAGGAACTTTTACTTAAAACCTTCCATACACTTTTGGTCATTACTTTGTTTAACCAGGAATTCTAGCCCTGTTTGTTTGAAAGTGTTATAGGCTCCACATTAAGTAAAGTTCCCCCGTACGTTTGTTTTAAAAAATACGTTTTAGTGATTTAGTTATATTCATTACCGCGTAAACTTCTGTGACAGTTTACTAAAATTACATTTTCATTTGAAATTGATAATGTTTGGAAACGCACCACAGAGGTTAATCAAAGATGCAAGTTGATAACATTATAAATGTATGTATTGTATAGATGAAAGGGGAGATTACTCGGAAAAGACAGTGGAGAAAAATGTTCAGGTTGTGTCCCTTAGAAGCATGTCACTTGATGCTAGATACCTGCACTTTAAAACTAAGCCATGCGTTCACACATACAACACTCGATTTTAGCGCACCTAAGGATGATCTGTTGCGTTCAACATGTGTCCGTCTTTCGTCCCGCGTGGTCTATCGTTCAAACATTTCAAACATCTCCTCCTAAACCACATGGCCAAATTCAACTAAACTTCACAGTAATATTCCTTGCATGGTCTATCAAATGTTCAAGCATTACATGCCATGCAAAACTCTGGTTGCCATGAACTCTGGTTGCCTTGGCAACCAAAATAATAACTCCAGACATCGTCTGAAGATCTGCTAGGCATAGAGCTTAGATATTTCGTCTGTAGCGTTGTGTAGTGGTCTTTTACAAAGTTCCATTTCGATTCAGAACCCTAGGGTCAAAACTGACCCCGTTCTAGGGATCAATTGTTTTATATAGACTTTAAAAAACCTTCTTCTAGAAAATACCACGGCCCAGAGCTTAGATTTAATGGACCTCTACCAACATTGTTGAAATTATGCCCCTTGGGTAAAAATTGACTGCGCCCTGGGTGTTGTATGTTGTACATATACAAATGTACTTAGATCTCTACTAAGTTTGGTCAAATTATGCCCTTGGGTCTAAATTGACCAAAGGTTACATATATGTAAATATAGTAAACTTTAAAAATCTTTGTAAAAACACAAGGTCCACATTTTATTTATTTTGTTTACAGTATTGTATAGTGGTCTTCTCATATTTGTTCGAATCATGCCTCTGGGGCAAAATTGACCTCGCCCTGGGGTCACTTAATTTAAATTTGATTATATGTGGGAAATCTTCAAAAAGCTTCTTGTCTAAAACTGCAAATCCCCGATCTTATTTATTTTGTGGGTTACATTGCCTAGTGGTCACATACGTCGTTTGTTCAAATCACGCCCCTAGATCAATTTTGACCGAGCCCTGTGTGTCACATGTTTTATTTGGACCATATAGGGAAAACTGTTAAAAATAATTGTCCCAAATCTTCAATATAATATTACAAATCTGGGTCAAGGTCACTGTTCTTAAAATAGAATCAATGTTACTCAAAACAGAAAACAGTTGAACAGGTTATGGTAAGAAATTTTGATTGACATATTTTAAACAAACTTGGGTTTCTGGATGTTTGTGTGGTGTATTGGACTTCGTGACCTTGGCGTGAAAGGCTATGGTACTCAGGTGAGCGCTATAAGGCTTGACTATCGCTTTAAATGAGCATTATACATCACACTGTATCGGCAAAACGCACTGGCTCCAATTTAACGATAATGCTCCAACTAACGTAACGAACCGGCTCCAATAAAAAAGGGCTGATTTAGTAAACAAAACCCAAGTCAATATAACAGATTCGTAATATGGTAAATCGCAACTTCTGAAGAAACGAATACTCTTACGGAATGCTCACTTCTTTCCTGCATGGCCGTAGCTAGTCGGCTGTTTCAGACATCGATGCGTGTGAAAGTAATGCAAGTTGAATGCAGAGGATTCAACTGTAAAAAGTGCAAAACACACCCAAAATGGATTTTGCTCAAAATTATCGAAGTTAAGGTGTTTAGCATAAAAGATTTGCATTGGCATGTAACTTTGGGTCAAATGTCGTAAGCATGTACCAACACTTTACCGATCTGCTATTTTTATAGGCAAAACTTACCCATTTAAAAATACAACGATTCAGGCTCCAATTGACGATACAACGAAAATGTTCCAACTCGTGTTTCACGGATCATTTTCAAAGACGTTTTTTTAACAATTACAAACATAAGAGAATCTCTTATCGAACAAAATGTTGAGTTTTATGTCACCTTGTACCCACTCTCTTTAAAAAAATAATTTAAAGGAGAACATCGCTCATCCAGGGGTTGCGAGTTCGAGCCCCACTGGGGTCACGACCGTACCTCCTCATATGACACCAGTACTTTTTTCCATGAAGTAGACTCGAGTGTGACTCCAAGCTTCACGCTTTCTATACAATCGAGCCAAAATAAATAAGTATAAACTAACATTTAAGTATTCAAAATACTTCCTAAAATAACAGGATTCATGGATACCGTATACCGCCGCTGCTCACTTTGTTTGTGATAAACTGAAAAACATTTACGTAATGTCTACCTTGACTATGTCGCTGTAGAGCTACAGAATCTAGGCATATAAATAAATCACCGGAATTGTTTTCTTCCACTTCTACCTCGACTAATTGGGCAAATATTCTACTTTTGAATGGTTTTATGCGTGTTTTAATAATGACTTAAAGTCTACAGTACTATTTCAGTAGATATCAAGTGCCAGTACCTTTGCTATTTTGTATTTGACCAGAATAAACTCAACACGAACTGGCTGGGTGAGAATTCCAGAAAGTTTATCGCAATAAGCACACTTAGGCAAGAAAGCTCAGCTTAGCGAATGCAAAATTATATACTTCTTTCAACCGTCGCTTTCCAAATTTTCAATAGATGACAATTTCGATTTTAGTCTAAGCTGCATGTGATTATTGATAGCGGTCAAAACGCTAGGTCAAATAAAACCTTAAAGCTGTTCGCTCTCAGATTTTCGTAAAAAAATAATTTCTTCAAACTGTATGTAAATAACGTATTTTAGAACATATGGTGATATAAAAAGGCTCCAGTATAAACTCATGTTACGTACATCTCTAAATTTTGAAAAATACGCTTCCAAATTCAAAAGCGTTGCAAACACTTTTGAAATTTCAATATAACATATAGTGTAGCGGCGCCGTGTAACCGACCTTTTCAATCGATTTCTGCGAATTCTTACCTAGATTTTTGCTTTCTTTAATTCTAGCCTTTAGTTTTATACGGATGAATAAGAATGTCAATGCTTTTGCGAGAGCGAGCAGCTTTAAACACTGTGCCCATGAATCCTGCCATTTTGGAAAGTATTTTGAATACTTAAAAGTTCTGAGTTGAATTTTCAATTTTTCACTAGGAAAACACATAAATTTGTCCGATAAGAGTTACTTTTATATTTGTAATTGTTCATAAACGTCTTTGAAAATGATCTGTGAAACACGAATTGGAACATTTTCGTTGAATTGTCAACTGGAGCATGAATCGTTGTATCTTTAAATGGGTAAGTTTTGCCTATAAAAATAGCAGATCGGTAAAGTGTTGGTACATGCTTACGACATTTGACCCAAAGTTACATGCCAATGCAAATCTTTTATGCTAAACACCTTAACTTCGATAATTTTGAGCAAAATCCATTTTGGATGTGTTTTGCACTTTTTACAGTTGAATCCTCTGCATTCAACTTGCATTACTTTCACACGCATCGATGTCTGAAACAGCCGACTAGCTACGGCCATGCAGGAAAGAAGTGAGCATTCCGTAAGAGTATTCGTTTCTTCAGAAGTTGCGATTTACCATATAAAATACACGAATCTGTTATACTGACTTGGGTTTTGTTTACTAAATCAGCCATTTTTTATTGGAGCCGGTTCGTTACGTTAGTTGGAGCATTATCGTTAAATTGGAGCCAGTGCGTTTTGCCGATACAGTGTGTGCATGTATCAAGGTAAGTTTGTCTTTCATTTCGTAAATATTTGCCAATAGATATGATTGGGAATATTTACCTCACCGTCGCTAAAAACAAAAGGGCTATGAAGACTTTTATCCGGAAATACGCGAAATGTGGCGAGTTCTTGTCTGGTAAATATAAACTTCGAGGAAAACACCCATAACGCGCAATAAGTATTTTAAAAGCATGAATGCAGATTTCGTCTGGTATTTCATAAACAAATTTAATCAGTCTAGATTCTACTTTCCTTTCATGTAAAAATACGTTTGAAAGAACAGTGAACACTCGGGTCCTAAATATTGTAATTAGTACAAAATTGTACAAGTGTGTTTTTACAGCCAATGTTTCTTCATTTTCCACTATAAATATAATATGACATTACTATTCATATTTATGATGAAGAAATTATGTCAGTATGATAAAAGATATTTCAATTATTAATTGCTAAAGGTCGTACAATAGCAAGTGAGGTTTCATTTGAAGCCATTTATTTACGTTCTTATTGATCGAACGAAAATGTAATGAATATTTCCCCAATCAAATCTATGTTCCTTTCAAACGAAATCTATAAAAAGTCCATCACGAAGCCGCCGCTATTCTTACAAGTATAAAAGTTTATAATCAAATCCTTTGTCTGGCCTCTGAAGCCCATTAGTCGTCCAATATTTTCAAATAAACAACTTTATCCTGTTTAAAATATTGGCTCATCTTCATCTCTATTAAAATTCTCCATTTTGAATCTTGATTAGGATAAAGTAAGCGGGTATGTCTTTCCTTCTTAGTTCTTTTTTTAGTTTTGCAAATAAAAAAGTAGGTCTAGTAGGTATAATGTATATCAGGATTTATTTAAACATATTAAACTCTTGACCCGATGACCATTGAGTTCAAGTTTAAATGTAGAGTTTGAGTGAAGATTTACAAGTGCGTCTTCAACGGACATCTTTTGTGATTACAGGGTTTCATTTTAATCGTATTCACATTCTATACCAATGTTAATCTTATAACTGTTTGCACCTGAAGATTTATCAGATATTTTCATTCTAACTTTTTTATCAAAAATTATTATCAGAATTATGTTGAACTATATTCATTCGCATTGATATGAGTCGGACGTCATGAGAAACAGTTTAACCAGAATTTATGGCCTAAGTCCGCCTCCGTGGCCGCGTAGCTAGAGTCGTTGACTTGAAACCACTATACCCTCTCTAAGATTAAGGGTCATGGGCCCGAGTCCTGATACTCCGACCATATCTATTACATGTATGAGAGAAAGTTAATCTCAAACAACAACAACAACAATTTATGTTTACTTCTAGTGCACTTCCGCAAGTTCCATTGTTTCTGGTTGTTTAGCGATTATTATACGCCCCCCCCCCCACCCCGAACACAAAGTAGAATGGAAATACTGTGTATCTGGTCTGTAGGTCCGTTCGACGGGATCTTGTGGACACTAAATCTCTTAATACTGGTCCGAATTTAATGATACATAACAGAAGTACTATGCCTAGTTGTGCATGGTCTATGTTTCGGGTCACTAGGTTAAAGGTCAAGGTCACAAGGGCTCGAGATAGTAAAATCTTGTGGACGCTCAATATCCAAAACCAATGGTCAGAATTTAATGATACTTCACAGAACTGATTCGTGCCATACCTAGTTATGCATAGTCCATGTTTAGAATCACAATGTCAAATGTCAAGGTCACAGGGGCTCGAGGTAATAAATTCTTGTGGACGCTAAATATCCAAAACCAATGGTCAGAATTTAATGATACTTCACAGAAGTGACAAGTACCATGCTTAGTTGTGCCTCCATGTTTCGGATCACTTGGTTAAATGTTTAGGGCACAGGGGCTCGATATGGTAAAATCTTGTGGACGTTAAATTTCCAAAACCCATGGTCAGACTTTAATAATACTTCACAATAATGGGTTAGGGTAATGGTTAGTTGTGCATGGTCTACATTTCGCGTAACTTGGCCAACGGTTTAGGTCACAGAGGCTCGAGATAGTAAAATCTTGTGCACTTTTAATCTCTAAAAACCCTGGTCACAATTTAATGATAATTTACAGAAGTGATAAGTTCCATGTCTTGTTGTGTATGTGCCATGATTTGGGTCACTAGGTCAAAGGTCAAGGACACAGGAGCACAAGATTTGTAAATTTGTGTGCGCTCTTAATCTCCTAAACCCCTGGTCACAATTTAATGATATTCTACAGTAGTTAAAAGCACCATGTCTAGTTGTGCGTCGTCCATTTTTCGGGTCACTTGACCAAGGTTATAAGGGCTCGACATAATAAAATCTTGTGCGGGCTTAATCTCCAAAACCACTGGTGATAGTTATAGTTTTTAATGTCTTACGGTGGTTTATTGAAATTTAACGGCGGATTATTATCTCGATGAACTCACCGTTCACTCGGCGAATAACCGATTTTACGTCAAAATATAACCGAACGCAATGCTTGTTACAAAATCTAATTCTCGTGTTGTCGTTATTTCGTGTTGGCGTTGGCGCTAACAATCAAAGCGCTGTGAGCGCTGAAGGCCTGGGGGCTATAGGTTAACTCCCCGAAAAAACAACTTTTCACCTACGTGTTCTGCGTTGAATCTTACCTAAAGCGCGGGTCGAAATGTGCAGAGGACGAAATTCAATATATGACACAGAATGAATGATTCACAAATATATGGGTGACAGGGAAGTTTGTTTTATTATGAAATGTACGTTAAATGAAAAATAATCACATAGTCAACATTATAAAATGTTTAAGCCAGTACAAATAATTCGATCTGCGCTTTGTACAACTTCAAGCGATATGATCTGATGATGTGGATCGAAAATTATTGTGTACCAATGACAAGACCTTGAAACAGAAATAAACAAAGCAATACCAGCAATGAAATATAAATACAGTACTGTACAATGTGTATAACAGAGAAAACCAAAAATGATTCTGGGTTACCTTGTAGTTGTATGTTCAGTGAAACCGTTCACTGGGCCTCCACATGCAGCGTCCTCGATAAATGGCGGGTGAATTTGATCACGTTAGTTCCTTCTCGGGAATGTACGTAAATTATATCTTTTTTAGAGACATTTATTTTTAGGTAAAATATATGTTATCGTTCGTAAATAACAAAGTTGTCAATGAAATAACATCGGAAATTTGAAAATCAAACTACACACTCTTATATCGAGCTTCGTACGTTTTCGTAAATTTCCGTAAATATCCGTACTTTTCCGTGATATGCATATGATTATCTTCCGTAATGAGCTAACGGCGCATTAATTTCTAAAACAGAAAAAAATGTGTAATGCAGCCCGTAAGCTATATCGTTTGAAGTTTGATGTACTATTTTTATTTGTAACATGTTCTTATCATATGCGGCATTCAAACAGAAGATTGATCTGGTCTGTCTCGGATTACTTTCGCATAGCGCATGTTTACAGTTGTTATTCGCACATAGCACGGCTAAAATTCTTGCAGGGTTTTTAAAATGTTGTTTACTAATCTTGGGCCTTGGGGACTTCCTCCCCCCCCCCCAAAAAACGCAACGACAAGAAATGGACTAAACAACGAAGGTCCCCGCGGGGGGCCAAAATTTATTTTTGAGAGGGGGCCCCCCTTTTTTTTTTTTTTTTTTAAGTCGCCACGCGACAGCACCAAATTATTATTTTTAAAAATGGCCCCCCCTTTTTTTTTTTTTTTTTGGCAATTATCGTGTTGTCGTTGTTTCATGTTTTGTTGGCGATAACACGACATGACACAAATCAGCCACAATACTTCCGGACGTACAACTCACTTGATTGATATAGCGGTTAAGTTTAAAGAACTGGATTCCAAAGAAAAAAATTGGTTTATAATCGCAAAAGTTGTACAAACCCGATAAAATTAACGGATGTTTTTTAGATCTGTTTACAGAAAAAAATGAGAGAATTTGTTTTTACTGAAAATAAACACAAAAGCAACAAAGTTTTTATATGTATTAAAAGAGAACTAAAATTCAAAAAAATACTAATGAATGGTAAATATACTAAATATTAATCCACTAAAGCATGGATTTACAATCACACCTTTTTTAATCGTCGCTGTACTTTGTATGTTTCTCTTTGAATTAAGCTAAAGCAGAAGCATTTAATTCCTGTTAAGACCAGTGTCTACAACACTCCCACACTAGACTAATCTCATTACATTTTAATGCAACGCGCCAACAAGGGGTTGGTGGTGGTGGCTCCTGTCGGAAAAACTAAGCATTCTGCTATGTCACTGCGTAAAAGCACCAATACTTATTTGTTAATGTTTACCCACTAACATCGCAATAGGTTTTCATCATCTTTTAAAAAATATAGCCCTAAACTAACATTAACCAATGAACTCACATTACTAACACGTTCTTCGTGCACTCGAGTCACGTGATATTGTGCTCATAGATATGTAAGCCCATCCGTTCGTGACCCCTCCTCAACAATTTGTTTAATCACCATCTCTTAAGCCTATTGACAATTTAAACACTTTTAACCAAACTTCACATGAGTAAATCTTTTAGATTTCTCAACGGAAGATGTTCAAAGGATTCGATTCCATACAAAACTCCTGTTGCCATGGGATTTCAAAAAAAGATATCCTTTTGTCAAAAAATCGAAAATCCCATAGCTTATATATAAATTATAATAATTATATCGATTGTGTACCAATTCAATTCTTTATTCATCATGGCATGTTACATGCATGTGATGCTGGCATAAACAATAAACAATGTAAAACAATAGAATTAAAAACACATAGGTTGACTAGACACACATAGTTAATAATGCTTACCGGTATAAATACTAACTTCTAGAGTTGTAAAAAAAAGTTTTTCCAAAAATACGAAATATAATTTGAAAATACCAACGTCTAGAGTGGTCCAACATCAAAACAAAAATAATATCAAATAGGGAATGCCACATACCAAAAACGCAGCCTCCCCAAAACGAGCCCCCCAGCCCCCCAAAGGCACACCACCAAGTCTGTTCTAACCCGGGAAGATCCTTGAGTCAAAATTAGTCATGCATAGGAATTACTTCTATCTCTTCCAGTTCAAGCTGTGCTGTAGCATTGCTTAGTATCGTTCAACTTTAGTCGAATCTAGGTCCACCCTACTTGTTTTACATGGAATTGTACAGAAAGAACTGTAAAAGAACCACCTTTTTGCCATAAACTGCTGGCCGAATATCCCAGATAATATCAATGAAGCGTCTTTTTAGTGATCTTATATGCATGAGATTTTCTTGGAGGCTGCGAGGAAGCGGAGATAGTTCTCTGTGTCAGGACTCGCTTCAAGAACATGACCGACAGAGTGCGTTGCTAATATCGTACATGTCTGTATTGTAAACAAAACAAATCTAAGTCATAATCTTAAAATATATATTACATGAATGGCCCTTTTCTGACCCTCTCCCAAGATTGGTTGGGCAATTTCGATCATTGTATGTAATGGTTACAATAAATAGACTGCATTTTCTCACATTTACCATGTAGGTAGATCAATTAGGTCATATTACATAAATTCAATAATCTTTCAGATAATTTTGATTAACGAGCTGATTTATGTAAGGTACGGACGTACAGCCGTATTAAGTCCACAATTATTTCCTATTGATATCTTGACATTTACATCTATCAAATCTGATTACCGTTTTCATATAATTGATAGTTACTTATTTTATTGACACTTTCATTCATCAAGGTATACCTTGCTTTGAGGAAATACAATAATTCATGATTTGAAATACATGATTTCAATTACTAAATTTCGTTTTAATTCCAATGTTCGCCTTCTCGTGTTTCACCCCACAGAAAAAGTCTGTAATCCAATATGTACAAAGAGGGAGATTTAATTAATACTAATTCAACAAGGTGCTCATGCATATTGTAAAACGAGGTGTAATTCGGTGTGAATAATTGATAAACATTGCTTGGTGATTGAATACAGCGTCTTAACAACGTACCAAAGACAAAAACTATTTGTTACTGCCTGAGTGTACGAAGCGTTGACTCTAAAGAGAATAATAAAAGACGCACTAAAACATTTGTCAGACTAATTAAGGAAGCTGCGTTTGTCTGGGATTATATATCATATAGCAACTGAACTCTTATATGGATAATTTTATTTCAAAATGAAAAATGCGTGGATTTTATTATCATCTATTCTGCGATTCAATAGGAAAGTAAAGTAAAACGGCATGATTTAAGATGCGAAAACATTGTTGTGCTGGATTCAAACCAACGTGCAATCAGCGCGTAAATGTTGATGAATCTAATAGTTCTTTGAAATTATCGTCTGCATTTACTACCAGGAGAAGTTTGCGACAATTTACAGTATCATAGGGAAAATCAATCAGTATTAAGTGTATTGTTGATGTTTGTGACCAAACCATATCAATATTTGTACATGGTCTATCCCATAATATAATCTAATTAAAATATTTTTGAATCACCATTTCGATTTGTATAATATTGCAACACGCGAACAAAACCGAATGTCTTAAAAACGCGGCAAATAAAAATAACCCAGTGCGATAAAAGTTGTAAAAATATAAATTGTATTGTTACTTTAACAATTGGATTAGTTTGCTGATTTATTGCTTTAATTTGGTAAATAGTTTTTGCACTTTTCTGTTGACCAGTTGGGAAATATGTTAGGAAGGAATCTTGCTAGGTGCTTAACGATAAACAAATACAAGTCGAAATTTAACGTCAATATATGATTTCAGTGAGCAACCGAGGGGATTTAAAAGCGACTTAAAATTGAAAAGAACTGATCATGTATTGTCGGTGTCATGTAGTTAAATGAACACGTGAAAAGCAACTAGATTAAATTAATACATAAATTGATCCGAAATCCGGAATTTAAATGAAAAGAATCGGTGTATATTATAATGTGTATGCTTTTTTGCTTTTGATTACAAATTGTGAAGGCACATTGGTTATAAATCTGGAGTAGGCAGTATTGATTGTGTTACATTTATGTTTAGTGTGGATTTTTATTTCTTTTCTATAGTTTCATAGAGGAGTAGCGGGAATTTAATTGCGCAAATTGATCGCGTTTTGTTTGAAATTCGAACTGTGAAAAGTGCGGCAAAAAAATAAAATATAAATACCATATCCGACTTGTAATAAAAAGCGTCCAGGTCGCCAGGAGATAAACGGAGATATGGATGAAATCTCTGGGGAAAATATGAATTCTAGTGATATTGATACAGATAGTAGAATTCGCAGGAAAAGATCGCGAAATATTTTTCAACCGGAAGATGATGAAAAATGGAGACCTTTCTGGCAGCGCGGACATACTACACTGGAAGAAGTAAATGAGAAACTGCGCGAGAAAAACCGGCGTAACCCTAAATCTCATTTAAAGAGGAACGTTTCACGAAAAACGAAATTATATCACAGTAACTTAGATCTCAGTAGTGTAGGGAGGTTACCAAAGAAGGTCAAAATATCAAAAAGTGTTTCTATGCAGGGCTTAAATCGTATGCCACCAATCGACAGTGCACAGCGGGGAAATAGAACTAAAAAGAGTAAAATGTCGCGATCAAACAGTCATTTGAATTTGCCGATTTTAGAACCGGATATTGAATTAACTACAGGAATCGGGTCTCGTGATAATAGTGCGGGTACGTCAGCCAGAGTCAGCAGTCGCACCGGTCGTACTTCCGTTATGCGCGTGCAAGATGACAACGAAGATAAGGCAGCGTCTGGCGAGGACGACGTGTACCTTTCCGATGACGACCCCGTTGTCTCTCGTAGAAATTTAGACAAAGCCGGGGATTATATTGTTGACCATGACTGGATATTAAAAGAACAGCTCGCAAAAGAAGCGCGCCAAGTGAAAAGTCTGCATAATAAGGTTCAAATTGCTCTTCCAGATGAAGATCCGCTGGAGACGATCAAGTCGAGAATGGACGAGATAAACATGATGGTGAAACCTCGTGCCGAATACGGGAACTACCTGGAAACAATAGATCCGGAACAGAAAGAGAAAATTGTGGTGAGTATGTTACAACAACAAATTAGTAAAAGAATTAAATCTAAGCCTTAGCTAAAAATAAAAACAAATATGTCAAGGTACAAAACCTTAAGAATGAATAGCCATCTTATGTTCGAATAAAAGTTATTAAAGTACCAGACATGTACAGTTTGAACCAAATCCCGGGTGACCCATGACTGTTACAGTTTGCCTTTTTATAGTAAAGGTTGAAACCGTTGTACTTCGGTATTTGAAGGAAAATCCAGGAAATTTTACGAGTGTTTACAAATAAACACGTCGTACGCGTGACTTTTGAGAATGTTTTGACGGTCAACATTGATTTCGCTGCAATCATTTACTTATTTTCTCTAAGGTTGTATCATGAAATAACTTTATGTTTACGAAAGCCATCTAAATTATTTGTTAAAAGAACTTCTGACATTTTAACTTTCTGTTAACACTGCCAGTAATGATTAAAAAAGGAGGTTACTATAGTAACTCTATAAGCTAAATCTTTCTTGACATTTGAAGTAACTAGCGTACATAATGGCCGATGATTGTCACTGTGAATTAACGGTTAAAATCTATGGCCTTATTAAATACTGCATTGACAAGGTTTACAAGGCATATTTACTTATTTTTTTAAATAAGATATACAACCTACCGCTATTTACTAATGGCGTTTTTTGTCTAGGTTCTGTCTGTATTTGTTTTTGGACCCAATATATTTACCTAATATTTCTGTCTCTTCCGTCAAAATATTATAGCCAATTCAAGAATATAGATTAATCTAAGGAATATTGTAGTTATCAACTCTTGTTTGTCGATTAGATCGCGGGGTGCTACATATAATGTCGAACTGTTCAATAAACATGTCAGTTATTCCAACCTCGCGACTCCTGTCTTGACAACTGTTGTGACACGCGTTCAATTTTTTTATTAGATCAAGTTAGTGAAAAAAGCTTAAATGTCTGTCTTTTTTATTTTCTTATATGGTATTGTTTACATTCGGTAAAGCCTTGCACATTTGTGAGAGTCGCACAGTTATTAAAAAAAGCAAAACATTAACATTATAAAAAGACATTCCTGAACGAGATAATGCTAATAACCTACCGTAAGAGATTTTAAGGAGGGGGCTTCGGGTGCATGACACTGTCGTTGATTGAAGGACTGGGACATTCCTTGCTTCACAATCTGCTTTTTCGGGCGAGGATCTGAGATAGTTTTACATGTTCTGCTAACCCTCCCACCTAATACACAATTAAAACATGGACTATATTGACAGTGTGGTTTTAATTTCCCTGAAATAGGGGCGTATTCAAATATAACTGCAATTAAAATTTGATTGTTTAAGTATTTAATGTATTGTAGCGGATATAAGCATTAAATTTGTTGCTTGAGTCATTATATTCAAATACAGTCTCATCAACATTTATTTGATATACCCGGCGATATATATATATTAAGAATCGCACCGCGAAATCAATGCGTCAAAACAGGCCACCATTCCGACCGTCCGCGGTGCTCTCTCCGGAATAGAAAACCCCCTCACCGAAATTATGGGTTGAAATGTAAGAATAGGTTGTGAAAAATGTACAACTAAACTCTACTCTCGACCACCACGAACTCCTATGGACCATTTAAATTTGTTCCTTATATCCGGAGTGTGTTATGTCCGAATAGCATTTCATATGAAATAAAGAAGGAAACAATTGGGACCTAGACAATCTTCTCCTTATATCCGGCATTTCGCTATATACGGAATCGTTATATACGGAGTTAACTGTGATAAGAATTACTTTGTATCTAGTTACATGTAGTACTTTTTTTGATCAGAACTACTTTTATTGCGCTGTTTGTTTCTACTATACAAAGGGAATACATTGTTACATATTGTACTAACGACTGATCCTCGAGTGTCAGACAATCAAGGAGAAACATGTATTATTGATGCCCTCCTTATCTTGATCACAGGAGAAACTTTCATGACTGTCGTAAAATTAATATTGTTTCGACATAAAACTGCCGGAAAATCCCCCGATTCACAACGCAGACGATCTTTTCAGCGTGAGCGTGTATGACGTCATACTTAGACAAATACACACTGTTATTGTTTTACTGTTACTTATACAAAGCCCATTTCAAATTTACTGATTACTTATAACAAAAAGATTCATTCTTTTGGGGGTTTTTTGTTGGGGCTATAAACACTCAATGATGACTCATTCGTCAAATGACCATTACGTACCTTATAAAGGACGTTCAAATAATAATATCGTTTCATTTTATTAAACGATATTTTGAGATGCATTTATTATTTCGATTCTAACACAAATTGTCTTTAGAAAATTACCACGAATATGCGATAGCAACATTATATAACTTACAAGCATGCAATGCGATTGGACGCGTGCGACATTTACCCCCGTTCGCCCGTGGAAAACGTGATGTATTTTATCGTTTAATAATGTATAGCTTCTTTCCCTCTATATCTATATACGAAAAGTTGCGGATCGTGTTAGAATAGTTCTTCACATAATAAAATCAAATATTTGCTGTAATTTTGCTTGAGCAAAACCTGAAGCGTTTTGACATTTCTCCTAATTGACGAGCTGCTCCATTCCACTTGTAAAACTCTTAATAGGTCTGAAGTTTGTTGACTTACTCATTCAATATCTTTTAGATTTCATATGAAATGTTTTATGCTTTGTATGCCCCGGCAGACGATAATTGCTTGTCTTTTGGATGTTTAAGAGAAGGGTTATCGTTTGTCAATAACATGTTCAGAATATTCATAAGCCATGGGAAAATTTGTCAACCTGTATGAATGCATGTTATAGTCTATGTTGATGCACTTTAGGTTGGGGTTATCCCTCTTTAAAAATTGTACAAAAAAGAATAATTAATATTTTTGATGTGAAAACTGGAACCAGCGGATGCAGTGGCATTATTCTGGTTCAAACGCTAAACATGTATTGAAAATGCACTCATGTAGGAGTAATGCAAGGAGTGTTCTAAATCGATCTAGAAAATAGACAAGTATCCGGACATAACAAAAGTGACCGTTCAGTCACATTTCTTTATATCGTAATGTTTTTCTTTAATCACAATATATCGTACATAATCAGATATAAATCACGTTTATCGCTTCAATGCTCTGTCAAAACCGAAGGTGCATAACACAAATTCCATTCTAATCTTTATTTGCCTTAGTATATAATAGATAAACAAAAAGTTTTATGATATAACAGACTATAGAACAATCATATAAGACTTTGCGTACAGTACCCGTGGTCAGAACAGTATTTTAGACCAGTCATAGAGATAAACGGATTATGCATTACCTTTAAAATGAATAAGAACTTTTTCCGTCTAATGCGTCACGCAAGTGAAATTTTACCAAGTAAGCTCTTGTATCAGTATCATGATTTAGCACCCTATAACATGGATTCATCATCCTATGACCTGAAATGATCTCAAGCAGACACGTTTGTTACATTCCTACAAGTTTGGTTAGTTAGTTCCTCTTTCTACTACACTGTATGTTCCCATGGGTATATTTATACCCCATCACACGCATGTGTGATTCGTAGGAATCATTTAACCGATTCATCATGTCCCCGTCCATAGGTATAGCTATTGTAACCAAACTTGATACATAGGTTGCTCATATAGAAATGAAGATTTGGTACGCATTTGGGGCTACTTGTACCAAGGCCAATGTCAGATTTAGGGGTCATTTACTTTCCTGCCCGCTCCATATTTCTAAGCCTCATGACGGGTTGTCAAATGACAGCGTGTAGTTCAGACATTAAGAACCAACTGGCCCTAGTTCATGATCATTGTTTCGTTTTGTGTGTACGCCATATAGCTTAAACTTCTTGAAGGAATTCAGTGCAACGCAGTCAAACCGTTCATTGCATTCCCCATCCGTGCCAGCTCAAGGTAAAAGCCGCATTTAGAGACAAAAGGTGATGAGACTATTCCTCTGTAACTTCTCGAAACAGTTTCATTAAACTTCAGTCACACATTTACATTATCCAGACATACAGTCATAAGAATGCTCTCTCCTAAACCATTTTCACGAAATGTTCATCAAATGTTCTTTTTAACGAAACGATATGTTCGTTTGGGCTGACTCAAAGTCAATGTTACACATAGGGATTAAATGTCGCGAGACTATATTTCTTAAACACCTTCAAAGACTTTCATAAAACTTGCATCAAATGTTCTCCTGAGATGGCTCAGTGTGATTTTATTGGTCCAAGAAGGTCTTGAACTTTTGTCAACTGTTCATCTGCAAATATGGCTCAAGGTAACACTTCAGGTCAAAGAGACAATGAAGAGATTGTATTTTTTAAACCCCATATAATTTATTTTTCATGAAACTTTTGTCAAATCTTTATATCATGGACACAGCGTGTAGATCATATATATGCTAAATCCATGTCGTCATACCTTGGAGATCAAAGGGATGCATTACTCACATACTTTGTTCACACTGTACCATTATATTTCTTATTGTGCATAAGTGAATTTAACAACAAATAATACCACGTTCTACACCGAAAATCACCATTTATTGAGCCAATGCACCTTGCTACACTTTCGGTGATAGGCGAAAAAAACATCTCTCATAACTAGGACGAACACATGTTTACAGATTTAAATGAAAGATAAATGTCAACGACAAGTCGTTATTCAGATAAAAAGTTTGGTATCAAGGCAGTTTTGAAGACTTTCACACTAATACAACATGTTTTAGACCGTTATTTCGACTGAAACTACAGATCAAACTATCAAAGCTTTTAAATCTTTCCAATGGTTCAAACTGTCTGCAGGTAGAAGAATCAGCTTCTCAACTATTACACTAGTAGCTCTTGTATTTTAAAAAATGATTCACGCATTCATTTGCTTTATGCAGCGCGAAGAAAATGCGACACGCCTATCAGCTCAATACAAACACTGCTATCTGCGCATTTCGATTGATTTGAAATTAAACGGCCCTTTATCTCAAATTAGACATACAAATTGAATCAGTCAATTTGTCTGACTTTAAAGTGCTAACAGCAGTGCAAACAGTTCGAAAATTGATAGGTATGTAAATAGGAATATCTAATTTAGGACACAATTTAATGGTAATTTGTTTGAAGGCCAGTGAAAATGCTACAAAAACTCTCTTGTCCTCGATTTACATTAGCAAAACTTTGATAGATCAGCACCTGAGAATTTGTAATGAACAATTCTACAGATTAATGTCGGATCTTCGTTTTAAGTGTTTATATTTTTTTTATTATGTAAAGAAACTATATAAATATATACAGATTTGGATAGATCTTTTCATTCTTTAAACACAAAAAGCAAAATAAATGATGGTGCAGATTATTTTAGAACGAAATGGGGCATTACATGTAATAAAATGTCTTACCTAACAAGGCTTACAGGTAGGGGAAACCCCCAATGCACACACATTTACAGTGTTTTAGACGTTGTTCGCTGGTCACAGTTTTTTAAAACTTCATAAAAAAATGACCATATTTTCTGTGGTAAGGTGTGTTGTGGGGGGTAGGGCGGGGGGGGGGTGTATAACCTTCTGCCGCAGCAAATGTAAAACAAAGATTTAATTTGAAGACATATATGAAAAAAACCCGTGACACGATTCGCTCGAGCAAGGAAGTTTATAAAATGCATTAAAGTTAATATTTAATTAGGGGGGCGGTATACTGGATTCAGCTTGTCTGTCCGTCCGACGGAATCTTGTGGACACTAAATCTCAAAAACCCCTGGTCAAAATTTAATGATACTTCACAGAAGTGATAAGTACCATGCCCAATTGTGCATGGTCCATGTATCGGGTCACTCGGTCAAAGGTCAAGGTCACAAGGGCTCGAGATAGTAAAATCTTGTGGACGCTAAATCTAAAAAAACTGGTCAGAATTTAATGATACTTCACAGAAGTGATAAGTACTATGCCTAGTTGTGCATGTCCATGTTTAGGGTCACTAGGTTGAAGGTCTAGGGCACAAGGGCTCGAGATAGTAAAATATTGTGGACGCTTAATCTCAAAAACCCATGGTCAGAATTTATTGATACTTCACAGAAGTGATAAGTATAATGTCTAGTTGTTCATGGTCTATGTTTTGGGTAACTAGGTCAAAGGTCAAGGTCACATGGGCTCGATATAGTAATATCTTGTGCGCTTTTAATATCCAAAATCCCTGGTTACAATTTAATGATAATTTACAAAAGTGATAAGTACTATGCCTAGTTGTTCATGGTCTATGTTTGGGTCACTAGGTCAAAGGTCAAGGTCAGAGAGGTATGAGATAGTACATTTGTGTGCGCTCTTAATCTCCTAAACCCCTGGTCACAATTTAATGATATTTAATAGAAGTGATAAGTACCATGTCTAGTTGTGCATGGTCCATGTTTCGGGTCACTAGGTCAAGGTCACAGGAGCTTGACATAATAAAATCTTGTGTGCTCTTAATCTCCAAAACCCCTGGTCAGAATTTAATGACACTTCACAGAAATGATACGTACCATGCCTTAAGTTGTGCAGGCCCGATAATTAAAGCATCAAATGTTACATAAAGTTTATGTACTGTGTCAGTGGGGTGTTCGGGGGGTATTCATCACCTTCAGTGATAGTTCTAGTTTATACTAATTTATTTACTCTCGATTACGAAGTTTTAGTATAAGGGGTCAAAAATGGACAATGTGCAAAAAAAGGAGAAAAATCATTTGCTGTCTATTTCTTCTTGCAATCACGAGCAACACCTTTTGTTTTGTTTTATTTGTTTAAATACTTGTATTGAAAAGACCTTTACATAATTCCTTAACATGAACCGTTGGCTAGAGAAATTGTAGAACAGTATATGATATTCAGACTACTCATCTATAAATATGATATGTTTGCTAAGCATGATTTGCAGTTTATTTAAATATGTAAGATAAGTGTTTTATTATATCATTTGGTTTATTGAGGAAGTCTGAATTCGTGTTATATAAAAAACGGTTAACGTGGCTGTTTGATGAACATTAAGAGTACACTAAAGTTCTACATTCAATTTTAAAAAAGGGCATTGATTTTCGTGTAAGGTTGGGGCTAGGGGTTGGTTCATGTACAAAAGGTCTGAAAAATGTGAAAGATGTTATTAATATATTCTGTATGTCAAAGATCTGCAAAATGTGAATAGATATTGATATTCACAGCATGTAAAAAGTACGGTGCCCGTGAAGTGACATTTTTTCATTTCGTAAATGTAGACCACATATCAGTTCACGGGCACCGTACACAAGAACTGCAAGATTTTTTTTATATTAACTGCTAGAAAACATGTCTGAAAAAAGTCATTAACAATATTCGCAGTATGTGAAAGATTGTCTATCTATTGGTATATTTTTGTTTCTTCGATTTACATCTCTTTATATTAACCAATGTCTACCATTTCCTTTCTGATGAAAAGATAATTATAAAATTTGTGAAACATCATAATTATACTGAATATTTGTATTATTAATAGGAATACAGTTACATACTTTTCATCTTTTTTTACGAATCAGTAGGAGTTGAATAAAAATATTCTACGAGTACAGAGCAAACTATAAAGTCTTGTATGTCTCTTAATGTGAGGGGAACTCCATTATGTTTGTTATTTGAAGTTGCATTTAATTAGAACAAATCCTCATGTAGTGCGTCAGCATTTAGCTTCGTCAGCGTTAGTAACTTTTTTGTCAAGAAAATGTTATTAAACCTAAATTATGATATTTATAATTCAGATCTATACATCATAACTGAAATGTACTGGACTAATTAAGCATTCCGATGTTATTGTAGACTCAGACGTGCATGACCCTCTCTGCTTTTGGAATGCAGCAATGTCTACCGCGATAACGAAACAGTTAATTACTCTGTGTATTTTGTTTTCAGAAATACAAATATGTCGACCACAATGAAATACGAAAGAAGAAACGGAAATACTGGACGGTAAGTCAAGTACACACGTGCCCTATTTGCTGCTTGTAGACTTACGTGGCTGCTTTAACCTTTATGCATTCGGTATACAACCCATCTCAGGCCTTTCTTCTTAAAAGCAATTCAACAATTTCGTTCGAAGCTTCTATTTTACAAAAATAACGGGTCTTTGTACTTTTGACTTTACCTGGAAACATGACCATGGTGCACCCAACTAAGCACTAAATACTGTTTTAAACAGTCTAGCGATTGCATGGATCATTGCTTGTCCTTATTTTAATCGCAGACTCTACTACACTCATACCACGCCTCAGAATTGAATTTACCTTGAACTTTTGACATGACTAAGAAGAAAATAACTGACTATGTAAAACATTTTGCAAAGATGCTTTAAGAATACGGACCATGTGTTAAATTGTGGCGCTAAATCACCGTTAAAAGGTAAATTAGTATTATTTTAAAATTCATAAATGGAACGTGGTCACAATTCCATAGTATATCAATTACTGTATTGATTGGCCTAAGTTTCACTCAGTGTTATTTGTTATCTTTCAGCCTATCGACAGATTTCAGGATGCCGTACTCAGTATCATTCTACTATACAGAGCGTGTTATCCCAGAAAAAAGTAAGTTCATTGCCCCAAGGCATCCTGAAATGTAAAAATCATTTTACAACAACGTTTTTTTATGCGTGCGCTGTTATGAAATCATGGATTTGTCATACTTTTTTCCTGAACCAAGAACCCTGTAAAAATAACGTGTCCAAATTTAATTTTACATTATTTTAAAAAGGCGGTATTGTTATTTCTATGCGCAGTTTGACATACAAATATTTGCTAACTGATCTAAATAGTTTCAGATCGGTACCACTCTGGGCTGTTGGACGTAGCATTAGCTCATTCACGCCGCGGTCAAATATTTGAGATGTTTCAGTTATTCTTTTCACCACTTTCCACTCACCAAAACGTTACCGCCTTATTTTCGCCATTCTTCAATTTACCTGTAGAGTTTAACTTCATGCACTGTAAATTGAGGCACTTGTGTTTTTCTTCCAGATACTTGAACGAAGACAAACCAGATACGGCACCAGACGGAGTGAAGAAAATAAAACAGAAAAACAGACTAGACCGTGATATTCTGAAGAAGTCAAGTGTAATAACATTTTTTTTATAGAATTATGTACTGTTATCAGTAGAACTTCTGACAATTTAAAACGATTTTACGAAACTAGAAATATACAGTGGAACCATTTATTTTCGCGTGGCACCACTTGGGTTGGTCGATCCACGAATTCAAGACCACAAATGTAAATAATCGACCGACATCAACATTTTTTATACAAATAGAGTAATGTCGAAATCGCACTAGGTCTACGAAATATCATGCCCACGAATGTACATACGTTCACAGGTATTATAGATTATATATCTAGTAAAACTAAAGCTTTAAAATCATAGTATTTCTTGACCCGCTATATCCTGATGTGTATCTTTTACAGCTTGGCTTTGACATGCAGCTCGCGTTAGCAACGCAACCTGAATACAGAACGCCAGACGATATCAAAAGGGTATTACAGATATTGCTTTTATCTCTTGCAACAAGGTCTTTGTGTTTGTATTGCATACATGATTAATTACATGAAATGCACAGAATTGCAAAAAATTCAGTCATTTTGGAATAATGAGTAGAAGCTATATAACTCTCTCAATTGTGAAATATGTTTAATACTTTACAAATGACAAACTATATTATGTGTTCTATTTTTTATTTCCACAGATAACACAGATCTTGCGAGCAACGAAGGCTTTTAAACATTTGTTCCCGGCGCAGTTAGAGGAACAGTTAGCAAGGGTGGTAGCATATGAAAGGTAGGTACAGAAAGTAAGGTTTATAACATATAAAAATGTGTAAATGTAGAAAGGTTGATATCATATGAAGTGAAGAAACAGTAAGTAAAGTTGATAGCATATGAAATGTAAATACAGTAAGCAAGGTTGATAGCATATGAAATGTAAATACAGTAAGCAAGGTTGATAGCATATGAAATGTAAGGGGTGTGGAATGTTCGGGTTGCTGAATGGAGGGTGAGTAAAGCTTGATGTATGGAAGTTTTGTAAAGGTAGAAAGATTGATAGCATATTAAATGAAGAAACAGTAAGCAAGGTTGATAGCATATGAACGGTAGAAACAGCAAGCAAGGTTAATAGCATATAAACTAAAGAAACAGTAAGCAAAGTTGATAGCATATGAAATAAAGAAACAATAAGCAAGGTTGATAGCATATGAAAGGTAGAAACAGCAAGCAAGGTTGATAGCATATGAAAGGTAGAAACAGCAAGCAAGAGTTGTTGCATATGTTCAACTAAAACAGCTAATAAAAACGATTTGTACTTACGCCTTGTTAGTTATGCAGTGATTTGCTTTGTTCTTTTAACACTGACTTAGTTTAAATGAATAATCTGTTTAATACAAATTCTATGTCTGAGACAGATATTTTTGTCATATTGTAGATATGATACAAGAAGAATAATCGCACAGCAAGGCAGGGACCCTGAGAGGTTTTATTTTGTTTTGACAGGAAAATGTAAGTGGTATACAGACTATGTTGTTTACTTACGTGATGTTTGGATGAATGTCTTGCTTTGTTTTATTTATATTATAACTTATTATAGAAGGCTTGTATGATTGTTTTCGTTATTATAATAATAATAATAATCAAGTTGTATATGTATTACAGTAAACAAAGTCCGGGAATACCGACTGTTGTCCGGCATTGTCACTAGGGAAGAAGGATCAATAGAGAAAAGTTGTACAACAGATGTAAGTCATACAGTACATACTTTAATTTTATAATTGCCAGAGGTATTTACGCATTACTGCAACAAAATTGGCATAAACATCTGACTACTATCAGGATAGACGCAAAGATTCAAACAAGCATCGCTAAGCAAATAACCAATATCTATTAGTAATCAGTCTTAGACTATATCACAATGGATCAATATTCATGACAATACTGTAGGCTCACAGAGACTGTTCACAGGCCACACTGCACAATCAGGAATGTTGCGAAATGATTAAACTGTCACAAGACTAAAGCCAAGATTCGAACCAGTACCGTGCGGCGATACTACCCAGCAGTGTAATATTAACGTGACTGGTACGTAGTGGCCTTTTCAAAATATGCAAAACATATCGATCTGGGATTAAATCTTATTGATGCTTAAAATAATTGATGAGTTTACTTGTAGACATGTAAACATGTCTTAAATATACTTTTTGTCTTACAGCCGCAAGAAATGTCCCAAAACTGGCCAAGAGAACACCATTTAGTTGCTAAGGGACACGTAGAAGTTCTAATCTTAGATAGAAATGTAAGTCAGTCAGATATTTCAGACAAGGTCAGCCCGGTTAGCTCAATTGGTAGAGCACGAGACTTGTAACCTCGAGGTATCGGGTTCGATTCCCGGGGCTGACCAACTAAAATTACTAACAGTCTTTCGGATGAGACTAAAACCGAGGTCCCATGTATGGGTGCTATACACCTGGCATGTTAAAAGAACCAGGGGTGTCTCTGGAATTGAGACGCTTTCTGTATCTTGCACTATCCTCCGAAACCTAAAATAACTAACTTCTTCTGGCGGCGTTGGTCATGTGGGAAACCGGTACCAACGATAAAACCCAAATATACGATACGATTTCAGACAACACTATTATTATTATAATAATAATGATAATAAAAAAGTATAATGACGATGAGAATGACAATGAAAATGAAGAGGATACGACGATATTGATGGTGTTGATGAAAAAAAAAGTATTGGACTAAAACTTGTATTTGTAACGTAACCATAGCTAGGGAAGACTGAACTTCCGAAGAACCACACTGTAACATGTTATTTCAGTTGTCAATATCCAGTGTTTTGAAAACAAATAAAAGTTTTCCTATACATGGTAACAGATAACATTGGCGATAATGGACGACTTTATTTATGAATGATATTTCAGGATTTTTCAGAACTACTTCATACATGTAAGGGTCCTCCAATAGACTTTTTACAGTAAGTATAATATCACAAATATCATTCTGTATTTTCTGTTTGCTTGATCACGGCAAGTTTAGAGTTATTCTATCGACTTTGTAAATCCTATCTGGAAAGTATAAGCTCGTATTGACGCGAACTCATCTAATAAACCCATTTTGGGAGCAGTGGTTTAGAGATGAAGGTGTCTGCCGATTATCGCGGAGGTTGCGAGTTCGAGCCCAACGGTGGCCACGACCGAATCTCATATGACACCACTACTGATTTTTCCAGGAAGTGTACTCGAGAGTGGCACGATAAGCTTCAAGCCTTCTAGACAATCGAGCTAAAAATAAATTAGTATAATCTAATAAACAAACTTTTCATCTCTCGCTGATTTATTATGTAAAATCGTCCTGTGATTTTGTATTTCTTCTAACGAACCACTGTTACCCATGTTTAATTCAGGCAGCTAGATTTATTTAAAGAGTTCCCATGTGAAGAATTTTCAACCAGCCCAGAAGCCATAGACTTCAGATATTATGGGTATGTTTAACTTTCTGCACTATAACCTTCTTAAAATATTTAGGTTGAATGAAACACGAAATTGTAACTTAATTTATTTGGTCAAATACTAGTTCTAAACTACATGTACTTGTTGTTACAGTAATAATTTTTGTCTAATCTTAAATGCGGCCTTCATTCTGAAGTTTTCGTAAACAAAATTTAAGAACCAAATCTTGTTTTTGATCATTCACCCTAGTGTACTAGAATAAGCTAGCTTAACCTTCGTTGAATTACCTTGTCCTTACAAACGTTTTTTTATACAATTACAGACAAGATACAATTGTAGTTAAGGATAGTAATCGCACGCCGTGGCTGCATGTTGTAAAAACGGTAAGTCTGTAATTATATCTAATAACATTTGCTGGCTAAAGGAAAGTGTTAACGGGAGTTGCACAGAAAGCTAAATGTGCATAAAAGTATAAAATAGTGTAATAAATCCATGTGCAGATAGCAGTAACACATAAAGTATAATGAACAAAGCAGTAACACACAAATTTAAGTGCAAATAGCAGTAACACAGAACGCCAGAAATTAAAGGGGAAATAGCAGTAACACAGAACGCCAGAAATTAAAGGGGAAATAGCAGTAACACAGAAAGCTGTGTGCAGATTGTGGTAATACAAATAACATTTACACCGCAATTAACGTCTTCTAGAAATACCACTGTCACCTATTGAAGCAAACACCTTCACCAACATACCATCATCGACAATATGCCAGAATCTTAAGCCAATGAGAAAAAAATATTAATGATATGACTGCGTCTTTATTCACTAAATACAATTAATGTCTGGCTGATCTTCGACCTGTTGAGTATCAATCACTTTAAAGTTTGTACCTGTAAATACTAATGTAGCCTTGGTTCAGCCAAAACTTCCAGATAAAGTTAACGTATCCTTATAAAGAATCAATTTCGTAAGACCCTCGATTTATAGCTTTGAGAATCTGATCACTTCTCCTCATGTTACATGACAACTGTTAATGAAACTTTTCATCGCCCGATTCCTTATACGTGACTTCGTAACTTGTATCCTTCACCTCGTTTATTTCACCTGCAGGGGTACGTGAAGGTTGTGCGAACTCAGACAGTAATTGATGTCCATAACGACGATAAGTTTTCCGGACAATCTACAGAAGAACTTGGTTGTGTTCGACCATTTAGTCATGCTAGTGGTATGTGTACTCCTTTTGGCAATTCTGTAATTTTTATAAAACAATTAAGAACGTTAAGAAATTTGTCATGCGTAATCGTTTTCCTGCTATATTGCATAGTATATATGAGAATCGAACCTTACCTAATAAAGCGTTATCTTGCGGCTGAGAAAAGTACATAATTAATGCAGCAGTTTGTTTACGAAATTGATAAATAATGAGAATTTTTGGTCTTTTAGCTACGCATCCGAACCCTTGACTGTATTTTATTCAACGATAAAATACACGGAAACATTTATTATCTCTTTTCACGACTTTATATAACTACTTCTGTATTGTAATATTTTAGCTATGCTTGGAATATTGGCCAAACAACGAAGGATGAAGACAATGGTTGGCGCAATATCTTTTCCTGAGGTAAACACATGAATTATTAGTGGTTTCCAATCTACAGGAGCATTTCGTATTTATTCATTTTGAATCTACATGATATTTTCATGTGCTTGTAGGGGGTATATCATGATTGTAAAATTAAGAAAGAGACAGGTTTTGCTGCCTTATATTTGTGAAATATTTAGTTTGTTTTAATTATGCATATTTATTCTATAACTATATGAATCTGTCAAAAGTGCATTTGCTACAACATAAAAGACATTTATCGATTTCAAGTTTTAAAAAAATGTGTCTCCTGTAATAAATATTGATAACTTAATTGACTTTCATTGTTTGATGTCAACACGTTGATATCTTTTGGACAAGTAAAAAACTATCATCGAGAGTAAAAAGACAAAATCATCGAAATGAAAACAAATAAGTTAAGAATACGACACAATCGAGCGTTAATTGTGGTTATCGTTTTGCTTTATGATAAATCTTGTATCATTGCTGAACGTGTTTCATGTGTAATGTTATTATTTTGATTATAGGAAAAGAATGAGTCTGGGGTGAGGTGAAGCGTGGACATATTTATCAGTTGTCGTGCTTCATTTCATTGTTTTGTCTTTTATTTAGTCTGTTGTTATGTTTCATTTTAATTGTGTATTTTTTCTCAATGTATCGATCTACTAACATATTTGTCGAAAGATATCTCAATGATTTAAATGTCTTTTGTTGACGCGTTCCTTTTGAAAGTTATACGAGATTTACGCTTTGAAGTCGTTTGTCAGGTAACGCAGAGACCGGCCCTGCAAAGGTCCCGGACCGAGTATAACTGGAATGAACAAAACCGGAACTCGTGCTCCAGAGACACGACGTTCGAAAACCCTGTAAGATATTCCCGGGATGTTTCTAACAATTCCCACGAATGAAAATCTCATTTACCTCCCATTTTAACCAGGTTTTCAATTTTGAAAATCCTGGTTATTAGAATGGTCATGGCGGGCGGATGGGCATGGATGGGCTTGGATGGGCGGGCGTCAACACGGAAATTGTGTCCGCTATCTGTAACTCTTCAAACCATTTAGAAAGAATTAATTGATGTAAACTTCAGACAAATGTTTACCACATCAAGATGACGTGCAGTAACGTATTTTCCGCATGGCTGGCTCCAAGGTCAAGGTCACATTGACAGTTAACATTGAAATTCTTGTCCGCTCTGTAACTCTCTTCAAGCCTTTGAAGTTCATTTTGATGAAACTTCAGACAAATGTTTACCACATCAAGATGACGTGCAGAACGCATTTTCCGATGGCTGGCTCCAAGGTCAAGGTCTTAGTTGACCATTAACTTTGAAAATCCTGTTTACATGATTTTAACTTGATTTGGCAGGTCAAAGGTCATATCATCTTTGGAGGTAATGTAAAAAAGATATGATATATTATTTCATGTCTACTTTGTAACTTGTTTTTTTTAATAAATGTATTATTAAATTCTAGAATTTCTACAGGCGCTGTTGAAAATCTGATTTGCCGGCATTGCCGCATTTCTTGTTTGTTTTAAAACTCTTTTCTGTTAATATTTGTACATTTGTTGATTGATAGTTACGTAACTGTTTTGTGATTATATTCTCCGTGTGCTTTTGAAATTTAAACTTTTTCACCTACCCTACTTCCTTAAATTGCATTTAACAATTGTCAGTTAATTTGAGGGTACTTTACTTTTTTTTACAATATTTGGTGACTATGTGAAAATAATTGTTGAACTAGTATATGATGTGCTGCTTTAATTACATTTCAAATAATTACATTTTTTTAAAAATCAGTGTATATGGTAATAAGTAAATGAAAGCTAAATTTATCATTTTCGTTTGCTTTATAAGTACATGTATCTACTTTTCTCGTGTTTTTGCAATCGTTGTAATGGAAACACCATATTTGGAAAAATCGAGCCTGCTAGCCTTCTCGCTGTAGAGTTGAAGTTGCCTTCTCCAAAAGTTGTGCAAAGTTTTCTTTTAAACTCAACACAGGTGTTCTGGGTAAAATAAATGGCAAAAGCATCAATAATTTGCACACATTTAGGATGAAGTCATGTCCTGCCCATTTTTGGACGTAATTTTCCTTATTAAATTCTTGAATTGAAGTTGATGTTTCCATAAACAATAGCAGATATTTGGTTAAAACTTTGAACTTATCTGTTGAACCAATAAACTACGTCCTAACATCAAGTCACGTGACGTTTGCATTTGAAGTTTAACAAACATTATGCCCCTTTCTGGACCTAGAAAATCCTAGTTAATGTTTACATGCAAAATGCTAGCTTCAAAAGTAATTTGAATAAAATAATAGTGTTATTTTTGGGTAAAACTGCAATGAGGAGCAACTCCCTAATTTTCTGAATTATGTTTTGACCAAACTGCTTTGTTTAATTGTTTTCTTCACTTATATAGCGTTTAGTCGTGCACACCATCTTACAGATAGCTCTTATTTGTCATTGAAATTTTAAACCTAAATAAAATATTTATTTACTTATTCAAAGTTGAATTAATACACAGTGCAAACTATTATTTTCTGCAGTTTGAAATATTGAATAACCACATTTTCATACAATTTGACACGTTTTCTTGAGTTGTAAGTATTGACTACATATCAAATTGTGTTTTTACAGTTGACCCGAATGTATCGACCTTCTATTGTAAGTCTACACAATAATAGCAATAATTCTTCCGCGGAAAACTCTCCGAGACCTCTCATTAAAAAGAAACACAGAGCCAACAGTTTACCGAACTCCGGTATGTATAACTAAAATTCTGTACATTTTGTATTATCATGCAACGCGTACATTGTAGATTATATAAGTTCTTTTTAATGTAGATGTAGGTGCAAATTTGGTGTGATTAACAAAAAATAATACACTTCATTTTAAACGTTACAATTGGCAACTTAAGATCAGCCATTTTAGACCATAAAGCACTCGGCGTAAATGAATGCTTCAAAATACTTTCATGGTATATATTTAAATATACAAAAATGTATCTTTTGAATTACATACAAAATTAACACATTGTGTTCAAAAGACAATTTTGAAACACGAAGCAACAGGTGCATATTTATATTTAGCTTTGATGGCATTACTTTGTGGCTTCTGATTTATTATATTCTTTTTAAAGCAGAAAGTAAAGATGCAGTAGAATCAAACAAAATGCGAATTAACTCAAGTCGGCTTGCTAATATTGTGGAAGACAACGAAAGTAACGAAGACAGCGGGAAGGTAAGTATTTTATTAATATAGTTTTTCTGTTATCATAAGATGGACAAGTTTCAGAAGCACCTTAACGTTTTTAATGCTCACTTAAGTATTTCTCAGTTGTCTTAAAGGGCCACTTCCTACATCTAGCATATAGTATTCTCCAAACATAAAAAATGTATCCAATGAACTTAAATGACATATAAATACAATCTTAAAGAACAGCATACATTTATATATTAAACTGCCTCATTTTAAGCACAAATAATCAACTGCCACCCACCCATTTATTAAAAAACAACAGCTTTACATATATGATTGAATGTGTTACGGTACTGCAACATTTTGGAAAACGCTGCTTTTTCCAATGATGACTGGAATGTATAGCTTGAGCATTAGGTTTAGTAATAATAACAATTGCAAATATGTTATTATTTATACATTTGACACCAGTTTTATGTAGTGCCTCTTTAATATCAATAACTTATTATCGTCTGACCTGAAATCATCATTGTACAAGGTTTAGGGTAACTTCTTTTCCCAATCCTGATGATCCACCCAGGTTAAATTTCAATGACAGTGGTTGTTTCTGTATTCCCAAGGTGAAGGGATTTGGTAAAAAGTATTTTGCTTATCTGGGGTGTATCCTTTGGAATAACTTGTCATAGTTGATACGTAATAACATTCCAAGTTATTAAAAAACCTTCTATTGCAACCATTATTGCTGAATATTCATTAGTTTGCAACCATTATTGCTGAATATTCATTAGTTTGATGCTACCAAACCAGTTGTATCACGATCCAGCTTTGGGTTTTGACACGATTATCTAAATTTATATCTACATTAACATACCCTTGTCCCCTTGACCTTTGACATACTGAAGCAAAGATGTCTCTCTTGGAGAGTGGGGTCGGAGTAAAATCGGTTGAAGGATTGGGTCACACATTCACTCAACAATCATTATGAGTCTTCCTTGTATAAATTTGTTCCTGTAGTTACATCAGGAGATTTGTTTCGATTATCGTTTCAGAAATCGACCACACCGACACTGGTTGTAACATCACCGACATTGAAATCAGCAAACCCAAACAATGATGATGCCGATAACAAACCGGAAAGTACAAAACATAAATCATCTTTGTCATTCTTACCTCCAATCAACAACGAAAGGAAAAACAGTAACAGTGATTTTGTACCACACGGTACATACCTGACCAGGTATATAAGGTTCCTGGAACTAGTTTTAAATGTTTTAAATTGTAGTTAGATGCATGAAATATTTTTTACTGGAGACGTACTTCATGCTAAACATATACGTAACCAAATCAAGTTTGAAATTTGTGTCCAGTTTATGATACTATATATAGATTGAGAGTTTAATATTTGCAATGGTAAACTCGATGGCCAATCTACAAGTGTAGATTCTGTCGAAATATTTTCTACTCATTGTAAAATCAGTTAAATACGGTATCTAATTAAATGAAAAGTAAGTTGGCTTTGCATTTTACACACTTGTTTTAAGTAAAAAGGTATATGCCCAATATTCAGTGTTAAACTCCCCGGCAAACTATTTTGAAATTCGTGTTAACTTAAATGCAGTATAGCGTAAAGTAAAAAAACACAACTACACAGTAGCTTAAAAGCAGTGGTGATATAATATGTGATTTTATTTTCTTTCGACTGGTCATACTGTTTTCAGTTTTTCTTTTGTGAGTAGTTTGTGCATTTTAGAGGGTCCTGTTGTTTACATTAATGTATTGGCATATTTCTTTTGATGCTATAGCATGATCCCTTTGAAATTATCATGTAATTTAAACTGTGTTATAACTTGCTTCAGAGAAAAAACAGAATTTGATTCAGTGTACAAAAAGAAGCCTAAGAAGGACGTTATTCACAGGGATACATACCTACAGATGGATGTTCTTAAACCAGGGGATATTTTTGTATGTATATATTTTGTAGATGTTATTTTATGTGAAAAGTTATTCATTAATATCAGATTTTATAAATTGTATACGTCGATTGCAGTGTTGCTTGTGTATTCTTGTATGTTGATCGCAACTGAAAAACTAATACATACATTAAAACTGTGCTCCATAAAGACTGTGTCCATTCTTAGACGATATATATATATGTTTTCTGTTTCGTGTGTGAAAATGTAAACAACTGTTATATTTGTTTGTTTTAAATGGGTTGAATATTGCGACTCACATATGATAGTAATATTAAGTCATTTCTGTCAATGCCTGTTGCAAGTACAAGTTTTGTGCTCTTGATAGTGATGACTGTTTAAAATAAAACGCATGCCATATTTCAAGTGTACCGTAGCTCATTTCGATGAAATAGCATTTTCAGTTACACTTTGTTAATTTTTCCTTGATGCTTAAAGGTGGGTAAAGGATTTCTAAGTACAGAGGTACCTCACAGATATAGAATATTTTGTTTTATCATGTAGGATAACATAGAGTAATAATTTCAAGGCAGTTTCCTAGTGTTTAAAACGATACAGAGTAGTTCTCTTACTTTGATCTCTAATTAAATGGTAACCCTAACCAATTGGTCAGCGTCACAGGATAAAAGGCACTGGGTAAAAAAGTAAAGCAGCATTTCCAGCAAATCTTTTCAATTGTTTCTTTCACTATTTCAATAAAACAATCACCCTTTTTCCCTGACGCCGACCATATATACACAAAATCTATTTTTGCACTTACATATTGCTGTGTTCTCTTCTTTATTTTTACATTGAAGGTCAGTCTTATGCCTATGATTATTGCCTAACGTTAAGTAGACGAGCACAACTTAATGAATATGTTTTTAATTAGTACTAACTGTGTATTAACCTAGGGATTGTCGGGGTTAACAGAAATGTTTAGGTGCATGTATCCAATAACTGACAGGCTCGGAGTGAGTATATTATGTAACAAACTTATATTTTGTAAGCAATGTATTATCACAGTAATCCTTCCAAATCACTTCTTCAATAATGCATGTTGTTCTTAGACAAACGTAAGAATGAAAGAAATGTTGGCACATGTCCTAAGGTGTATATTTTGATCCCATTTTAACTATTATGTGCAGTTCATTGAAATTCTATAAAAGGACGACTTCTGACGCACGATGCACACAGACATGAAAGCTAAATCCCTAGACGAAGTCAAATGGATTTGGCGTTGGGGAATTTAGCGTTCATGTGCGTCGTGTTTTGGTGGATTTTCAGTGAACTGCACATAAGAGTTTAAAACAGGATCAATATATAAATATATATATATACATATATTAGGTCATGTGCCAATATATAAAAACTGAAGATGAATGTTCCAAAAACTATACGGAATTGTTCAATGTACAAATAACTTCAAATGGCCAACATCATATAATATATCGATTCAAAGATTTTGCTTGTATTCACACACCAACTATACAAAACACTCAACTGTCTTGCTGCCTGAATTTAAAAATCATATTACATGTACATTTTAATGTCTTAAAAATCCTATACAGTTGTGGAGACGGCGTTATGATGTTCGATACACATTTCTCTATGACTGGTGCATTTCTGCTCTTTTGCTAAGAGATTAAGTTCTGCATATCGCAATTATGTTCCAGCCCATTAACCTACAGGGTTTATTCTACAAGCCCCTTTTGAAAAGCTTGTTCTAGAATGTTATATTTGTACTATCATTTCTGTAAAATGAAACAACTATGACCTAGGTAAGTAATGTTCGAGTAGTTATGTCCCTTAGAATGCTTCTCTGAAATGTTATTGCTTTGGTAAAAATGCTAAGGAAAATATTGTTTTGTCAATGAACAGTCTTCGTCTTCATAAATGTTCTAAATTTTTCCATTATCGAAGTTATTAATGTTAAAATGTGTATTTCTCCAATAAAATCAATATTCTGAATTCGTATTTTACAAGCAAACAAGTACTTTTGCACGACTTTGATGCCTTTATTGCTGCATGACCTTTGTTTACACACTTACTTTTACTAGAACATTCACTCAATGACCAAAGTATGTTATATCTAATTCTGTTTAATAAATGATTTCTATTACATAAATAATACCAGACCAATTTTGATACTTGTTGTTTGTATTTTTATTTATAAGCAGTAGACCATTGCAATGAATATGATAATTTCAAATTTTACTACAGGGATAAATTGTAAATATCACGCCATTATTATTAAGTGTTCTTTAAATTAAGTTAAGATAATTATTTTCACGCTGCAGTCTTCATTGTTTACAGCCTCTCTATAGTGTACATGTATATTTTACTACATGTATTAACTGTGTTGCTATTGAATAATTTGTTAATAGAGGACCATATTGTACAAAAGGTCTATTCATGTAGTTTACCTTTTGTTTATTTGTATTGTGCTACATTCTGAAAATATAAAATTTATCTTACTTGTTATATTATTATCATATGACTGAAGTAACTGTTTTGTTTATTTGCAGGGTTTCGAACACATTGAGCCACAAGCTCTTGCCTCCGAGGCCCCCGGAGTAACCTTAGTAAGTTAAATACTTTTAGAATATTTCTTAAGTAAGTATACAGAATATAATTTAAAATAGAAGAAATCTTATTTGGAATAATAACAAAGAGTTATTCTTTGTTATTCACTTCTCTACTCTTCATGTAAACGAAATGCCAATAAATAAACAAACACTTATGAGAACACTATCGGTACTTATATTGTTACAAACCCATTTACAACGACGATATATAAATAAATCAGCACTTCTGAGCCCGTGACCAATGTAAATCCCGTAAGTGCTAGTATAAGCTTTCTCCTTGACGTTCAGCCATTTCTCAGCTATCATCTACTTTGATACTTACAGATCAAGTTCATGTTCTTCTGACTTTTCAGATTAGTGATGGTGCTGAAATTATCAAGATCAGTAAGAGATTTTTCCTTCAACATGCAAAGAACAACACAATGCTCAAGGTGGAAACTATGGTACGTAATCTTACATTTTAGTAACAAATTGTGTTCTATTATTCTTATAATAACATTCATTTGCAACTGAATAATGAAGTTATTTCAAATCGATATGTGTAATGTTTAGTGCTACCTATTATAGATATGCTGGAACTGGGTTGAATATTTCGGATACTGTTTGTACTTTATTCCAGTTTTCGGTGTTAATGTATCAAAATAATCTGGTGTATCGTGACCATTTATGGCTTTGTATGGAAAGAGAATATTAAAGTTGAACACTTTGGATGTAAAATTGTACTTGTAGCTTTGATATTACAAAGAAAGTCTTACCGGCAAAATTGACTGTTATTTGTTCGAAAATAATTCCTATCGATGTTTTCTAAATCGAAAGTACATGTTTTATATAAACATGTATAGCGCAGCATTTATTTTGTCAATAATATTGATAGGCTTTCTGAGAACGATATTTTTATGAAGAACCGAATAGAATAAGAAGGAAAGGTTTACGTCAATATAGTTTTAGAATAAATAGAACACAGCTCTATCATACTGATAATTGTTTTCTATTTGGGATTTAAACATACCATACCATTACTATTTATGTTTCGGTCTATTTCAGCAAAGAGAGTACATGAGTCCAGAAGAGGCCAAAACAGTGATGTATGACAAGGAGACATGGAAACAATACAAAAATGTACTTTTACAACGAACTGTTGAAACATTGCATCGAAGCCAGATAGAGAAGGCTCCTTGAGTGAAAGCAAATGCATGTCATGTTAAATTAAGACTGTCACACACTAGTGCTTTATAAACACGTAATGCAGATTTGCAATTTTCGGCAGTGCTATATGGAAGTATAGGGTTTATTGTATCAGGTTATCATGACATATATAGTTGACACGAATTTTGCTGATTATCATCACATGTAAAAGCTGAGATGTATTTTGTCTATGGTGCTGAAACCATTGCAATTGATGTAACAATCACTAACAACATGTTTGGTCATATGTTCTGTGGCCAATTATTTTCTGACTCGCGCATTTATACGGGATTTACTCCAGTCAGAAGTGCAATAGATACTTTGTACTTGAAGATGAATACAGTTCACTTTGCGTTGTTACTTGATGAGGGTTCATGTTATAATGAATTAAAATAATGTCATTGTATACGCTGTCAGATTTATTTTTGAACAAAGGTAAGAAAACGTTTTTTTAAGAGAAAAGGATAAAAGTGCATTAATAGCGGATATGTAGTGACGTCATTGTCTACGGGCTTGTTTATGTGTTACTATGGTAGATCAAGACATGTTATTCAAGGTAAAACCAATCGTCAATATCCATCCATTGGTGTTTGACCCCATTTGCCCACCAATCGAATCGCTCAGATTTTCAAATAAACGTCTTTCTTTTTTAAAACTACCTCCTGAAATCACTTAATTTATTAAGAGTTCGTTCTTAATAGAAAACACTTTAGCTCCGCCCACAATCACGGACCTATACACACGTAGGTCCGTGCTACAATACCTGTCGATGGCTATGGGAAAGGTCAAATGAGGTTAAACACTAGGCAAGTTAGAGTTTATTAAGTCAAATTTTAAGAAACCCCGGTCGCTCGCTACCGCTCGCTCCCTTTTGCTTTTTTAATTGTTAAAATTTGACTTAATAAACTCTAACTTATACATAGCGTTCAAGCTTTTGATTTAGTTCCGACTAACGTCAAGTCTTGTACACGTAATTGAATCATAATTCCCAGCTTGACTGAAGTGAGGTATTAAAAGGATTTTTACGCTGTTAGGTTCTTCTCTATTTCCCACGGTAAGACGTTTAAACCGTTCAGTGTATTTTCAAACAATAAAGGGAAATATGTAACGCGGTCAAGGTCAAATAATTATCGTTTTAGGGGGCACATCTTCTTAACGTTTAATTAAATATATAGAATAACTAAAAACAAATGCACATCTTGAGAAGATGATGTACCATGGTCATATTGGATGTAAGAGGTAAAAGGTTTGTGCGAAACTACATCAGCAACTTTCCCACTATAAATGGGATTTAGTATATAGTGAAGTGCGTACCTTGTCTGTTGTCTTTTCTCATAGTTGGAGAATTCATTCTCTTGCGAGTAAGTCTGCCTGTTTTTGAGTGCTGTGTTAGATGGTATTTAATGATTACTTTATGTATTATATACTTAAGATGCAATTTCATATAATGATTGGGGAATTAAGAGAAACCAAGAAATGCAAGAACCATAACTCTGCCAATTTTCATTTGCACTTATTTTCATTTTCCTGATTACAACTTTAGCATTGAGCGCAATCAGTTTAATGTAGATACAAAGACAGAGACCACCGAGTGTTATGTTGATTATGTTAAGTGTGTAAGAACCAAACTCTAGTTTACCTCCTTCTTAAAAATTCTCCCTCCTGTTAAGTTTTAATTTTAAACATATCTAACCTTTAACAGTTGTCAGATGGGATCTTTCATTGATCAACACTGATATAACAGTTCAAGCTCATGCAATTTTGGTCGATGAGCTTATCTGTTAATAATGAAATAACGTGCCTACAACACTTCGCTTATAGTGGTGCGGATAAATAATCTTCTTGTCTTAAACAAATACATGTACATAAAAAAATCAAACTAATCAAAGGTCGAAACATATACTTTAAAGGACAGTGGAATGAGCAGTTCAGTACTTCCGTGACGAGGAAAGCCGTTTTCCATATACATTGTAATTAAAACAAGGAAAATAGAAACAGAAATGATGGGTAAAGCCTTCGACAAAATCAAATACACCCAGAGCAAGCTACTTGCTTGTAATGCTTTAGAATTGCCATACATTGGAAGAGAGCTTGGCATAGTTATTTTATTGCCCGATGACACAGAGGGTTCATTAATTGTTCGTTTTGTCCTCGTGTGTTTGCTTTGTATGCTAGTGTGTGTTGGTAGTGTGTGTGTGTGTGTGTGTGTGTGTGTCTGTGTGTCTGTGTCTGTGTGTGTGTGTGTGCACTTCTGGGTGCTTTGGGGCTCGTTTTTGGGAGGCTGCGTTTTTGATACGTGGCATTCCCTGTTTGATATTATTTTTGTTTTTTTGTCTTATATGGAAGAAAACCTTTCAGCAACTGTACTTACTGACCTGATGAGAACGCTGTGTGAACAGAAAATTGTTGTTAACCTGCCAAAGTTTAAGCTGGAATATTCCTATGAGTTTAAAGATGTTCTTTCATCCCTAGGCATGTCCGATTTATTTGACAGAAATAAATAAGGCGGACCTTTCAGGCATTGAAGAAAACCTGTATGTGACACAAATTATTCATAAAGCCTTTATCGAGGTGAATGAAGAAGGTACAGTAGCGGCTGCTGCTACAGCTGCTGTGATGGCATCGACGTGTTGTCTGCCGACGATGTTCATAGCGGATCATCCATTCTTATTTATAATTTGGGATCACAGGATCAGTGCTCCGCTGTTTATAGGCAGACTGACAGATCCCGAAAACTGACATATATGAACGTAAATCAGTAACAACTTTCTTTTTTTGATAAATTTACATTTTCTTTCGCTTTTATACAGGAATATAGATTATGAACTAAATCAAGAAATACACTTAGGGCACCGTAAATTCTAATATCGGTAGTTGATGTATTAGACGGGCGTCCCCTAGTAAAATGGAAGTATCTGCTTTATTTAAAAAGTGACAGAAAAGGCAACTAGCTGGTTGTTGTTAAACTGAGATGTTTCTGAAATGTGCAGCCTGTATCCTCCGATCTTGACATGAGGCGGATGGACTACCACTGCGCTGCGGCGCCCACTATGCTTTTTCGGTGTGATTATGTATAATTTCATCGCCGCAAGGGAAACGATTCTTTTTTCATGTCAGTCACAGACAGAGAATTTAAATATATTAATTGTCTCCCGTCTGGTGTTGGTGCTGCAAATTTGAGATATTCAGACCATTTGCATTGTGTGTATAAAACGAAAAAGAACACAGATAATATATGTTGCTGAATGTATGTATCTACAGAGTCGCTTTGACGCCGATAAGACTGTGCAAACATGAGAAATGTGCTATCACAAAAGGAGGCATTTTAATCTATCTAACTTATAGTGGCAGTTTTACTGTTTCTTAGAACTTTATACAAAAGAAATATCGTGTTGAAATTTTGATAAGTATTCTAAACATCTACAGTGAAGTTGTTTCTGTAGCAAATCTGTTTCTCATAAACCAGATTTTATTTGGTTATGATATTGGAATAGCCTTGCTGTAACATACAAGATATACATATACAAATTGTTTCTCAAGTCAATGAAATATTTGTAAATAGAGTTTATAGAACCAGTTTCTTAAATGTGCCACCTGTCTGATTATATAAACCCAGTCTTGACACTTTCTTGTTTGACAACACGATGACTTTAAAGTTTAGGGCGCAGACCATGATGCTCCTCTCCTTAATTCCGAACGTACCACAAAGCATACGGAAAATTGTTTGAAATAAACCATTTTGTTTCATTTGTAAGACATTTCTACAGTTTAATTTACTTTAGTACCTACCATCTGTGTAAAAATATAATATAACACTGAATAACTATAGTTTTTTTAAAAGCGCAAAAAATCAATTTACGGGGCACACAAAGGTGTTGGTCATGTTGTTTATATACGATGATTCAACGGAAGTTGATAGTTTCTAGAAAAGCATAAAAACCGCAAAACGCTGATCACTCAATACTAAAAACTTTCTTCGAAAGATTATAACAAAGAATTTCCCCGACAAAAAGAACATACACAATATAAAAGTTCGTGAACGGATGTAATGTTGCCAATTCGGAGTATTATATTACACAACTATACTTGCTGTATTACAACAAACGACCATTATGACAGTTATATTCATATATCACATATTCTGCAACATTTATCTAGTTTTTCTTTATGATGTATGTGAAATAAAAGCTAACAATTTATCAGTGAAACTGCTTTTTCGAAGAAATGTCTGGAGCATATATATCTGTTTCTGTTTTTTCTCTGAACAATCGATGTCGAGGAAATTCAAATCACACAGTGATAATTCACTCGATGAATGATACCGTACAACAATTGCATTCATATAGCAACCAAAGAATCAGAACAAGGCGAAGCTGACTAGGGCGAAGCTTGCATTGAAGCTAACATGTCAGCAAGTAGTTATAAAACAAAACAACAATATGTTTGGAAGTTAGTCGTGTGAATTTAGACATCGAGTAGTGCACACCATAATCAGGTGTATTTTTTCTTTTATATAACTCTGAACTCTTTAAAATCTGTTTGCCATCCTTGAGGCAATAAAACAATTTGGTTTATTTTACTGTCAGACTGTACACTGCCCCACTCCCCAACTAGACTGTAATCTGTGATATGACCAGTGAAATATTAGAGATTTTTCATGTTTACAAAATTGTGTCACTCTCAGACGAAATAAGCTTTGTATAGTAGTGTCCAATAGCTATTCTTTAGATGCATATTTCTAACATTTTGAGAATGCATTGAACCTGTCAGTAAACACCATCCAGCCTAAAAGGTCTTTATAGTAGAAGTTTTTGTTCTTTATTTCAAAGTTTTCTCCTACATGATACAGTTATACACTATTTGATGTTAATTTTGTACTAAGTAACGTCATTCAAACCCAAAATAGCCTGATGTAGCCCAGTTGAATGTTTTACTCCCCAGCATGAATTACTAGTTCATAAGTACATACTAGTTAAAAGTTAATAATAAAAATATAATGTATTTTGAATCTTACCTTCTCTTGATGTTTATTATCTACATAAATAAACATTAATGTACCTGAAACAAATTAGCTTGAGATGTAACTGTTTCGTTAACATGAAACCGATGAATATGACCGATTCTAAGTACGTACGTTTAATACGAGTAACAGATTTGCGTTTTAAATGGACCTTTTGAGTGCTTTGAATCATACTGAAAGTCGGGATAATGGTGTTTCTGTATAGGTAACGGCCGTGTACTGTTAGGAGTAACAAAGACAACTTGCACATAACCTGTTGTTTGAAGACATTAATTATTCCTGTGACATTGCTTCCATAAACATTATTGACTAATCGTGTTTACATTTTCAATTTGTTTATAACCACACACAACGTTGCAAAAATAATTCATTTTAGAACAAACTCAAACCGTTATACAAGTAAAAAAACCTGTTGTTCGTTAATAACAGGAAGTTTTCGACAACACATTTGGTTTCAGTTTGACTATAGCAAAGACATTTCTATACAATTAAGGATGATTGCTTGTCACCAATTATATAGAAAAGCATGATAAAATTCAGTGACAATATTAATTTTTGAAAACGTATAAAGACCAACTTTGACTGCCTCTGGCATATGCACAGGTTTTATTTATGTTATTGCATACGTTGCCTTAGTGTTCGAATGTTGGTAATGATTTTTGCACGATTTATAAAGAATCAAGCAAGCCACTAATCATGGAATATTATAATGAAATCAATGTTTGCACGATTTGGATTACTAAATTACACATACAAATCTCTTTATTACAAAAACCGGGCGTATTGACAGTGATATTCCTGTATCGCTTGTAGTGCTACATTTATCTAGTTTGTTTTCTCATAGACGTATGTAAAATAAAAACAACCAATTTATCAGCGAATATAATGTCTCTCAAAATGAATGAAAACACATGATATACTTGTGTGTACAATTGTAAAATATATCTGTTAAGAGTATTTCTGAACATTTCCATATCAAACAGTGATAATGCATTCTATGAACGTCACCAGACCACAATGCTGTATCAATGTGTTCACTATACTATAACCAATATTCACTCAAAGATGAAACTTGCGTTTAAACAAAACATGCCAGGAAACAGTTTTACAACTAAAGCGCGTTCTTTCATTGCGGGCCGCAGCAGCGGCCCGCTATATTTAATACGTGGTGAGTAAAAGATGCATGGAGACTTATACACTAGATCGAATATATGCGCCTCTCTTCATAGAACAATTGAGATAATCCTGAGATGAAAACTGTGGACACAGTCAATTTTTTTGGAAAAGCAAGAGTTGTCGTTCGTTTCATAGAGTGCGCAATCTACGTCGATAAAAATAGAGAAAAGCGCTTTTCGCGTTTCAGGCGCAATCTACGCTATGATAAATGGAAACATGATTGCTTTTTCCACTGATACAGCCTTTGACATTATAGAAACGAAGTGCACTTGACTGAATATTCTTCGATTGTTTTTTGAAATATAATATATGATATTATCTTGGCAAATGTTTTCCCTCGAATATGACAACTGTCACTGGGGTGTATTGGTAGAGACTTTAGCTGAGATACTTTTGTATAAGTGTACTTTTCCGAATCCACGAGTTCGAATCCCACCGACACCCATTTTTTTTGCTGTTTTAATCATCATTTTTAGCTTTTAAACCATTTAAGAATATTTTACGGCAAATAATCATAAAAATCTTCATTCATGTCAAATTAATACGGGTAATGGTAATGAAAAATTGAGACGTACCAGGAACGGTAGGTATATAGGGCATTCTTGGACATACTGTATAAATATTATTTGATAATAGTAAATTTTCGATACTTGAGGTCAGTTAGTAGATGTGATGTCGTGTCAATTTGCTTGTTCAACCAGAATTGGTTTCCTCGAGTTCTTTTGGGGCCATGCCTCAACATCAACCATCACCACCAATTTCCAAAATATTTACATGGCATTATTGTTTGTTGGCCCGCTGTGATACTTTGTATCACAGTTTTTCTTGTTAGTTATTAGTGCAATCTAGATAATATTATGTAAATAGTTACCTTTAACAAATGACAAAAGAATGATTGCAATGCAGAATGCTTAATCATCGAAAACATATTAAAACTTTAAGGTCATATTGCCATATGAAAAATAATAAAAACAATTTAGAATATTATTGCAGTCCGTGTATACAATCTCTCGATAGAGATTTCCCCTCAGGACTGGAAAAGACTAACATGAAAGCTTACTTGAGGGCATAAAAAGATCATGTCCGAGGAAACATTGATGATATTTATATTATTCTCAAATCTGTTCACTTTAACAAGAAAAAAACACGCTTTTATAGTCCCCCAACGTGGGCAAGTGACCAGAGTCATTGACTTGAAATCACTGTACCCTCTCATTGGTAAAGGGGCAATGGTCCGAGCTCCTCTATTGTGATAGAGTTGACAGTTTCTTACAGAGGATAGGGTTCTAATACTGTCCGTCTGTGAAAATGACTGAAAATACGGTTTTAAACGAATGTTAAAATGCCAAGATAACATTTTGTAAGTATGACTTATTAAACTAGCAGGTTCAATTATGCAACTGAAGGCGGACAGAAAGGAGGACATTTGTCTCAAAATATTACTATATGTTATTTTATTTTTATGCTCCTGAAAGTGGCATATTAATTTCGCACCGTCCGTCTGTCCGCCTCTCTGCCCATCCCTCCGTCTGTGCGCCCTCCCTTACATCTTTTCGTGTCCAGGCTGTAACTTTGTCATACATTGAAAGCTTTTGAAATAACTTGGCACAAATGTTCAGCACATAAAGACGATGTGTCGCGTGCAAGATCCATGTCCCTACCTCAAACGTCAAGGTCACACTTAGAATTTGAAGGTAATGGTATATATATGCACACATTCGTGTCCGGACTGTAACTTTGTCATGCATTGAATGATTTTAAAATGACTTTGCACAAATGTCTACCACATCAAGACGACGTGTCGCGTGCAAGACCAATGCCCCTACCTAAAAGGTCAAGGTTACACTTAGAGTTTGAAGGTAATGGAATCCTCGATATATATGCACACATTCGTGTCCGGACTGTAACTTTGTCATGCATTGATTAATTTAAAAATAACTTGGCACAAATGTTTTGCACATCAAGCCGACGTGTCGCGTGCAACAGCCACGTCCCTACCGCAAAGGTCAAGGTCACACTTAGAGTTTAAAGGTAATGGAGTCCTCTATATATGCATACATTTGTATCCGGACTGTAACTTTGTCATGCATTGATTGATTTTAAAATAACCTGGCACAATTGTTCAGCACATCAAGACAATGTGTTGTGCACAAGAACCTCAAAGGTCAAGGTCACACTTAGTGTTTAAAATTAAAGGAATACTGTATGCATGGTAACTCTGTCATGCATGGAAGGATACTAAAATTACATAGCATAATTATTGAGCACATAGAGAGGACACGGACTGTGAGACACCTCTTTCGGGGGCATTTGTCACTTGTGAGAGACAGCTCTTGTTTTACGTGGTATTACCCGCTTAGATTAGTATTACCCGAGCTGTTAAGGTACCTACAGAGTATTATTTTAAATAACGTCTTGTTTGATCGATTGAGAAATGACAAAACCCCCAAATGAAGTGAAAACACCATTGAGAGAAAAGACAAATGAGGCAACACAGCTAATGGAACAAAGTGATTTACATTTAAAAGGAGGCAGACAGACCATGGCCTATGTATGTTGAACATATATATATAACATCTGAAATACTGTATTATATATTCAATTTCCGTGTATTTTTTACCGGTCCTAACTGGTTTTTGTATCGAGGGTCTTGTATTAATTGGCTTGTTCACTGTGACAATAGTTGTCTATCTTTATAATTAAAAGATAAAAAGGTGCAATTCTTTTGATTTCGTGTGCTTTAATTTTCAAATAAGAGAAATGTGAAATGTGACACAACTTTCAAATATCAATGTAACACAGAGGGAAGAAATGAAGTGTAATTTTAAGATTAAGGATATGACCTTCCATACATTTTAACAATCGTAGAAAGTAAAATTCTTACATTGAAATAATAGAATTAATTTCCTGTATCCAAAACATTTAACCCATGACGTTGAACATTGCATTATTCGATAAACATTTACTTTACCACTAACGTCTTGTATTTCATTGTTATGCAACCAGTTCGAATCGCATCGTTCAAGTAAAATATTAGTCAACTCCATTTAAAAAAAAGTTGCAGAAATGCAGATAATTAAAAGCTGTTTAAGTGACAAAAGCTCCACCAGAAAAGGCGTCATATTGCAAGTATTAACATAAACGAAGGAAGTACATAGACTTAATTTGTTCGAATTCATTTCTACTAGACGGTTTGAGATCTTTCATCTCCACATTTCTGTTTTTATCAGACATACCAGAATGACGCTATTTACGTTCGGCAACCGAAAAATGATGTTTTGTTATGGAAAAAATAATTATAATCTAACACAGTCGTCACAGTAACGTACATTTGAAGAACATGTGACCTACGTCTGACATTATCAGTGTTTTTTAACATACGTCTTGTTGGAAGACCTAAAACGGGTACAGCTCGAAAAAAACAGTGCAATAATACCCCGAAAATTCACATTAAGCATGAATTAAATATGTTCCCTGTCAATGAACAATTTCTGGCATTGACATTACGACATACTAGGAGCGAAACTACATTTTTGGGAATAACGAATGCTCCTGACTATAAAATACATTTACATAATAGAATTTTCTATGTTTGTTCATGCATGAAATTCAGATGTACGACATTTTGCAGGTAGTATTCATTGTTCATCTATAGGGTACTCTCATCAAAATAATGTTTTACAATTTTGCAGAAAAATATCAATGAAGAACTCGAAATTCAGTATAAAAGAAAGCCTGAAAAGGTTGTAAAGCGATAACCATGTTCTCCGATAGCCTGTCCGTCTGATTCCTCGTATTCCTCAATCCATACTGATTGACCGGAACTAACCCGTACGATAATAGTATTTCCGCCCATGATTTCTTGAGTATGTGTCGTCGGATCCGCGACAATATCTGCGAAATATTTTCCATCGATTAGCAGTTTAAGATGAGTACCCGCATAACTGTCGAAATAAAATGTAAACAAGTATACACCTGTTGAAGGTACCGTGAATACTCCAGTAAATAGATTGTAACCATTCCCGTCATTCAGTAACACTTTGTCGTACTTGATGGTATGTCCTGGTGTGAGATGTGACATCGTGTGGCTGAGATATGCTGAAAATGCAAACCCATCTGCATTTCGCTTAAATCGTTTTGTATTTGATAGAATATTTCGAGCTCGTTTTTCATACTTGCCGATTTGATTTTTGATCTTTAAACTGTTTTCATCAGACACCTCTGTTTTAAATTCTACTGAATTGTCTATGATAAATGACAAATTCTTCGCCAGTTTGTATGCAGTTGTGTCGCTTTCCTTAAGAATTTCCGGTTTACTTCCTTTTCTATCGCAAAGTGTTTGTAGTTTCTCTATCTTTGTATTTTGAACTTCGACTTCCCTCTCGAGAAACGAAATGCGTATATTCTGATGATTCAAATTTTCCTGAAGTTCTCGAACATTTTTGACTAATTCCTTAAAAGTATTTTCACTAAATAAAACATTGTCCTTTGGAGCCATATTTTCACTGACATTTTCTTCACTACCCATGCCATTTTGTACCAATACTGAAACTGTTACAGTAACTGCGAAAATAATGCTCATACAGATATTCTTCATTTTAGTTTGCGTTCGAAAGCAATAAGTGTTTTATTGTTATTCGAAATTTTATAAATATTGTCAAGTCGGCGTTGGTTAAAGTAGCTTCTTATATATTTTATGTTATCTAATGACATGAAATTCCATCGTCACTAGAGTTCAAATGATAATATTGAGACTGAGTGTACGTGTAAATAAAGTAAATTGCATTTTATCTACAATATCGTTTGGTTTTTGGTTTTGGTTTTTAATATCAGTCACCCGCTCAAGGAAGTGTGTGGATAAAAAAGCATGATATAAATCATGTGAAGATAGAAAAGAAATCATTTGGTAGTTTTCCGAAAGCAAATATTGAGACTGTTAGAGTAATAGAATAGGTTTTAGTTGTAACTACGCGGCTGAGTGTCGCATTGAACTCTTCAACTTATCCCGTAGCACACTCGTTACCTCTTTTCCAAACTCAAATCTGTACTGGATAGGAGAAGTTTTAACAGTGACAATGACGTCGTTAATGATTTTGAAGTATTTTTGGTGGATCACGAAGCAAACCTTTTTCAAGATGGTATAACTAAGTTGGAGTATCTGTGTTCAAATGCATTGAAATAAAGAGTCAATATGTTGAGAAATAAAATGAATACAATTTTAATTAAGTTTTGTCTATAACGTTAGGCCAGTGACTTTTCAATGTACACTCTTATGGCTATATATCTGCTTAGAAAAGTCTAACTCACCGAGGCAAATCAAACATAATTTTAAATCAATGTAAAATGTATGACCTATAAAACAAAGTGCTGTCAAATTGATCATAAATAGTTTGTTAATGTAAACATCTCCCGTTTGAAATGCAGATGTGTCTTGATGTCAATCTTATTTGTATTCTTTCATATATTTCCTCTGTGGAAAATATTCGCAGTTATTTTCTTTTAACAAAAAATCAAACATACTCGATTTACATTTATTAACGAGTTAAAGAGATGACCATGGTCAATTATTATTCATACAGTATTACACCTATTTAGATATGATTATCATTTGAGTTATACACAACGCTTGGTCGCCGGGTTAAAGCCAGTGCTGCAAGTGGTCTGTATGGAAGAAACAATATCAAGTATTATAAGTTAACGTTAAACTTATAAAGTTATCCTACGAGTTTTGTAAGTAATTCAAGTTGCACGTGCTGAAGCTTGTACTATTCTACGACTTTACGTTTGATATATACAAGCATATACATGTAGTCTCAACTCCGTACTCTCAAAATGCAATCATGTCCAACAGTGCTACAAAATGTTTGTGATGACAATGTAACAAACAGGAACATTGAATAATATTTTAAAAACTGAAAAAGAGTTATGCTACGAGTTTTATAGATAGTTTAAGAGGTAAATAGTGGCTTGTTTTAAATCAACTTACGAAGTTAGATTCTTCAAATTTACGTTTTATGTATACAAGTTTATGGTTTCATCTCATTATTCCTAAAATGCAGTCATGTTCACCTGTAGTATAAAAGGTTAGTGATGATACAGGAAAAGGAAAAGAACAAGGATACATGGTAGAGTTCGTGAACATGTTCTATGATTACTAAAGGAGAATGCCATTGCGTAAAACTAAACATCTTCTCTTAATAAAGTCTGTAATTGTGACATTAACGTGGAAACAACGTGTGTTTTGTGTAACATGTGAAAACAAAATAGTACTAAGGAGATTGTTTTACTTTATGAATGCAAGCACTAGGCAGTAGAAACGCAAAGCCAGTTTATTTGCATTCGGTTTTGCACAAAGACTATTTCCTTCGTAACTTTAGAAAACCTAATTAGGTTTTGTTTCTATGGTTAATATTCTAGTGAACGGCACATAAGTAATGGAGGTCTAACAGTTTTAGAACTTAGATATATTGGTTTATACACAAAGGAAACTTGCTTGTTTGAGGTATGGTTACGTGATTTTTCATTAACGAAAGGAAACGATTCTTATTTCAACAAATCAAGAACAGATAAAAACTTAAAATATATTAATTGTCTCCCATCAGGATTGGTGCTGTATTTCCGCAGATGAAAATTTAAGATCTTCAGACCATTTACAGTGTACGTATACAAGGGATAAAAACAACACATGATATATGTTCTTGTACGTATTTATCTACAGAGTCCCTTTGACGCCGATTAGACTGTGCAAACATGAGAAATGTGCTATCACAAAAGGATGCATTTTCATCTATCTAACTTACAGTGGAACTTTTAGAGTGCTTCTTAGAACTTTATACAAAAGAAATATTGTAATGAAATGTTGATTGATATTCTAAACATCTGCTGTAGCAAATCTGTTTCTCATTAACCAGATTTTATTTGGTTACGATATTGGAATAGCCCGTATGTAACATACAAGATATACTTTACAAACATTGTTTCTCAAGTCAATAAAATATTTGTAAACAGAATTTATAATGCCAGTTTTCTTAAATGTACATCCTGTCTGGTTATTTATACCGAGTATTGATACTCTTGTTTGATAGCACGATGAATTTACAAGTTTAGGGCGCAGATCATGAATTAAGAAATAATAAATGTGTCCCTGTATTTTATCGTTTATTCTAATATGCCTACGGTATATTTCTATAGTCAATTCGAGTGCATTAATATGATTAAAGCACTCGGAAAAGTAGGCGGAGTTTCGGACATGGAAGTAGCTCCTTCCGACTTTTCTAATTTACTCCCGCGCAGAAATAAAATATAGAAATGGAAATAATATCAGTATAAATACGTCAGTCGCATGAAAAGGATTTGTTTAAGAACCTAAATATTATTTTGATTACGTCAAGTAAGCCTTAGAATACCTTCACCTTGTTTTCCTTAAAAAGGCCAAGAAATTCAGGAGTAACAGTCATACAATGTTTTGATTCCGGGAGACAAAACTATGAATGAAAACGTTTACGTCATCACACTGACGTCATTACTCCGCGTTAAAACGTTGTACGGTTCAAATTAACGGTACGCATTTAAATCGATTAGCTGCTTTGTTAGGTTCTGAATCTGACGTCTTCTGCATAATGTCAGTCAGGTATTTCTTTTTTATATTTCATGTATTAGATGATTAAACTAAAATAATTTTGTATAATACATGTATAGTTATGTTTGATATCTTGAATGGTTGTCCGAATAGGGGAGTGAATTCCAACAGCTACTATTTATGCTGTTTTACACATTACCGCCGAACTGAAAAAAGGTCCGTAGTAGTTACGATAGTTTTCAAAAAATCGGCTTCTAAGAATCGAAATAATCTATGTCTTGGAGTGCTTTATCGAAATTGAAGCATTTCCCGTCGGTAATGTGCCTGTGTAATAATTCACTCGGGCTTCGCCCTCGTGAATTATTCCGCCAGGCACATCACCTCCGGGGAATGCTTCAATTTCGATAAAGCACTCCAAGCCATAGATTATTTCTTAAATAAAATACAGTCAGGAATTCGGATGCGTAGTAATTAAGTCACGAGTGCGTAATTTTTCGCATCCGAATGACTGACTGACTGTATTTTATTAAACGGTAAAATACAGAGATGCATTTATTATTTCGATTCTATATACGAAAGGTTGCGGATCGTGTTAGAATCTCGGACATATTACATGTATACTGAACATTTTCTGAAATAATTTGTTTTTGAAATAATTATTTAAGACGCTTCTACAGTTAAATTTACTTTAGTTCCTACTACCTGTTTAGAAATATAATAACACATTTAGTAAACCATAGTTTTGCAAAAGCGCAAAACAGTAATCTTTTGAGGCACACAAAGGTGTTGTTCATGCTATTTATATACATTATTTTTACGAAAGCGTGAATACGTCTAGAAAAGATCACGCAGTACTTTCTTCGAAAGATTATAACAAAGAATTTCCCCGACAAAAAGAATATAATATAAATATAAAATACAATATAAAAGTTCGTGAACGGATGTAATGTTGCCAATTCGGAGTATTATATTACATACACAACTATACTTGCTGTATTACAACAACCGACCGTTATGACAGTTATATTCATATATCACATATACATATTCTGCAACATTTATCTAGTTTTTCTTGAAGACGTTTGTGAAATAAAAGCTAACAATTTATCAGTGAAACTGCTTTTTCGAAGAAATGTCTGGAGCATATATATCTGTTTCAGTTTTTTCCCTGAACAATCGATGTCGAGGAAATCCAAATCACACAGTGATCATTCACTCGATGAATGATATCGTACAACAATTGCATTCATATAGCAACCAAAGAATCACACTTTGGCGAAGCTCACTAGGGCGAAGCTTGCATTGAAGCTAACATGTCAGCAAGCAGTTATAAAACTGAAATAAGATAAGAAGTCAGTAGGTAGTCGTGTACATTTTGACATGTCAAAAAAAGGAATAGCCATTTAGAATGACTGAGTAGTGTATAACATATTCATATGTATTTATTATTTCAATATTGAGGTTAATATTACATTCTTAGAACTGTTTGATGTTTTCCTAAATGGTGTCAACGTCAGAAAAAAATAAAGTGGAAAAAGATTGAATATTTGTGAGAATTTTTTGACCTCACATTTTGTGACTACATTGACAAATGTTGCCATATGCCAAAATGGAGATAGTGGTACAAAAATAGTCATTTCTCAAAAACTGTTTTAGATATTGACTTAATTCAAACTTTATTTACAGATCTTTGCTGCAGACTATGCAGTCATATCTCAAAGTTCATGAAATATCAAAAACACAATTTTTGATGGTTTTTATTTAATTTCTCTCTTATATGCACATCAACATCCATTTTTTATTTTTGCGTTCTAAAACAAAGGTCTTAATCATACTATTGACACAATATATGTAAAACCTTGTTATTTCTTTATCGTGAAAAAATCGTTTATCGAAAATTTAAAACAAGAAGACGCGGCAATGCCGCCAAAGCAGGGTTTAACGGCGCCTGTAGAAATTGTAGAATAAAAAAAACAGTAGCCTTGACTCCCCCCTCTGCAAAGAAATATTTTTTGTTTGTTTAAATAATTCAAAAATTGAAAAAAAACCAAAACATTTCTTAAATTTAATAGTAACAGTGACCTTGATCTTGTCCCTAGTGACCTTGACCCTAAAATTAAAACAAATAAATAAATAAAAATGTATTTTATAGTAACAGTGACCTTGACCTTGACCCAAGTGACCTTGACCGCGAAATTTTTTTTATTGCTTAAAACAATCTAAAAACTAAAAAAATAATTTATTTTTAGTAACAGTGACCTTGACGACCCTAGTGACCTTGACCCAGTAACCCAAAGCTTCCTCTCCACGCAAGCTCCCTACACACCAAGTTTCATTACAATGGGTCACTCCTAACTCAAGTTATTGAGCTGAAACCATTATTCTATTTTAGTCACAGTGCCCTTGACCTTGACCCTGGTGACCCCAAATGCAATCCAAAGCTTCCTCTCTACGCAAGCTACCTACACACCGAGTTTCATTGCAATAAGCCACTCCTAACTTGAGTCACTGAGCGGAAACCAATTTTCTAGTTTTAGTAACAGTGACCTTGACCCTAGTGACCCCAAATGCAATCCCAAGCTTGTCTCCACGCAAGCTACCTACAGACTAAGTTTCATTGTAATTTGTCACTCCTATCTTAAGTTATTGAGCGGAAACCGTTTTTCTATTTTTAGTAACAGTGACCTTGACTTTGACCCTAGTGACCCCAAATGCAATTAAAAGCTGCGTCTCTACGCATGTTGCCTATACACCAAGTTTCATTGCAATTGGTCACTCTTAACTTGAGTCATTGAGCGGAAACCGTTTTTCTATTTTTAGTAACAGTGACCTTGACCTTGATCCTAGTGACCCCAAATGCAATTCCAAGCTGCGTCTCCATGCAAGCTACCTACACACCAAGTTTTATTGTAATTGGTCACTCCTTACTCAAGTTATTGAACGGAAACCAATATTTGACGCCCGCTCGCCCAACCGCACGCTGGACATACGACATCGCCATTCTAATAATAGAATATAGAATTTTAGTAAAGTGGGTGGGATAATTATAAGGAGCGTTATCTTTATGATGACAAAATAACACAAGTTACAGCATTCCAAAAGTTCCTTCATCTGTCTATATATTTTATTGAAGTACAAACTACGACAGTCTAAGCAAATTCAGGCATTAGTATCTACAATATTTAATACTCCACGCACCTGTTACTACGTCACGCTAGATCTGCTTTTATGTGGTCAAATGGTAAGTTTGTGTGAATACTTCTAGCAACAATATTAGCATATTTCGACGCTATGCAAACGATATGTAAATTAACATTCTTTCAGCTATTTGTCAAACTCATAATGCAAAAGCAAACACATTGCCGGGGATTTCTGCAAGTCCAACGTGCAATAGCTTATTTTGTTTATGTATGCAATAGCTTACCTAGCCTAATTAATTTGGCGTTTCAGTGTGACCCCTTTCACAGATCTGATATTTTATAACTGTCACACCATTTTGTAGAAGGCGGACAGCTATGAAATGTCAACCTGTAAAATCGGTTTGCCTTCGACGTGCAAATAGTGAGACTATAGCTTACCCAGTGAAGTTACCACATAAAGGGAAATAACCACAATAACGTAAACATGTAGTTTGTACGGAAAAGAACGGCTATTGGTTGTTAGTTGGTTCCATCCAATTTTGAATATCACAACGTTTAATTTATAACGAAAACACATCGAACAACGGCTTACGTGCTGCATTGTCAGTCAAGTGTGTCTGTACAATTTTAAGTGTCCCTTCCATGGAAGGAGCAACCATCCCTAAATTTTCATTCTGAAGTATGACATATTACATTAGAAAAGATAGAAAACTGAAACCTATTCTGAAAAATACACCACATACATAAAAGTGTACGATGTCCGAATTCTAGCTTATTATTCATTTAACACCTCGCTTTGATGGTGTATCAGTAGAGATTTATGTTGTGAAAAAGTAAACTAACCAACCCATCATTATTTTTCCAGAAATTAACTTGCAATATGTTAGTCTCTATAAAAAAGAGGGTGAATAAAATTTATTGTTATTTTGATTTTCATCAGTGACACTGCTGCCCCCCTTTCTCGCATCTACACGAAAAGCGTTGTCAGACAGCGTTTCAGACAGCGTTTCATTTTTTTGGCAAATTTTATTGAAAAAAAAATACTTAACTATATATAACTTGTAATCTCGACTTGCTTCCCTCTTTGATTGCGTCTGACGGAAGAGGGGGAGGACTCTGTGATGGGCAGTTTTTAAATCCCACTGGGACGAAACTGTTTTGATTTCTGTCCTCTGGCCTGTTTCGTCGGGCCCTTAAGGGTGTTTCTCTTGGTGCTCTGCCTTCTGCAAAGGCATTGAGTACATACGTTTTTAGGTTCTCAAGGTTTGCTTTTTATATATTTATACACGAGCTTTTTTGTGTTTTACATACCATGCCTTTTGTTTCCATTGGCAATGCGTGTGTTAGAGATTCACCTAGCAGGGATTACTTTTATTTACACTGTCCTGTGACTTTGGAACATGGTGGGGGTAAGAGTGAGGTTGGGTGCGCACCATAAACCGGTTTAAGCTCCCCACTGACCGTTCCAAGGCGGTGACCCACTGTGTTCCTTTAATTGTTCGTTTTGTCCTCGTGTGTTTGCTTTGTATGCTAGTGTGTGCTTGTAGTGTATGTGTGTGTGTATACATGATTGTGTGTGTGTGTAGGTTGGTGGTGTGCACGTCTGGGTGCTGTGGGGCTCGTTTTGGAGATGCTGTGTTTTTGGTACGTGGCATTCCCTGTTTGATATTATTTTTGTTTGTTTGAAAAGCAACTAAAGGAATGTTTTTGTATATGAATAATAGTCAATTTTGCCGGCAAGATATTCTTCTTTGTTATATAAGATCTACAAGTAATTTACTTACAGAGTGCTTAATGGACTTTAAAGCAGAAAAAAAGAACAATGATCCAATCAATATGTAAACTTTAATAAATGTCAAAGTTTAAAAATTGTCTTAAATGTAATTTTTATTTTATTTTTACCATGCGATAAAACAGTTACAGGATAGAAAACTCGGTATTATGGGCATATAACAGAATACATTTTATGTACTGGGGCCTCGATATTTTCCACATACCTTCCCGTTGTATTGCCCCAGTACATAAAATGTATTCTGTTATATGCACATAACACCTCGTTTCATATCCTATAACTATAACTTACAAACACAGCCAACGTTTTAAAATTAAATTGCACCAAAGGCAAACCGGAGTAAAAGTAAAAAAAAAGCAACTGTTGTTCGTTAACAACAAAAAGTTCTCGACAAACAGGTTTTGTCAATTTGACTATTGTAAAATCATTTCTATACAGTAAAAGATTTTTTGGCTGTCACTAATTCTTTAGAATAATAAATTTCAGTGAAAATATTTATTTTTGAAAACGTAAAATTGCCTCTGACATACTCAATTTTTTTTATGTTTCTTACATTGCTTAAGGGTGTGGATAACGTTTGTGGTTCTAAACGTTTGTGTGGATAACGTTTGTGGTTCTTAACTTTTGTTTAGATAACGTAAACTTTGTTGTTCTAAACGTTTGTATGGATAACATTTGTGGTTCTAAACGCTTGTGTGGATAACGTTTGTGGTTCTAAACATTTGTGTGGATAACGTTTGTGGTTCTAAACGCTTGTGTAGAAAACGTTTGTGGATCTAAACGTGTTTATGTGGATAACGTAAACTTTGTGGTTCTAAACGTTTGTGTGGATAACGTTTGTGGTTCTAAACGCTTGTGTGGATAACGTTAACTTTGTGGTTCTAAACGTTTGTGTGGATAACGTTTGTGTGGATACAGTTTGTGGTCCTAAACATTTGTGTGGATAACGTAAACTTTGTGGTTCTAAACGCTTGTGTAGATAACATTTGTGGTTCTAAACGCTTGTATGGATTACGTTTGTGGTTTTAAAGAATCAAGCAAACCGTGGAATGATATATTGTTTATACGAAATTTTATGGTAAACAACTCCTTCAATGGAAAAAAGCGAATACTAGATAAAATTCCTCGTCGGATATAATGTTACCATTTGGATTACTAAATTACAAATGAAAATTCTCTTTATTACAAAAACCGGCCGTATTGACAGTGATATTCATGTTTCGCTTGTCTAGTTTGTTTTCACTAAGATGTATGTAAATAAAAGCATCCAATTTATCAGCGAAAATAATTTCCCTCAAAATGTCTGCAAACACATGATATACTTGTGTACAATGGTAAAATATATCTGTTAGAATATTTCTGAACATTAACCGTAAGATAAATCCATATCTAACAGTGATAACTCATTCTGTGAATGGCTCTAGACAACAATGCTGTATCATTGTGTCATTTATTCACCCAAGGATGAAACTTGCGTTAAAAGCTGCTCACTCTAAGATTTTGGTTAAAAAAACAAGATTCTTTGAACTGTCTGATGTTAACATATTTTAGAAAAATCATCAAATAAAATAGTTCCAGTATGAATTACTGTAACGTATTTCTGTATTTTTGAAACAATTCGCTACCAGATTATAAAGCGTTACAAACGATTTTGAAATAAACAGATAGTGTAGCGGTGCCGTCAAACCAAACTTACCATTTTCAACATATTCTCTCAAATTGCAATGCAGATTTTTGCTTGTGTCGTTGATTCTAGCAATTACTTTTACATGTTATATTTTAGTATTTCTAAACCTTTATAATTCCTAAACATCATAGGAAGACAGCCTTGTTTGAGCGTATCGTGAAGGATTAAGCTATGGTCGTTTCTGCGCTTGAGAAATCACCGTCCTCGGTATTGTGATTTATTTGTTTGAGTCAACAGTTAGCTAGTAGTTTCAATATGGTATGGCCAAACATGAGAATTACAACGAATTCTACTTTGAAATATTTCGTGCAAGTATAAGCGAATTTTCAGTTTGCATGTATTTCTCTTGACAGACGGACAGACAACGCCAAAACAATATCCCTCCACCTTTGGCCTTTGGCGGGGGATAATGATACTAACTATGTAAAAACCGAGGACTCTTCTGTAAAATGCAACAATTTTCATTAAAATTGCGTAAGTATTTCATTAGACACTGTTGAAAAGTCGGACGATGGTGTACAACGCTTTGGTAAAAGTGGTGTCCTGATTCGGTGACGTCATCCGCGAGCTGACAGTAACTTTAAGGCATGCATTGTTTGGCGCAAACAAATATGGTGGCTAATCGCCTTAATACAAAGCGTAATCAGCAACCACTACATGCCTATATATATATAAACACATTAATTAATTACTGTCAGTAGTTTTCTATTCCGCTGTTATTTTTGTGTAATTAAAAAACATTTAATCATCTTAATACTAGTATCTAAAGCTACATGGTAATTAATGAATGTATTAAGATACAAAAAATTTCGTCAATAGAATTAATTTCACATTTCCGCTGGTATATTTGAGTGAATTCTATGTGAATAAAAGGTAACCACGTTAGCACACTATATTGCTGGAACCTAAGAATTTCAACATTGATTTAAATAACATCTTGTTTTATCGATTAAGAAATGACAAAACCCCACTGAAGTGAAAACATCCTTGACAGAAACGACAAATGAGGTCGCACAGCTAATGGAACAAAGTGATTTACAGAATTCTGCCAGACATATAGACATTTAAAAAGAGGAAAACTATTTTATGGCTAAAAAGGTCTATCAAGAAAGGTCTGTCTCTGACAGACCATGGCCGAATGCTGAACATATTTATAACATCTGAACTACTGTACTTTTTCTTCGCTTTCCGTGAATACTTTGATTTCTCTGTTGTACGAATTAAACATTGAGCTGTGTGGCCGATATCCGTATGACAGTCTGTCAGTCGCTCAGTCTGTTCCGGTCCTAACAAGTTGCTTGTTCGATTGTATTATTTGGCTTTTCCACTGTGACAATATCGATTTATCAATATCATTTAAAGACCGAAATATAAGTGACAAATCTTTGGATAACATGTGCTCAGCAAATATATTACAAACGCAATCATTAAAGAAGCAGTGTAACATAAAAGTTAGAAATGAAAAAATAAGAAAAAGGACATGAGAGTTTCACGTCTTCGAACGATTGGAAAACGAGAGTGACTTCCCTGTATCCTACTTTGACCATAGAATTACTCGATAGGCATTGATATTACCCAGTCACGTCTTGTATTTCTTTGCATGATGGTCTGAGATAATTTCATTTTTACTGTGAATGATCATTTTTGTTTCGAAAACTGATACAAACAATTGTGTAATCTTTTATTTTTATTTAAATGATCACTTGACCGCTGTATATGAGTGTTGTCAGTCCTAAAGCGATCATGTAAAAGCAGATTTTGAGTTAATGCAATTGATCAACCGATGATGTTATAATTTCCGACTACACTATCATTTACTTTAATTCGTTTCCCGCTACTAATTTGTTCATCAAAACCTTCCTTCTTAGGCCATCATTTATACTCGGAGCTTAACGGATGGATACGATTATGAAACTTAGGCCGAAGAAAACAAATATTTCGTGCTATACTATAATGTTATTAATCAAGTGATTTCATATTGGCCTTGTTATTTGTCCGAGGGTGGTCGTATTGGCCCAAGGCCAAAGGCCAATACGACTGCCCGAGGACAAATAACAAGGCCAATATGAAATCACTTGATTAATGATAATTTTATTATTCAACTTTACAATATTGGCTAAATAAACAAGAATATAAAGAGAATCTAACATGTTCATGAGTTGTGGATAAGGAAATCCAACCCAAGGGTTGAGATACGTCACAAAAATGAGGCTCTGCCGAGTTTTTTTGACGTATCTCAACCCGAGGGTGAGATTTCCTTATCCACAACTCAATGGACATGGTAGATTTATTTTCTCACCGTTTGAATCGCATTTTCACACAAGAAAGAAGAAATAAATATACAGGAGGGGGATGAAAAAATGAAAATCAACTTTTTCTCGAATTTTATTTCAAAACTGTTATGGATGGATAGAAAATGATCTAACTAAGAAAATGAATACCCATAACCCTATGTTTATTTCAAAAATAAAATTTGACAGTCATTTTCGATATCAGCATGAGTCTAAAAACAAAATGGCGTCGTTTAAAAATCTAACGGAAGTGACTTCTCCGTATTGGCCCTCTCTTTTAAACCAATCAGAATGCTTGAATTCCATATTGGCCCTGCTTTTCTCGTATTGGCCCTGCTTTTCTCATATTGGCTCAGTTATGCTTTGTATTAGCTCTACCTGTTTCATATCATGTGTGCAATTGATCTAATACAGATTGTAATATTGTTAAGTTGAATAATAATACATGATTCATTAAAATGATATTAAGAATTTTAAGGAATTAATTGTATCTTCAATCAGAATCTTCAAATTTTCACCGAAAGGCCATTGAATAATTAGCTTGTGTCATTTCATTTCTAATGAGAAGTTTTTTACAATAATTTTAAGATAATTAGAGGTGATTCAAAGTAACAATTTATATTATATATATCGTAGTACCAGTTTCTGCTTCTTCTCGTTGTTTCAGTGTTCAACGTTTGATTTGAGTTGAAGACGGTATTTGAAGAATTGAACTTGAATTGCATAAAAACAAAATGTAGCTGACGAATAACTACATGAACTTCTTCAATATTGGACAAATAATGGCATTCTTTGCCTACTTGTGAATGGAATTCCCTGCTTTTTATTAAGTATGACCCATATGTTATATAATTGATTGTTTTCTCTTACATGCTGTCAGAAGACTATTGATAAGGTATTCATCTAAAAAAGTGAAAGACGATAAACAGATATTACGCCCCCCTATAGATAGATAATGCTTATTTGAAAAAGACAAATACAGCATTGTTTCATCAATATTTTATATGCCTTTTCGTCACAGCTGATGTCATGTGTATCTTGTTATCAATTTAAGTAATAATGCATGGCTTTCAGTGCTTTATAAAACATCCAAGCAAACAGTAGTTTAAATCAATTAAAAACTAAAAATGTCATGACACTGCTCAATATATACGTATCAGGATTAATGTCAGGTTAACGCTGATTATCGTGCAATAAAATAAAATTGACATGAATAATGATTTAATACGAAAAATGGTAAACCTGATAGCGACGGGTTTCAACGTGGATTTAAATACGATTAAACAGAAACGACAAATGAGATCACACAGATAATAGAACAAAGTGATTTACAGAATCCTATCAAACATGGGCATTTAAAAAGAAGCGAGTTATTTTGTGCCGAGAAAGGTCTGCCAGAGACAGATCATGACCAAATGTTGAACACATATATGGCATCTGAAACACTGTACCATTTATTCGATTTTCGTGAGTATACAGGTTTTGTTGTACGAAATAAACATTTGATTGTGTATGGTAATTCTTCGGGCGATCAGTCTTATCCAGGTCTAACTGGGTTCTGATCGGAAAAACGATTATCACAATTAAAGAACCGATGTAACATTTGAAATGGTAGAAAGCAGAAGTCTTATATTGAAATAATAGAATGACTTCTCTGTATCCAAGACATTTGAACCCTATTGTTGACAATTGAATCGCTCGACAGACATACATGTTACGCAATAACGTCTTTATTTCTTTGCTAAGCAACCAGTTGAACACAGCACATATCAGTGCAACTCCATTTCAAATAAAAATGCAGAAATGCAGATATTCAAAAGCTGTTTGTGTGACATTAACACCTCTTCTTACAACAAGAAGGCATTATCTTGCTATCATTAATATACACGAAGAGAGTAAATAGACTGAATTAGTTCGAATTTATATCTGCTAGATAGTTTGAGATCTTTTCACCCCTTCATATCGTTCAGGCGTACCAGACTGGCGCTATCTGTACTCAGACAACGAAAACCTAATTATTGTTGTGTACAAAGTAATAATCACTGTCACAAAAGCAACATACATTTTCAAATTAACACGTGACCTACGTGTCATTGGTGGTTTGAACCAAGCATCGTAAACATTCGCTTTGACGGGTATAAGTCGAATACAACAGGACAATAACATCCCGAAAAATCACATTAAGCAAGAAATAAATACGATCCCTGTAAATAAACAAGTTCATGTATTAAAATGATTGTGTCTGATAGATATTTTTGTAGGAACAAGTCTTCGATCCTTTGTTAAGTTTATTGCTAGAAAATAGCGTTTATGCTCGACCATTTATCGTAAAACAATATTTTCAAAAGAATTATGAGGCTATCCAGCAGTGATAAATGGAAATAGTATCATTTTGATTATTGTCCGTCATGGAAGAATTTTATTGTCTGAGATAAGTATGGTAATAATGTAGAGGCAGCGTGCTCGGGATTTGTCTCACTGTGAATGGTTAATTTTTAGTTTCAAAAGATATTTACAAAAAAACAACATTTTGTTAATTTCAATTTGAATGACTTCAATCCGTTAAGAACTTTATTGGTTTTGGGCGAGCGCTGCCCAAGGGACATTGTAGTTTTGATAATTCCCTAACATGTTATTATTTATCGATACTAGGGATTTATAAAAAGCGTCCCACTTAAAACAATACATACATAAACACATACTTTAATATGAGTTAACATATAGTTATGACATTTCATTTTAACACATTAGGGAGAACGAAGTGTCTTGCTGTCCTACGCGATTCTGTCAAAATTGTTTCTATCTTCTATCAGTAACATTGCTTTCGAAAGGCTATTCAATAGCTGGCATGTGAAGGAAAAAAAGATATCAGTGCCAGTAACTGTAATTGTAAGACAACTAGACAGCATACAAAATATAAATTCTTCATCATTCTTAAAACATCAGTTGCTTTTTCTTCTCGATGTTTTAGTGGTCTAGGGCAAATTTGTGGCGTTTTACATACAAGGTACCTAACTGAACTTCTATTACATTAAAATAATGTAGAAAATGAATATGCTTGATACAACGTTTAATTAATGGCGTTCGTTGCCAGCTTGCGAATGCAATTTCCTGCTATCAGTTTATTATGAGCTATATGTAATATAGATGAGGGTTTTGTCTTACAAACTGTGATATGATGAATGTTAAGGAAACAAGGATTGATTGATATATGATATGAGTCTAGTTATGCCTTTATAAACGTCTTTCATGTCTGGATAATGATTTACTACTGAGAGACTTACGCCAAATCGGCGATGTATTTGTCTCAAAAAGTGAAAGACTGCCGGCAAGTATTACAAGTGTTTATTTCAATAGATAAATATAGCATTGTTTTCTTATTGATAATACTGTTCATTCTACAAAGGATATTGTACCATTATATGTATATATATATGCTAATTGGTAACGACTGGCGTCACTTAAAGCATGTTACTAGTAATAATTCAGAAAGAATGAATGGCTTGCATTACTGAATAAAACATCCCAGCATTACAAATTTTAGCAGGTTATGTAGTATTATTCTTGGGTGTCTACGCTTGCACTTTGATGAAGCACTCCATGCCTTATAGTGAGTAAATGGAAAAACAACGTTAGTTCTGTCGCCGTGCTTAAAAAAGTTTCTTAAGCACTATCTCATGCTCAGCACGAAATCATGCTCAAGTAATATGAACTAAAGTTAAGTTATTTTTTACAAAGTTGGTTTTTGGTACGTGGCATTCCCTGTTTGATATTATTTTTGTTTTAATAACAATAATCAGAAGGTCTGTTCTTGATGCTATGTTTCATTATATTAAACCTGACTTTGTAAATAAATATAAGTTGACTTCAATTCGTAATTTATTCTTTAAAGGACCAAAATACAGAATTCCTTCTACTATTGATTTTCATGCTTGTCGTGGTCATATTGCGGAATCCATCGAAACTTTTTGTGTTAAATGGTGTCGTCGTGAGAATGCTGATCCAAATGCATTAACGTCTTGGAAACGAAGTATTTTTAACATTGTCGATTCTCGTATAAAATTTTACCAAACAAATGAACACCTACTTCCATCAAAACCCAAGTTTACTTTAAGACATCTGAAAAAGGAAATCCAAGAATTTCATTCTAAGTATGTCTTAGTTCCAGCAGACAAGGCGGCCAACAATATTATCATCATTTGACGCCTACATTATATTAATGTTTTACAAAACGAACTAAATAGCACTAAAGCTTATATATTGAGTCCTTCCGATGAACAAAATGTGGTCACTGATCACATCAGTGAAGTTTCTAATTTGAAAGTTCGTATAGATGATCAACATATTAAACTTCCTACTATGTACTGGATTCCTAAATTACATAAACAACCATATAAAGCTCGTTTCATCGCTAATTCAAGCTCTTGTACCACTACAAATATTTCAAAACTATTAACATCTTGCCTAACTGCTATAAAAGCCCACGTGAAAAGATATTGTGATAAAGTATACGAAAACTCTGGTAAACATTTATTTTAGTCGATCAAAAATTCTGGCGAAATCCTGGATAAGTTTAAAGTTAATAATTACAAAGTAACTTCAGTCAGTACATACGATTTTTCTACTCTGTATACCACTTTACCACATAATTTGATAAATGACAAGCTAACTGCCCTAATTCAAAAGACTTTTGCCAGGGAGAATGTTACATTTCTCGCCTGCAATTTCGATAAAGCTTTTTTTACTAGCTGTATTGTTAAACATTATACTATGTGGACCTGTGACGAAGTTTGTAAAGCCCTTTCCTTTTTATTGAACAACATTTATATAAGGTTTGGGAATGCAGTTTTCAGACAAGTAATCGGTATTCCCATGGGAACAAATTGTGCACCCCTTGTCGCAGATTTGTTTTTATATTGTTATGAAAGAGACTTTATGTTGAGTCTTTCTCCAGACACGCAGGCAGACATTATCACTGCTTTTAATAATACATCACGCTATCTGGATGATATTCTTAATATGGATAACCCGTTTTTTGGTCAATTGGTGGACACTATTTATCCCCGGGAACTCCAGTTAATTAAAACTAACAATTTGGATACTGGTGCTTCATTTTTAGATTTACATCTCTCTATTTATAACAATATTATACATACCAAAATTTATGACAAGAGGGATGATTTTAATTTTAGTATTGTAAATTTCCCCCATTTGGATGGGGATGTACCTCATGCTACATCTTATGGGGTATACATTTCTCAGTTAATTCGGTTTGCCAGAGCGTGTAGTTATGTTGAGGATTTCAATGAACGTAATCAATATATTACAAATAAACTTCTTCAACAGGGCTACCGTTATTACAAATTGCGTAAATATTTTGCTAAATTTTACTATCGTAATTCTGATTTGGTTTTGAAATTCAATAGTAATCTAAAGACTCTTCTGCGAGAAGGTATTTCAAAACCCGATTTTTATGGGGATGTGGTTTACAAACTTCGTAAGATTTTGGGTCATGGCAATTTTCCAACTGTATTTGCTAAAATTATAAAACGTTTTGTTAAAAGAGGTTACGACCCAACTGTTTTGAGACACACCGCATGTTTGGTGTTTAACCCGTTTACAGTTGGACGCTATGCTTCCCTCTTTGATTGTGTCTGACGGAAGAGGGGGAGGACTCTGTGATGGGCAGTTTTTAAATCCCACTGGGACGAAACTGTTTTGATTTCTGTCCTCTGGCCTGTTTCGTCGGGCCCTTAAGGGTGTTTCTCTTGGTGCTCTGCCTTCTGCAAAGGCATTGAGTACATACGTTTTTTGGTTCTCAAGGTTTGCTTTTTATATATTTATACACGAGCATTTTTGTGTTTTGCGTGCCATGCCTTTTGTTTCCATTGCGTGTGTTAGAGATTCACCTAGCAGGGATTACTTTTATTTACACTGTCCTGTGACTTTGGAACATGGTGGGGGTAAGAGTGAGGTTGGGTGCGCACCATAAACCGGTTTAAACTCCCCAGTGGTGTTTTTGCCACTGACCGTTCCAAGGCGGTGCCCCACTGTGTTCCTTTAATTGTTCGTTTTGTCCTCGTGTGTTTGCTTTGTATGCTAGTGTGTGTTGGTAGTGTATATGTGTGTGTGTACATGATTGTGTGTGTCGTGTGTGTGTGCGTGTGCGTGTGTGTGTGTGTGTTGGTGGTGTGCACTTCTGGGTGCTGTGGGGTTCGTTTTGGGGAGGCTGCGTTTTTGGTACGTGGCATTCCCTGTTTGATATTATTTTTGTTTTCATGTTACATGAGCATGATGAGATCGTGCTCAGAAAAAAATTATAAGCAAGGGGCTAGCTGATGTTCCTTTGGAGTTTTTAAAGACAGTGCAGCTTAATTATGCTTAAACATAAACGCGAAAAACTCTTGTTTCTAAATCACAACTTTCATGTATGCTTTTCTCGAAAACGATTTCAATTTCTTTATTTCAAACAACGCTTTTCATGAGCGGGAGCAAACTTGAATACCATTGAATAGATTATTTTAGTAATCGAATCTCCCTCGCAACTTACATATCCCTCGCCATGTCTTTTAACGATAATAATATAATAATATTAATAAGATAGACAAAGATGCGATAAAACATTAATCAACGCAACATTTCAATTGCTTTTCTACAGCCTATGCCAGTGAAACATATTGGGTGCAAAAGTGAAGATCTTAACCTTATAACGGTCTATTTGCTACGCTGAAACATTTCATACAGATAAACTGATAAAGTAAATGGTGTAGTACATTGAATCTCGTTCATGGCGTTACTTAACGAGATAACTCTTTACGAATAATAAATAAAAAATGTTTCCCCTGTGTAGTAAGAAAAAGACTACACGAAAAATATACGATATATATTTCATGTTCAATATTATATTACCCTAGGGTGTCATTTCAGTGCAATCGGGCTGGTAACAGGCACATCAGAACATTCATTCGGAACGTTTCTTTTATCTTGCTTTAAACACATTGGTTCCGAACTTTATTTTTCAAATTCCAACGCCCAACGCCCAGCGGGGTTAAACAGACGGCTCTGTTATTTGTAATTCCTCAGCAAATGCCGAGAGATTCCACCCCTTAATAAAAGGTACTCATTAAAAAGTATTGAACAAAATGTAGTATTTTGGAATTCACTTATTTTTTCCTACCAATCATTCACCCCTTCATGCATGGAATATCAGAATCTAAAGCACGCTAAGTTGTGAAATTTGCTCGGGCGGAGAGACAGACGAAAGGCTAAACGTAGAGACATTAAGTCAAAAAAGTACAAACATTCTGGTGAATACTCACATTCTGGTATATTTTTAAAAACATTCACAATGAAACTAGAGATAGAAAGGAAGATGTTTATAATATAATCGACTTCTGGTGTTTAGATAATTCATTCTTCTTCCACTACCTTCCATAAGCTTACGTGCACGAGCTCGACATAGCCCCTGATTCATGTCTGTGCGGAAAAACGAGAATTTAGAAAATTTGGTAAAAACAGTCATGTAATGTGTATGATATCAAAGTACATGTACATATATTTGGCACAGCTTTGGTTAGTTAAGATGATATGCAGCCATTTAAAAAGAATTATTGAGTGTTTTGGTTTAAACATATTTATTTATCATAATAATGTACATGTACAACAAACATCACAAAGAATAACCATACACTTATCATGATAAGTGGATCAAATTGAAAGCTAATAGCTTATTGGAATTCTTCCGACTGCATATTTGATGTCGGTACAATATATGGCGTTTCAAAACATTATGAATTGGTAAATACTACAAGGATTTAAACATGTTCATTATGCTTATTAAAAAGATTATAAGGTAAACATGAGATAAGGGCTAGAAGACACGGTCTTAAGAAGAAAGAATGAGAGATGCGAAGAAATGTAAAGAGATGTAAAGTGGAGCGGAGTGTGGAGGTTGTGGAAGTCTTGGGATATAAACATTAACATAAAGCTTCAGTCGAATCGTTTGGATATTTCTATGTAAGTGTGTACGGCTTTGAAAATATTTTTTGCTTTATCTGGTAGGGAACTATTTCCGAATAGTATAGTCTTTAAGGAGATATTGCAGTATGCGTTAATGATGTGCAACAGAATTGGCCTTATGGTGTCATAGTTCCTGCAGTGGAAGAAGAAATGAGTGGCTGTTTCACGTTGCCCACAATTGCAAACGGGCGAGGAAATTATATTTTTTGAGAAAACATCGTCTGCAAGTGAACTGCAGTTGGTTCGAAGGCGGGTGTGCAGAACCTGATTTCCCCTTTTCTCTGAGTATTAGTATGGTGCAACATTGGTTGGTGACATAAAAAGCTGGTTCTTAAAAGATGACACGGTTGGCGCATTCCTTAAAGATTGCGGAAGATCATTAAAGGCTCTAGTTGTCGAAGGAAGAAAGGATTCATAGTACATCTATATTCGAGCTCTTGGTACTCTTAGATCCTCGTGATTGCGTTAACTATAATTCACGTTCGCAGCGGACTGTGGGCATAAATCAGAAAGATAGGAAGGAGTCATGTTTGACTTGATTTTATAGAAAAGTATGAGCTTGTGTTTTTGTATCCTTGTGAAAAAGGATTCACGTTCGCAGCGGACTGTGGGCATAAATCAGAAAGATAGGAAGGAGTCATGTTTGACTTCATTTTATAGAGAAGTATGAGCTTGTGTTTTTGGCGTCTGGGCTCAAGAGTTTCCCATCCAGTTTCAGTTAAAAGTTTTTGTAAAGAGACGTTATATAGTTGCTTGTTTGATAATGGATGTTTACGTGTGTGTGATTGCTGCTTTGGTGCATTGTTATTAGATTAAATGAATAGTATTGAGTGTTTTACTTTTAATTCACAAAAAAATCAGTTCATTGTCCGTCGTTGTTCATTGTGCGTCGACAACCATTGATTTGAACGACACCTCTATGTAAAAAGTTCCTACCAACACTACGACAGGATCCTCAAGCATGATTGCTAAAATCGTTCCGGTTTGTCTACAAAATGTCCACCAGGGCTAAAAATAGAAAAAAAGCCTTTAAATGACATCTCTTCCCTAAACAGTTTCGCCCCGCTACACAATACGGTAACAATAGCTTAAAAGAAAAGAAACACAAACAGTTAAACGACATCTTCACTTTTACCTCAGGGCAAATTTCAACCAGACATCTCAGGGTTCCCCCACCAACCTTCCTCAAACGGTTCCACTCCGCTGTCCAAAATTGCTGTCAGAGATAATTATTATTTTTATTCTATTATTCAATAATTGCGCATATCAGATCCTGAGAAGAGCGATATCGGGCCATATTATTATAAAATATGTTATAATAAACCGCTTGACAGCAACTTAAGTTTTTCACAGTTAAGAATTATTTTCTGTGGTTCTGTTATCATTTTGAATTTCAGAAATAATCAATTCTAAAGTTGTGACCGACTTTTGCAAATGATATGTCTTAATTAAAGCAGTAATCGCTTTATGCTAATGCATATGCACGACAAAATGACATGAGCAATAAAATTTACAATTTGCATATTCACGTTTCTTATACCGAACATAAATTTGTCTTATTATGTAAAATTTCCAAATAAACTACACTCTCGTTGTACAAATTCTAATATAATTAATTAAAATTGAATTTTTCCGTGTGATATATTCCATCTGCCTTTAACTGGCTTGGGAATTGGGACCTTTGCTCAAAACTTTTAACTGTTCAATTCAATCTTTGGCTGGGAAATGTTTTACTAATTAAATTAAAGCTATGTCACATTTATTGTATCTTATGTATATCTTAACGTATTTTCTATAAATTAATAGGTGGATGCGATTTATTACAGAAAGCCTCTATATGTATTAATTGTGGTAAAAGGAGGCCTTTTTCGACATAGGTTCTGCTTTGAAATTGTATTTATTTATCGTTTTACGTTCATTGAACACATAATCCATGTTTCGAGAATATAATCTGCTAGATGTAGGTAGTGCCCCTTTTAAGAATCTGTACAAATAGTTAATAATTCCAACTCAAAAAGGCTGTAGAAATACACAAAGAATACAAATGAGACATTTTCATATTGCTAGTTTGCTATTTCCGTCTGTTTAAAACAGACTGTTAGACTTCGCTGTGAATGGAAACCGTGTGTAAAAAAAAGTTTCACCATCAAAAAATTGAAGTGATGCATTTAATCGTCATACCAGAGCAGCCGGAACAAGCAATCCAGCGAAGTATTTTCATTTCAAAACTGTTCATGCTTTAGTTCGGCTTATACGTTTGATTATGTTTTATTGTGATATAGCCACTACTATTGTTGCTTTTTGCTACTCTCCACTTCTACAGGACACTGCTTCAAAACTCGCTTTTATTTCTAATGTCACGTCAGCTGAAGTGATACTTCTACCGTTACGTATACAATAGCAATCTTAAATACTTCTAAAAACGACACTTATTTATGATTATTTTAAACTTACATGTATTTAGATATATATCCCTACTTGGCATCAGCCAATATCGAGACATGGCCGTGCTTGCCCAAGGGAAACATGGCAGCATCACCGAAGATCTCAAAGAAAATGAATTTTCTGTAACAGTCCTGTTAGTTAAAGCAAGCAATGAATAATTCATGAATAAAAACCAACAGAGTAAAGATAAGGTCTCGGCATGTGATGGTCAGAAAAAAAATAGTAAAAAGGTATTGTAACATAAATTTCCCAGCCCATTTTCGACGGATGTTTGTGGGTTTTTTTATATTTAAAAAAGTCACGTTTACTGGAAAACTGGTTTTGTAGAAAGTTCTTTTCAGTTTTGTTTCATTTACAAGGAATTTACAATAACGTGTCAAGCCATTATACAAAGAAAAAAAGAAAACGACAACAGTCATTCATTGTGTAAATATGGACAGCCCATTTGGAACATCATGTTTTAAATTATAACAGATTGCCACAACAAAGAAGCGTTTGTACACATACTTTTTTCCTTTATTAATTTACTCGTACTGAAAATATAACAACTGACGATGCTTTTATCAAAGCGCTCCATACTGAAAAAGACGCTTAAAAGACCAATATATGAAAGTTTTCTGAAGAATTATTCTAAGGCAACCGAACAAAAATTGTTTGTTTTTATTTCAAAGATTTATGGCTTGAATATTTAGCCATATTTCTTTCGATTTATTTGTAAGTCGTAAAAAAAATGCGACACGAATGTGCAATCTCAAAATATTGAGACATTTGAGAACAAAAGGCGGCCCATAACGAAAGCTAAGAATAATGTGATTCCCTATGTTTCACCACGCCATTCTTATCAATCAGTCCATCTGTTGCAATCTACATTTGTCGTTTATCTCTTTCCTGTCAAATTAATTTTACTCAAGGGTGAAATATATAAATTGTTTCTATAATGAATTGGGAGTGATGTCTGCTCATGAATAGCGTACTTTTTTACTTGAAGCCAAGGCAAATTTGATTTAGGAAATGGTTCGATTAATAAAAAGTTCCTTCAGGTCTAAGAGTTGAAATTTAATGAAATATTTGCCTCATTTAAGCAACCCCGTTTTAATCACTTACAAAAAATTATAATAAAAACTAATAAATTTTAAACTAAACAAGAATTACTGACATATTCTAATGAAATACACTCCGATCATACAGCCTGTAGAAATAAAGTGATTTCCTTAAAGATTCATTTCTAAGTTGATAACATTTGTGTGTAGAATACATTAACAACGGTGAGCGCTGTATCAATTATTCGGTAGGATCTAACACATCTCGGAGAGATTATGCTTCAATTTATACCCTTGTTTTTTCCTTTACAGACAATTCTCATGGTATTTTCTCGTCTTGAATTTATCGGCGAAATCTCTTGATACAGCACGTCATGATAACTTAGCATACAACCACAGCAGGAAAAATATATAATCAAAATTAGCCGCTATGAGGCTAGTCTAAAGAATTTAGATTCAATGATATATAAATGGTATTTTAAGAATCTTTAGGGAAATATTCTATCGTAGTATTCAATATCAATTTGACTATGCCTGCTATGCCTGGTACAAAAGAAACACTTCAGGTTAGCCAAAATAAGGCTGTCCGATTCATTTTGAATGTCCCAATAAGAACATAACTGAATGGTAGTGATTTCAACAAATATGGTAAGTTAAAATATGATGACAGGGTTAAACAATGGAAGATATGCCGTATGATCAATGTCAATCATTATACTAACATACATTTCATTAAGAGAACATTATATACTTTTATAGAACTACTAGAAAGATAGCGATGCTGACGTAATGTTTAAGGTGATATTGAATGTTTAATTGATTTTAACTACATTTTCTTTAAAGATTGTTAATCGTGTGACGTGTGTGCTGAAAAAAAAATTGTTATTATTATTATTATTATTATTATTATTTTTATTATTATTATTATTATACTTAGTAGTAGTAGTAGTAGTAGTAGTAGTAGTACTAGTAGTACAGTGTAACGTGTAGTAAGACGCCGTTCTTGAGAAGTTGAAAAGTGGTTTCTTCATAAAAATGTCTCTTAATGCAACATAATTCATGTTGAATTATCATGTCCGGTTTACAAATGACTTCTTTGACACACATAGTCTCTAAATAAATGTGATCTCGTAATACACGAGGTATGTTAATACACATGGTCTGTTTATACTCGTGGTATCTTAATACACGTTGTCTCTTTATACACGTGGTCTCTTAATACACCAGTCTCTTGTGTAAGCTTGACTGTATTATTATTTATGAATTAGAATTATTTTTCGATATTTTGGAGAGGGTACGGTTACTAATGTTGAAACTTGTAGCCTAATCAATTCGCAATACCTAATTTTATGGATATTTTTCGTCGAATCGACGTTACCAAGCCACCATATTTTCGTGCATCACATAAAATTTGATAACACGAGTCCCCGCATTGTGAGAACATGCATGTGCCAAAGGTGTTGAGGTGTTGGAAATAAAGTGTTGCATTGTAGATGAGTTGTGATCTATTGGTGAAATGGAGAAGTCAAAGAAAAGAGCGATGATAAAATATCTGCACACGAAAGAAGGGTCACCCAAGGAAATTCATGAAGAGATGAAAATACACATAATAAGGACTGTCCTTCAGATGTGAACAATTGCTGAATTCTGTTTTGGAAGAACCAGCATTAAAACTGATTCTCTAAAGATGCCAAGTACAAGTTGGTGCTTTTCATCTAATGTTAATGAATAATACATGTATACGAATGACCAATCGTGATAATACTTATATTGAAGGATTAATTTTGGTATGTCCAACTTTTTTTGTCTGATGTTTTTCACATGGATAAACTTTTGACAAAATGGACTGCTAGAACCAAACATTTACTTGACTTAATACTACAGTTTGACATATTTTCTGGAAAGCCAATACTTTCGTATCGTAGAAAATTAGGCCTTCATTGGGTTGTTAGCATGGTGGCAAAATAAGTGAGGATTTACAGATTCAAAAATAAGTAGTTCTATTTTTATCCCAGGAGCATCTATATGCTCTTTTGTTTATGGTAATATTCTTGTAAAAAGTATGGGCTACATCTATTCCGATCATACTAACAAGTACATGCAATTTCGCATGCCAGACATTTAATGGAATACTTGGAAACCACATGTGCCGGTATCTATTTATTAACAGACTTTCAAGATGAAATGAACTTGCTGTACTTCTCGTGAAATACTTAGAGATTCCATCGGCGGAAATCAGAGGAAGCAGAAACATTGTGGCAAGATTCTGAGCTGTTGTTATATATTTGACCAAACATATATGAACTTGCCAAAATATCAGTTACAAAGTAGATGGATATCTCCATTCATGGAAGTATTTGGCATATTCTTAGAAGAATAAACGCGAGTCAGCAAAATGAATGTTTTTTTAAGATAATTATCGAGTGGCATTAACCGTGAAATATATTGCAAATATTCATGTTAGTCGTGCAGATCTTCTATCCGGATGCATGGTTATAATATTCAGCCAGAGGCATATATCATTTTATGTTATAGATGACCTGCTTTGAATGCAATTTAATCAGTCTAGCTTTTTGTGGTGTATTGACGATATCTTTTTATCATGTAAACTTACAAAATGAAAGTTTTTCTTTCGTTTCACAACTGACTGGGTTGTTAAACGTCATCTCATATTTGGGAAAAGCTTTTTACTGAAAGTTCAGGTTTGTTTACTAAAATCAATCACAGTAAATGTTGTATTGCTTTTGGGACATTTTTCCGTTTTTTCCATTTCCCTATAATACGTCATAATGACAAGAAAGTGTCTGAAATTCAACAAATTTAAAACAAAAAATATAAATACTTTGTTTCACCAAAATTAAAACAAAACATATCTTCTAACTTTGTTTTTGCTGAATGACAACAAATTATCTAACGTTAAAATACTTCCTGAACCAAAACAATACCGATGATACAGCTTGATTTAAGCACAACGCGTTGTGATATTACCAAACATTAAATGTTAAACATTTCATTTGTGGGTTTCTACTTACTGTTTATGTCGTGTCGTAAAGATTACTTTTTATTTATTTAGGTTAATAAACTACACTATAAAGTTTTGTTTCAACGAATGTTTTCATGGCTATTTGCTGGCGAAATTGGATTTCAACTTGAACTTGTACTTACGTTAAAATTGAGCTTTCTAACTACACTGTTTGTATGTTGTGTGCTATATGCAAATAGTTTCTACGACACGTATATTTAATTTACTGTTTAATATTTTGTTTATGTTTCCTTTACAGAGAATCATCAATAATAAAGATATGCACTCTGTTTTACTTATTGCTGTACCCGTTAGACTTACAACTATGACATTAATTTAATGAAACGAAGCCTACAAATAAAAAAACATCTAGGGTTGATAAAATGTATCATCATAAAATGGCAATGCTTGCTTATGTAACAGGCCTCTTACCCACCCTGTGTATTTACAAGTTGTCCGTACATGGTACGAGCATTTCGTGCATTTCATGTATTTGTTAAATTGTCCACGTACTTATTATTTCACTTTTGTGATTTGCGTGGTCGTATTTGATTGGTTTGCGCACCAGCCGACTTTAGCGTTACGTCTTTCTGATTGGTCTTTAAGTTCCGTGGCGGGAATATGTTCCTATATATCTGACCATTCCGCCTTGGAGCGGGGAAGTCGAACTGTTGTCAAAGACGGTACTACTTCCATTTTCTTTACATTTTTTATTATGTAGTGGATACAAGTACATTTTTCGTACTTGGTAGCCGCTGGGGATGTTTAGTATATTTTTGTACAGAGATCATTAAATAAATGATGTGAAAAGTATTTGCTCTTCATTTATGTAGAGATTTCCGTTCTCTGTGGAATTAGTATTTCCCGTATTCACAAGAGACTTTAATAAACCCCTTTCACGGCCGTTACACTTAGATTACTTGAAAGTTTTAACTTGGTCATATACTGCTCAAGTAAAAGATAACATACATAACAATTTTGCAGCTGTTGTTTTCATAAGTGGACACTAAGAGAAAGAAAATGAACAATCATTTAATGTACGATATTTGTTAAGTTTACATGATTATTATGACCACTGAAGTCAAAGCTTATTCTTTTATCATATCACATGATCTCAAATGACATCATTTTCCCACGTTTTTTACCGCTTTTGCAGACGTTTATCGCGGCTTAAAATGTGATAATTTAAATGGAGATGTGTAAACGGCCGGATCGCTGAAATAGTCTCTGAAAAATAAGTACATTTGTTACCTTCTGCCTCTTTTCATTTTCAATTTCTCTAACGTGATACATTTTAAAAGCTGTATATGTCAGCAGTTGACTTGAGTCATTCGAAAAGTGGTATCCACATATTTACTTAACATCTTTTAATACCCCCGCACACAAAGTGTACCGGATTCAACTTGTCTGTCTTTTGTCACCCGTCTTGTGCGCTCTTAATCTCCAAAAGACCTGTTTAGAATTTAATGATACTTTACAGAAATGATAAGTACCATGCCTAGTTGTACATGGTCAATGTTCGGCTCATAAGTAAAAAGTCAAGGTCACAGGGACTGGAGATAGTAAAATCTTGTGCGCTCTGAGTCTCCAAAACCCCTGTCAGAGTTTGACGATACTTCACAGAAATGATAAGTACCATTTCCAATTCTGGTGATCATATAGTTATTTAAAGTTGAATGATGTTTGTGATACATGAATAATATTTAAAAGTAATTTAGAAAGAAGATAAATGTTCCTATCATTTTCTTGTTTTCGATCAGTAATTTTAAAAGCAAAAGTATCTTTTAAAATGAAATATGCTAGGAAATATCCGTTTACTTCTGAAATAAAAAAAAATAGTTGAGTTGTGATTAAAATGAAAATGTACCCATGAGCAATAAACAAAAATAAATGCTGAAATGTCTATAATTGATGAATGGATGGACGCAGACGGTTTCAAAAACACAAAATTTCACGTGTTTTGTAACTGCCTGAGTTGTATCCTTTCTTGTAATTGCACAGAGCTTATTGGAATAGGCACACAATAGGTATTAAGACAAAAAGTGCAAGAACAGAAGAAGCACTAGGAAATATTTATAAAGAGTTGTTTTAGTTTCAGTTATGTAAGTACAAAAGGGATGAAAAGGGACGAACTTCCTGTTTTTAATAAGAAGTTTATTTGTAAATCAGAAACATAAACCCTTACATGTTGTTTTCGACAAAAAACCTACCAAAATATTAATGCCTGCGCTGGAATTAAAATATAATTGAATTCTTAATAAAGGAAAGAAGAGAAACCTATTTTATTAAGAGAGGTATCGCCTTTATTTCTCTGATCTTACTTTCACAGTTCAGTAGGTGAACCGTCACAATCTCTTTATTTTCCTGCCATCAATTTCAGGAAACTGTATTATCTCATGATAGTTCATTAAAAGATGAAGACCAATATACATCTTATCTATCCTACAACTGAATAGAGCATACTGAAAGGAAGATATTGAATTGCTTGGCATCTCAGACTACATATATCAGGCGGATTAGGATTTCTACATAATAACGAATTCCAAAACACTTTGACAAATGTGAAAAGTTCTCATAGAACTAGCTGTATACAATACGAAGCATCAGCAATATACCCAAAATTGCTGGGACTGCAAGTAATTACCACATGACCCTCCCCAGTATAATTATAATGATTACAGAGAAGCATTATGACTACATGTACATTTGCTATGTATCAGTATGATGTAAGATTGTATCACATAAATATGCTCGTGATGCCTGGTCTAGTGCACTACCCTAAAAACATGAAAAACAAAGTATAACACATTCTGGTGTCATGTATCAACGTTTGAACCGATCTAAAAATATATATATTGTCTTCTTCTGTTAGTTCTTCTTTCACTTTTAGCAACGAATTATGCTTAATGGATGATAACATTGTGTCTCTCTGTTAAGTTATATTCTTTGGTTTAAAAACATTGGACATTTGAAAGAAACAATGCTCTGCATTTTCGATTCCGTTTTGACATTCGCAGATTCCATTTTCTCTTACTAACAGGTGGTAATTAAATAAATTTGCAGATAAGTTGCATTAGCTATTATCACGCGTATGGATACAATTTCTAAGCACCGAATCACATCTCAAAACAGCCGATTAGCTACGTTGAACTGCATCAAATCCATTAGCAAAACGTACAATTTGTCTGTCATTAACTAAAAGTTTACAGTAAAAATAATGTATTCTCGTCATAAAAGTGACACATATCTCGGCTAGCTACAGACAGCTACAGTGTATTCTACACCAACAATTAAGTACCAAAACGATTTGGAGAATATATATATTGCTTCCTAGACCAATTTAACGTTGATCATATACAATTTCAATATTGTAAAGATGAAAGGGGATGATTCAACAATTATTTCATATATTAGATATTCTGAATAGCCCCTTTAAAATCGCCCAATTTTTTTTTATAAGTAGTAAGTTATAGAAAATACATTTTTCTTTTTAATTACAGTTGTACTTTTCATCTTGATTGATATTTACAGTTTATGTAGAACATGAAAATAAATTTATCATTTAACACATTTATTTTTTTCTCTTTTCAAGGCTTTACTTGTTTGGCAAGGTTTAAGAATATACCTGTATAAAGATAATTATAAAGGACTTGTAGAATTTCTTTGTCTATTGGACCAGGTAAACTCTTTTTAGAACGGCTTTTAAAAGGTAAATACAATGCACGGACTTTTGCACATGATATCACCTGGGCTGAGACATGGGTTTAAGTTTTCGAGCCCCAGCGAAGGGTGCAAGACAAAAGATATGGACAAGAAAGGAACGACCTCGCATTGCAAAGCAAAACGTGAGTTTCAGAAATGGTCATGTATACTATATTCTTTACCAATCAAGGCCCTGTTATTCAAGTTGCAGAACCTACATGACCTAAAAGTAACTGCGCTAATGCACAGTTCTAACAAGGATGCTACAAAAAAGAAAGAAATATTGGATAAATACTGCCCTGCTACAGGTTTTCGAATTGTGCGATTGTTGCATGACAATGCCTCTTAACACAACGTCACCACTGTAAGAGAATATCTGCAAAAGGAAAAAAGCTTTCGAGCTTCCCAACCCACCTTATTTGCCTGACCTAGACCTCTCTGGAAAGAAATTTACGAAAGCGAAAACGGCTCGGATCTTCAATATTTCAGTGTCAGCATAGTATTACCCATGATGATTAAAAAAACCAGTTAAATATTTAATTAGGTGACTGATATTCTATATGTCTGTTAAGTATTAATATTTTGAGGACACCCGGTAAAACTAACAACAAAATCATTGAATATATTTAATATTTAATTAAATGCAACATCCACTGAAACATTTCTCGGTGTTTCTGGTAGAATACTTTCTTTTGTGGCCAATGCTTTCAGACTAAACCTAATGATCTAATGTTTGTTATCAACGGTAATTTCTACTGTAACAAATACAGTTGTATTTGCTCATCTTTGAACAAAATACATGTATAGACAATCGTCCTTTAATCGCCTTTAATAGACAATCATTACACGTTCGCCTTGAAATTGCTTGAAGCTAGTAATTCGATCTAGCTTTACACGGGGTATGATGAGAATAAGTTCTCACATATGATTTGTATTCATTTATGAACCTTACAATTAGTCATAGCTTCTCCCAAATACATGTTTGTAGTTAAAGAGAACTAAACACGTAAGAATAGCACAGATTTGTCCATATTTTATAATAAATGCCTATGTTTTGACGGATGTTCTCAGCATTCTTCGATTGGATGTCTTTTCACGAAATGTTGACCTTTTGATTATTGTTTCATAAAGTGAAGACCATATCTAGTTGTTTCAGTTCATCGGCCGGAATGCTTTTATTTTAATTGTCGGGAAGACTACGCCTTAGGGGAATGATTTTCTTTGGTCACACACTGATAGAGATTGTATTGATGTTGATATTTTTTATCTTATCCAAAGTGTGAAACTCTACTACACTTTCACAAAAGCATCTCTTAATGGTAAATTCTGAGCCTAGAAATGGTTTCACGCTTTTTAAGCTAGCCGTTTTCGCGATCGGTGTATTTCTGCGAAATTGAATAACAAATAAGAAAATACGCGCATTTTTCTAGCTTCAACTTAAATAGCATCTTGGCAGAATGTTAACAGTGCTTTAACAAACTGAGAGAAATCGCTTTAATTATTTCTTATGTTGCCGTCTAAGTTTGTGCATCAATATTGGTGTTTTTAAAAATTACATTCGCCAAGAAAAACAACCAGCGTTCAAATTAGCTTTCCTTTGTGTAAGGTTCAGATGAAAAATAAATTGTCAATCTTTGACAGAACAGTTCTTACTCTGAAAATGGGATATAAAATATTAGAAACTACGGAACAGCTGATCTACAAAGATGAGGCGGAAGTATGATTATACATTTCAAAATAATGTTTACAAATAACTTAGAAACATTTGAACTTAGAAAGACTCGTAATATATTTTGCTTTCTATTAGGAGATGGGTCTAATCAGAGGCAAAAAGGTTTTTCATAATAAAATATGCCGATACATATCAATCTAAGTTGACTGTGATAAAAGTAAAAGTTCTACAAATGTTCCCAAGAGTAATAAATAAAAAAATCTGGGGAACGTTTCTGAAATGTGTAGTGCTAATTGGCTAGACGCAGACAGTTTCAAAAACACATAAGTTCACGAGATTTGTAACTAATTCAGCCGTATTGATAATTGTTTACAGTTTATTGCAAGCGAGACACAAACAGTAGGCGTGAAGACAAAAGAGCAAAACAAGAAGCAAATGAAGCACTAGAAATAGTTTATAGAAAAATGTTTTTATCAAGTTGAATAAACAAACAGAGATTTTCTTTTTTAAAACTGAAATATAAATACTAAATATGTTTCTTTTCCATCAAGAGTCTGCAAAAATATTAATGTCAAGTATGGAATTCATGAATGTTGGATAAAAAAATAAACTCTTTAAAAACAAAAAGAAGAAAAACCCTATTTAATCTAGAGTTATATCCCCTTATTAACCAGAGAATTCTTTCGCAGCTTAGTAGGTGAACCGACACGCTTTACTCGTACCATCAACTTCAGGAAACTGTATTATCTCTTGACAGTAATACATAAACGTGAATAGACCACACTTTAAGGAAGATATTGAATCTTGCGGATTTGAATCTCCACATAGTGATAGAAATTCCAAAATGATTTCTGACTATATATAACTCATTGTCTGAGAAGTATAAGCAATGAGACACTGTCTATTTCTAAATTAAATCATACTGCAAACCAGAATAAGAACATAAAGTTATGTCTCGTGCAAAGTTTTCCATGTATTCCTAATTGTTTTGATACGTATAGAAAACGGTAATATAATGAGCAAGTGCAAACCACGCTGGTTTGAAAAAGAAGAACGTTTCACACAAGTATGGTCAAGAGCACAACGATTCTTCAGCAATATATCAAATGTAACTAACATGATTTTCACTTTATTACCTTTTATTATCACTAGATATTTAATTATCATTTGAACGGTCATAAACATAAAACTTTGCTCTGTGTAGCACGATAAATTAGGGGTTTGAGTTATTTCAAATGTAATATTGTTAATGAAATCGCGTGTTTCGAATACAAGTTTTCAAACGATTTTAAACTTAGTACAATGTATTTATTTTAATTCAGCGGTAAATGAATTGTGTTTCGTTGTAAAAACTTCAGCATCCATATGGCTTAGCTAATCCTAGTTTACTCAAATCTTGAGAAACTAGCAAATATCAGCAGTATTTGTTTGTGAACATGAAAATGAAGTAGAACCTTATATTGTTGACATTCATGCTGAAAGCTTCACTAAAACTTTCTATATAAAAACAGTACAAGTGACAAAAAATTGATTTGTTGTGAATAAAATATATTAATCAATCAGTAATTGCTCATGCACATTCAGGACCTAAAGATGATGCTGTGTGGTTGTAATATGTAGATCTTTTATTAATTCTGATTGAGCTTTTGTTTTAAATTTACATACGTTCGTGTAATGAGTAAAGGAACAAGATAGGGAATAAGTTTGCAGAAAATGACAACTTTTAAAAGAAAGGAAGCACGTTGAAAAGTCTTCAAGAATGCACTTATAATTTCAGATATATTCTTACACTGATGAAGACGAGCAATTTCTTCATTTTCAATCAAATTAATAGTAGGTATTTGTTCTTAATTTGTAGGTTCTTGAGTAGAGACTGTCACATTTCATTGTCTTTCATTGTTTATGTCGTGTTGAAAAAAACATTATTACTATAATTTTGTCTTTAAAAGACATCCGTGATTTATATTCCTGTTTTATGAGAAAAAGTATTTAAAAGCAATATTTCATAATAATTTGATTTTATGAATTTTAAGACCCTGCGATACAATCATACATGAAACGACTCGAAAATGCTTGGATACAAATGTAATCAATTTTTTTTCGTAACATTGTTTCGAGGTTCACGGTTAGTCGCAGGGTAGTGTTGACGTAACTGTCAGTTTTAGACGAACTATCAGAGTATCTATTATATGAGATAAACGTTGATTCATCTCTTTTCATCTTGGCCTCATAGAAATACCGTTAAAACGGTATAGGATACTATATTTCTTGCTTAGTGGATAGGCATTTCCGGTGAGCCTCGTTCCCGCCAAAACAGTTACCCTCGGTGACGGATATTTCGATCTGGACCGCGTGCTCATGACAGAAACTACTATCACTATATCGTGTTGGCGCTTAATCGTGCGTGTACCATATATTGTCGCTGTCTGTACTCAGCTATAATATGTCAGTTTTACGAGGAGATTACATTATCTTTACTACTGTAGACTTAATGTTATGTATACTTTTAGCTTATGTCAGACAAATTGTACGTATTGCGAATGGATTTTAGTAGCTAAACAACTGTTTCGAGATTTGATTCGGTGCGTAGAAATTATACCTGTATGCATGATAAAAGTCTTCATGAATTAAAGAAAATAACAAGTCTATATTTGGTCTGAAGACGTGTTGAACAATAACATCACTGTACCGAAATTTTAAATACTTGAGATTTAAATGCAAGAGGTTGGAAACACATAAAACGCTTCGCACGATCACATATCAATGACGTAAAAGCTCAATTCAGATTGGCGATCGCAAGATTTTGCTTTACATTTGTTTTGTCTGCCGATATGCCAAAATAAGATACTACGATGCATTAATAATATAAATTTTCATTTGAGTGAATAAATCTAAGGCTCAAAGCCTACACTAGATTCACTAAAATAATTCTGCCTATCTGCAATTTACATATCTGTAACAGCCTTTCCACGGTGTGAAATCACATAGTTTTGAGACGGAATAAATGTCTTCCTTCAGCTTGGACTACTAGGTAATCTGGTATCATTGTGCAACTTCTGTTTTAAAAAATCCGCGCCTTAATAAATTCTTCCTGTATGTATTTTACTCACTGTCCTCAGTTTTCTCAAATAGCTAGATATTTGAGCTGATAACTTATATACAATCTGACGTGTGAGTTATAACGACTGGTGCTACAAATGTAATAGCAAAGAAGAAATCACAGAATAGCAAAAGAGCAGATCGATAAAAATAGAAGGAGATAGGATAATTTCGCGTTGACCCCTCGAGATATGTTCTTAACTGGCACAATTTTATCTTCATTTATTAATTTTCCATACTTTATTCAAACATCAAGGGTTTCTTAAATGTCTTTGTTATTCAACCTCCAAAATATACATCACATCGTTGATTAACAACGGAATTAGAAAGAAAGTGAACCCTAATTACACTAAGATAGTTTTGCAGTTCAGCTGGTTCTCTGTCACGTTCTCATTATTGCGGTGCCATCAATTCCAGGAAATTGTATTATTTCATGATAGTCCATTAAAAGAGGAAGACCAATACAAGTGTGTTATCTATCATATAACTGAATAGAGCATGCTGAAAGTAAGATATTGAATTGCTTGGCATCTCAGACTGCATTTATCAGGCGTAGTAGTATTTTCAATTTACATCTGTGCCAAGAAATGTATCTTTTTCAGGAAATAATACCTTAAAACTTTCTTGATTTGAAGTTGAAACTATACCAACATTGTTACAGGCGTTTAACTTGTGCTGAATGGGATGTTGAGTGTCGGACAATCGAGATCTGTAAATTGCTGATTCAAACCACAGCAGATTTAACATTTAAAAACTTCCAAATTGTCGCTTGCTTGGTGCTATTGTAGGAAATCAATCAGTAACGAAGTAAAAGTGACTGTATATAAAAAATTCAAAAAAGCTATTTATTTATGTTTGGATACAAGAAATTCGTTGCTTACTACCACAATTCGTGTTTTACTCAGGGAGATATTTAAGAATAAGGGAAGGAATAGGTATTTTTATTTTATTTTTTTTCTATTAGTTTTATTGAAGAAAAAGAAATAAAGAGATGAAATTCATAATATGCCGGAACATGCTTATAATGAAGAGATAAAGATTCCCGTGAAATGTTGTCAAACTTCATTAACTGAGTACTAAGAAACAGTGTTAAGTAAACAAAAGAATAAAATGGTATTTCATAACCATGCTGGGACATGCAAATATGTGCGTATGCTTTATCTACAATGGAGCGGACAATTTGTTTCCTTTACAGCCAAAAATAAAACAACATCAAAAAGGGAAATAACACTGTAAAAGAATTGCTCAGACAAGTGCCGACAATATCCATATCATATATTAGAACTTAAGGTTGTCATACTGTTTCGCTAATTCCCTCCCGTACTTGCCAAGAAACAGCGCAGAAACGAATAGTACTCTATATATATTCGAGATACCAGTAATCAAAGGGCCATAACTCTGTGAAAAATAATCGAACTGTAACCTGTGGACGATATGCAAATCTCTATTCATAAATTAACTTTAATATGAAGTTTTGTTGAATTTCCGTGAGAAGTTCCTTAGAAATAGTTCGGAAACAAATGCGTGACGGACGGACAAAACAGCAACTATATGTCCCCCCTCGGGGAGCATAAAAATGAAAAACTCATTGCTTTCTTTACAGTTTGATATAAACAGCAACTTGTTCAAAGTTCCAAAAAGTTATGATAAGTAAAATTACAAACAAATTGCGATGTTGTGTCAAAGATAGAGACTTTGAATTATTAATCTTTGCTGTCATTTACATAACTTTATTTCGTTCAGAAATAGATTGAGTAATAATATTTTCTTACACTTGTAAAACCATAGGTAATGATTGCAAAATCTGTAAAACTTAAACGTGTTTAATTCTTATTGTATTTTTTGGAAGAAAATAATGTACTGTTTTTGATGATAATTTGCATTATGTATGGGGGTGGAGCTTAAAACTGTTAACTGGATCAATCTAAAAGAAAGAACAATTACAATAGCGCAACAGAGCAAATGTGGCATAATGTAAAAAATAGAAAGAGTACTGTTACGTTGTCGTAAGCTACTCCCCTCGAACCAACGTAATTATTCTCGCAAACAGTACTTTATCTGTTACTTAATTATGCCCCCGAAGGGTGGCATATTAAAATCGCACCGTCCGTCTGTCCGTCCGTCCGTCTGTCCGTCCGTACATGCCCAGTAGACATTACGGGGTTAGGGTTTGAGTACAACTTAGCATTGTGAGCTTCTTTGAGTTCATTTCGTCATTATGGGGTTAAAAATGGCACTGTGGGGTTAAATAATTGTAATGTGGGGTTGATAACCTCACAAAGTCCGTCTGGTAAGTACGTCCGTCTGTCCGTCCGTCTGTACGTCCCCACTTACAAATTCGTGTCCGGACTGTAACTTTGTCATGCATTGAAGGATTTTAAAATAACTTGGCACAAATGTCTAACACATCAAGACGACGTGTCGCGTGCAAGACCCCCGTCCCTACCTCAAAGGTCAAGGTCACACTTGGTGTTTGAAGGTAATGTAATTCTCTATATATGCACATATTCGTGTCCGGACTGTAACTTTGTCATGCATTGAAGGATTTTAAAATAACTTGGCACAAATGTCTAGCACATCAAGACAACGTGTCGCGTCCATGACCCACATCTCTGCCTTAAAGGTCAAGGACACAATTAGAGTTTAAAGGTAATGGAATCCTCTATATATGCACACATTTGTGTCCGGACTGTAACTTTGTCATGCATTGAAGGATTTTAAAATAACTTGGCACAAATGTCTAGCACATCAAGACGACGTGTCGCGTGCAAGACCCACGTCCCTACCTCAAAGGTCAAGGTCACACTTGGTGTTTGAAGGTAATGAAATTCTCTATATATGCACATATTCGTGTCCGGACTGTAACTTTGTCATGCATTGAAGGATTTTAAAATAACTTGGCACAAATGTCTAGCACATCAAGACAACGTGTCGCGTCCATGACCCACATCCCTACCTTAAAGGTCAAGGTCACACTTAAGTTTGAAGTTAATGGAATCCTCTATATATGCACACATTTGTGTCCGGACTGTAACTTTGTCATGCATTGAAGGATTTTAAAATAACTTGGCACAAATGTCTAGCACATCAAGACGACGTGTCGCGTGCAAGACCCACATCTCTACCTCAAAGGTCAAGGTCACATTGGAATCCTGTATATATGCACACATTCGTGTCCGGACTGTAACTTTATCATACATAGAAGGATTATAAAATAACTTGGCACAAATGTGTAGCACATCAAGACGACGTGTCGCGTGCAAGACCCTCATCCCTACCTCAAAGGTCAAGGTCACACTTAGAGTTTGAAGGTAATGGAATCCTGTATATATGCACACATTTGTGTCCGGAGTAGAACTTTGTCATGCATTGAAGGATTTAAAAATAAGTTGGCACAAATGTCTAGCACACCAAGCCGATATGTTGCATGGATTTTAAAATTACATACCACAATTATTGAGCACATGGAGAGGACAAAGACTGTGAGACACCTCTTTCCGGGGCATTAGTCACTTGTGTGGGACAGCTCTTGTTATATCAGAAATTGCATGCTTATCGGTAATCGTTTGGTTCTTAATACTTTCTTCAACGCAATCTATGATTAAAGCTAAATTGAATGATGAGTTTCAAATAATTCCAGGGAGGTGTTTTGTAATTAATGTCAATTATCGACAATAGTTAACATGAGGCTAATTGTCTAGACGTGGAATTTGTCCCAAGACAAACAAATCCGACTGAATTTATTTCAGAGGACGTTGTTCTTGTAAACAATCATCAATCATTCTGTTTTGTCTGAAAACATCTGTCATGAAAGAAAATGTGCTGCAGCAAACAACGAGAAATACAGCATTTAGTGCAAGAAGGGTTTTGACATCTGCTTTGTTGGAATATAAGGGAAATGCTGTGAAGTGTATGGAAAAGCGTAGGAAACATTGGAACATCTAAACGCAGCAAATTAAACTGTTTCGATGTTCCAAAACTATCTACGACAAGTATTGCAGCCTTCTGGCGCGCATCCCTCTCTTTTACAGGCAACTGATGCTTCTTTGATTAACATATTAACTTAATTGAAATTTAATCCTCTTTGATTAATGCTTTTAATAATATTTTAAAAGATTAGTTTATCTGTGTAAGTAATATTAATCTGGTAGATAGAGCAATTGTTAGCAGCGAAGACATCAAAAACGAGTGTCTGATGGTTACAAGCTTAATGTTTCTAGTTAAAAACAATGTGAAATATTTACACCTCACTTCACACAGTTTGTCTAACGTTTCGAAAAGAATGGAGACGTTTTAGAACTTTTGCCGAAATCTTTTGTTGCGAGTTATTTTTCTCGGCGCAAAAAAACTTTTTTAAGCTGATCAAGTCTAATTATAATATTACACGGGACCTATACAAGCTAATCAAGACAAATTGTGAAGATTTACAATAGCTATAATACTTAAAGCCTTGTCAATCTTTCAAATTATTTAATTACTACTTTATCTTATAGCAAAACATACTTTTTGGCATATGAGTTTTTTGAAATTTCTAACAAAATTTGATCTTAAATTAATCGGGAGATTTATTACTGTACATTTCAAAATAGTTTTTTCAAACTACTGTATTTTGTTTTCCTTTCTATTAATCTAAGGCAATACTGAAAAAACTTAGTCAAGGAATATAATAATCCCACTGAAAGAAGACAATCATTAGAGCCAGGACGAGTTGACCATGCTATAACTAAATATTCCATACATGTCCCATGAGTATTGATCATCCCCGGAGAAAACTTCTAAAAGTTTTGTTTCTTTAGACGGAGACAGTGTCAAAAACACGTGTTAATAGGCTTTGTAATGTATTGAATTATACTGTAAGCAAAAATTCTACAGAGTGTAAGGAAAGCTTGACACAAGAAGTAGATGAAATGAAGAGAAAAACTGTGAATAGATGATGAAATAGGTAACAATGGTACACTTTGTAAATACAGAAAGAAATAGAAATTGAAAGGTTTCACTCTTTGATAGCATTATAGTTGTCAAACTGAAATGTCTAAATTATGTAAATAAATACATAACTATCGATTTTGTTATCCTCTGCATAGATTATAACTACTGAGGACAGATCGTTCATCGTCAGCTTCCCTTTATTAAAGTGTCATCAATATCAGAAAACTGTATATTCTCATGCTGATGACATGCTAATAAGCGTTTTATCTATCCAATAACTGAATATAGCATGTTTACTACAGATATCAATGTGTTTAGCATCTTGGACTTCATTTATCAGGCGGGTTGAAATTTTCTTTAATAAATCCCAAACGGGTAAGGAATTCTATGATAGATGTAAACCATCAGGTATTGTGAAATATATATTCCTAGAAGAGGTATATACAATGAGAAACAAACAATTGAGTCGTAGTCTTAAACTATAGTAACTGTTAAATTTATGTCTAAAATACATGTACCGTGTTCATAAACTAGTGTATGGGCATGCATACACAAAGCACACCTGTGGACAAGGGCTTAAGCCATTGTCATCAAATTACGAATTTGCACCAGTATGATTTCATCTAGTTATTACATTCTCAATAGCTGTTACTGAATGCTACATTGAATGTAAGATTCTTTATTTGTTCACAATTGATTAAACATACGTTAAATTAAGGATATATTGATAGTATTTTCGAGTAGAAAAAAAACGATATTGAACTCGAAATCGAGTACGTTGTATATATCTCTTCCAAATTATTTGAAAATAAGTGTAACACTTTTAGGTTACGTCATTCTTCAGTTCAAGGATTATTGAATTTTATATCATTGTAACAGCTTCAGCACCCACAAAAGTAAGCTAAATCTATGTTTAAATCATGAGAAAATTCGACATTCCAATTAATTTAAATATAAACTTCATTCTCAATTTCAATTAGAAGTGATGAGCTAATTTTATATAGTACTTAAATCTCCAGCGTTCACATGACAAACTAAAGTTTAGCTTTCCAAATCATAAGAAATTACATGTTGTTCAAAACCAGCAGTAGATAGTACCAGTGTTATATGAACATCATTGGAAAGAAAATAGCTCGAATGTCTGAAATAGTTCATGAAATATTTAACAAACTGGAAATGTTAATGTAAAACTTTGATCTCACTTTGAAAACAAGAAAACAATATATTTTATTTCGAAAAAGTGTTTAATCGCCCGTGCATCATGTCACTGTCTCAAATACGGGCAAGTAAACTCTGATAACTTGTATATATCACGTTTACGAGACTTCATAATATTTTACTGTAGCAGTCCTTATGGATGTACTCTTTTTAACGACATATAAGTTTTACATTTTGCTAATGGGATAGATATTGTTCAAGTTTAACATTATAGGTGGCATGTTGGAGACATACATGTAACGCATTTTCAACTATTTATTCATGGTACGTTCATTAAGATTGGACAATCAGACGTTCTTGTATAGTACTATTTCAGTCCGTCGCTGTAACAAAGTAAGCTTAGTGGTTTATGTCTTACTCTACAACTATGTTGGGGGTAAATAATACAACACTTACCGACCGATGACAAGTGACGGGTGTTATTCATTTGAAGATGGCGGACAATCTGTATGAGGGCGATAAAGGGTCAGCTGTCAGAATATTTTACTCATAAATTATCAATGTTAGCATTTAATTTGAAGTTACAACAAACAAGTTCATGCCAGATATTATGGCAAAGAAGTGGTCACAAAATTGTAAACAGGCAACCACGTTTCTATAGATGCATATTAACGAAACATTTTGTTCCGCACTAAATGTAACGGCAAGGATTTCTTTACGACTTGAAAGTCCGTGATGTTAAGCGTCCAAAATAATTTCGCAATTGCACATGCCTTCATAGACAATATGCAGGAACAAAAAAAATACATGTTATTAAATGTGTGATTTAATATTGGCCCTGTTATTTGTCCAAGGGCATGCGTATTTATCCGAGCCCATAGGGCGCGGGCAATACGAATGCCATCCGAGCCCGTAGGGTGAGGGCAATACGAATGCCAGAGGACAAATAACAGGGTCAATATCAAATCACTCATTTAATGACAATTTTATTAAATAACTGATCAAACTACACCCGACACGTTTTTGAAATAAACATATTGATGTGGGTATTCAATTTCTTAGTTGGAGCATTTTCTATCATTTTAAATGTGTTTTCAGTTAGAAATTGATTAAAAGTTCATTCAATCTCCTATGCTGATTTCAACGGATTTCAAGATGGCGGCCGTTTTCCTTTTGAGAAATTAAACATCTGAACGCATCAGCCCACCGGAATGCTCAGATATCTCAACAGCCAATCATTCGTCAGCAATCTTTTATTGGAACGGTCCAATAAGTGATATTGGCCCTGATTTTTTGTTATTGGCCCTGTCTGTTAATTTATGGTATCTCTTTCTATGTTATTACGTCGGGTAGTTCATGAATATTAAAGCCAATAAACAACATTAATTTAATATTTGAACTTAATATATACGTAGCTTAAAGGGATTAGGAGGACTTTGGGATTTTCAACAGAACTAAGTCCCTTTCAGAGAGAGAGAGAGAGAGAGAGAGAGAGAGAGACAGAGAGAGAGAGAGAGAGAGAGAGAGAGAGAGAGAGAGAGACAGAGAGAGACAGAGACAGAGAGAGAGAGAGAGAGAGAGAGAGAGAGAGAGAGAGAGAGACAGACAGACAGACAGACAGACAGACAGACAGACAGACAGACAGAGAGAGACAGGGAGACAGAGAGAGAGAGTTACAGAGTGTTTGATGCCTTCAAAGAAAGTATTAAAGAATATAATTCTTACATTTAAGATTAAGTTCTAATGGACAAGCAATTTTCTTAAGAGATATGGTCCATTTATTTATTTTCCAGATATTATTTTGCAATTCAGCTTGTACCCATGGCGTTCCCTTCTTTGACATCAAACGCGCCATCAATTTCAGGAAACTGTATTATCTGATGATAGTTCATTAAAAATGAAGACCAATATACGTCTTATCTATCCTACAACAGAATAGAGCATACTGAAAGGAATATATTGAATTGCTTGGCATCACAGACTACATTCATCAGGCCGACCAGTATTACCAAGAAAATAACGAAATTCCAAAACAGAAAGATCACTCTGACAGATGTGAACATATATCACATATTTGGGAAAATAGTCCAACTCAAGAAATAATTATGTAAACGGAAATGATATATTTTTCAAGATCAGCTGAAGTTGTAACTTAAAGTTATCATTTCTCAATTATATGTCACAAGTCTCTTGTAGTGTTCGATGTGTTAACACCAAAGTTATTTTAGCATTGAACTAGTGCTTTTCCCATGAGTTGACAATTATTTATATTTGAGAGTTGGGTGTCAGCCTTTAAACCATATTTAATTTAGAATTTAGAACATATGTATAGAATATAACATTTAATCTGAAAAATTATCATCAGTGTTTCCAACTTTTAATCTGCGTAGAGGTTATTTGAAGTGCAGACGGGAAAGAGAGCTGGAAACTGCTGATTCAAACCACACCGAAGTTTATAACTAAAACTTCCAATAGTAGCTCAGCAATGAAATAGAGGTGATTGCCGAAGAAGGTTTCCATTGGTTGGATGTAGGAGTACGTTGTACACCTCTTTTATCCCGTAATCATATGATGGCACTGAAGAAACTTCGAAAAGTTGCCAAATTTTCAGAACGCAACACTGTAATAAATCTCAGTAAAGGAGAAGTTTTGAAGCAAAAAAAAAAAATGAAAAACTGGTCGTCTGCGTGAACAACTAACATGTAGAATGTGTAAGAAGAATTTGAATGGTCTGGCTTTAAATACAAGTTACATGTATTATTAAAGAAAGCGAATTATAATAATTGCTAATTTTTGTTTAGATATTACCTGAATCAAAATGTTTCGCATAATGTAAAATTCAGCTGTTACTGTGAAATGAATGAAGAAACATACTCCTTTGTGAAAATGGAAAATGAGAAATGAATGTAAAGGTCTGTTTGTTCCATTGAAAAAAATAGGTGAAACACTTGGAAAACATGCCATTCACTTTCTTTTAAATCTCCACTCAAAAGCATTGAAAAGTTACATTTGCAATATTATTTTAATTGCCAGCTCAATTACAGTATAGTAGTAAAGTTTTATTCTGGTAAAATAAGAGTATATGTCATAAAACAAATACAAACTCCAATAGTTTTATTTAAGATTTAGTTTAGTTTAGTTTATACTAATTTATATATTCTCGATTGCGAAACAAGTTATTAAAACTTAGATTAATGGCTCTCGAGACTCATTTAGGATGGGATCAACCTCGAAGAGGCAATGTTGAATTATTTGCGTCTTGCCTAAGGACACTACCGACATGGCTATTGTAGGAATGAACCCGGGGCCCTTCGATCCAGGGGCAAACGCGCTACCACTGCGCCACGGCGGCTCCAAGATTTAAGATTTAAAGTCCCTTTCCACATGGACTAGTTTAAGGATAATGTGATACAATAATATAAAATACAAAACCCGAATCATTTGGATTGCATAGTTCAGTATGTCAATGTCAAACTGAGTTAATCCATTATTTCAATTCTCTCAATAACAAACACAGACGTTGAAAAATTGTTCTTCAAGAAACAAAATTGCGACAGCGGCTTTAATTTTTAGAACCTTATAGACGCAATTTTCAGAATTAACTATAAACTGAATAGAGAATCCTGAAGGATATTAAAGATTTTGGAATATCGGGGTAAATTTATCAGGCGGATTGAAATTTTCTACTCAATCAAGAAATTCTGAATCAGAATACTAGGAGTCTAAATGATAGAACAAATTAATATTAAATCGGAAAACGCAAAGGTTAACAACCTCAGTTCGTATAACGGTGGTCTTCTTATCACTAGAAACGGGCAAGAGCTTTGCAAATTAAAATCTTATACTAGTGAATGACTTACGTTGTTTTGGAATGAAAAGTAATGGGAGAACCTGTTTATAATGCACAAAAGTATACACTAAACAAAACTTCTAACGCGCCACCTGCCCTTTTCCTTCTTCATTTAATTACCGAGAGTCCCCATTTATGTCCTCTTATTTTTAGCTATCGCTGCACGAACGGCATCATATCTTGCAATTATGAAGACATTTGGTAGATACTTCTGTTATATGAAATTTCAAAATGATGGAGTGGTACAAATTTCATATGGAAGAGAATTTTAAGAGTGGTTTTCCCAAGGAAGAGCATCAAGGCAAAAACACATGTTAAATCTACGGAGGTTTAAACGTTAAAGTAAAATTCTCTGCCACATGATTTGTGCCACTCGATCTTTATGAAATTCGTGTGACGGAAGTATCTACCTAGTGTCTTCATAAATGCAAGATATGATAGCTTTCGTGCACCAATAGCTAAAAATAAGCTGGCAGATATTGGAAGGGCTGATAATTAAATAAAGAAGGAAAATAGCAGGTGGTGCGTTAGAAGTTTTGTTTAGTGTATGTATAAGTAAAGTGAAAAACAAATACAATACCGAATTGTTTCAAGAAAAAATAACATGTAATGAAAGTGATTCACACTTTCCAATTTTACCTTCAAGACATGTCTGTTAAAATTTAAATCTACATTGTAAATTATTTCAATGAAGATGTTCTGTTCCAATGCATCCCGTTAAAATGTTTCCAAATATAAACCTAGGTGGAATAATGTCGAAACATGATACATATTTTATAATATGAGTAAACAACAGAATCGGAAGCACTTGTTGCAAATAGTTCCTTGTATGTATTGGCTTTCTTGAAATGGAGAAGGATGTAGCATCTTCTGTTATTGGACTGGCATACAGCTATTTGCTTTACTGGAAACTTTCGTTACTTCTTCAATAATGCAGATGAGTTGGATTTATTTATTTGCCAAGTAAGTTTTTAATTGGTTGTCTGTACCAACATTTTAGAACCTTACGGACAATGAGGTGCAATTGTTGGTTCTAACAGTTTAGATCTTTAGTTTTCCTATTTGGAACAGAGTTATTAAAAGTTACGTATTTTTTTCATTTATAGTTTATCTAAATTTTTATAATCTTATCTATACATGTACTTGCGTTTACAACGTTTAATACTGATAATTGTAAGCTTATTAACCTTAGACAATAGTAAAAACATAAACAGAAACAGTTTATTTTAATCTTAACACTAGATGTTAAAGCATACTAAATATCGAAGCCTTTAAATTGTGTTAAAACTATTTAAATATGTAGTATAATTCCAGTTCCTTTTACCAGATATAAGGTAGTTATGTTATTTGTAGTTCAGTTGTAAACTAGATTAAATAATCTAACAATAAGAAGTTTTCAAAATACTCTGTAAATTTAAATGATAAAGAGTACATTTCGTACTCGTGTGCGGTTTAGAACTTTAAATTGATATATTCAGAAACGTATTTTTTCTGTTTTGCCGTATTTTCTAACAATGTTATGAAACTAGAAATACTTGAACTCTTTAACAATTAAGTAAACGATTGGTAACAGTCGCTGTTTTACTACATCTGATCTCTTTTACAAGTTCTACTTCGGTATGAATAAGTTATCATTTAATTAAAAATAAGTTTAAAAACATTTTGTTCAGTTCTATTATAATTATTAGCATTTATACTCGTAATTATAGACTGTCGTATTACTTAAATTGTATTTGGCTCTGGTATCTGTAGACACTGCACGTGCATTATAAACTTTTAGGTTAAAGTCAAAATTTGAAAGTTAATACTATGGTCTCTTTGCTGAATTATCAAGAAAGCAATTCATCTAGTTCGATTTGAAAATTTCATATTCTTTTTAAAGGTTGTATTATATATATTTTACAATTTCTTTTATTTTTGGTAAGCAAGCTTGTTATTTGAAATTAATTTCATAACGAACCATTTTATCAATATTATGCACTTTATCATATTATCACGATATATATTATTCGTTTTAGAATGATTATTGATCTTTTTGAGATTGGAATCAGTTTTCAATATAAATAGTTTTTAGTCCGAATTATTGGAGAAATCTATATTAAATAGAAAATGAAATAAAACTAGACAGTTCCGATAATCACTTCTTTAAATTTAATATTCAAGAAATGATAGTGCATGTATGTTGAAATCAAAGGAAGCAAAGAAAGACCAAAATCCATTATTTCAGTTCATCCAATGCTTGCATTGCTAATCACAAAGTTTTCAGCAATATATGTAAGTGATTAATGATGTCTCTATGTAGCGTTTCTGGGTTAAATCGAAGAAAAGTCAATGTTAAAAGCTTTTGTTTCATGCAAATATTGACGAAATGACGAATTTTCAAAAATTAAACAAACTATAAAATCGTTAATTTAGAAAACTCCTGCCTTACTATTGCAGAAAACTCATGCCTTACTGTTGCACAAAACTCATGCCTAACTACTTCAGAAAAATCCTGCTGAATGATACATTACGTTGCGGGAATTGTCAATAAACTATTGAAATAAGTCAGGATCAGAACGATTACACCTGCATACGACAACGGACTTTCTGCGTTTGCACTAGTACAACAGTGTATGCATAAATATATTGAATAACAAGAGTGCCTGACTGTCACAAAATTTGCTCGCCAGTAGACAAATCTAAGTTGTTCCAACTTTGGCAAGTTAAAAGCAATAACGCCAGAATGACTGGGGAAATTAGCTGGTTACCAAACTTGATAGAGATATAAGGTCACTAAACATTCACAGCAAGCGAAAAATAGAGACCGGACAAGTCAAAATTTGTCAAATTTTGGCTATTAAGGGACAATAAGTCCGAAGTATCTACGGCGATTTGGCTTGTAATTGAACTTGGTCGAAATACAAGCCAATAAACATCACAGCAAGTTTAGTGAAGACTGGTTAAAAATTGTAAGTAAAAGATCCACCAAGTCTATGGCTAAGTGCGTTTTATCCCTTTATTGGCCAAACTATTTTGAAAAAAATAAAAGTGACTATATCATTAAGAAAGAGCAGTGAAATTACTAAACAGTGATAAATTAGATTCAAAATGTGCCTTATGAAGTCAGCATGTAATGTCATTTTCATCTTATGACATCAAAATGTGAAAAATATAGAGGAAATATAATTATTTTATTAGAAAAGCATATGACGTGCGACAACTAAAAATATGTTTTGAGACGTTATGTAATTATTAAATACTAAAATACTACAAAATATTTTTTTTGGTTGCCGCATGTTAAAGATGCTTACAAAAATATCCTTTAACTAATGATGTTTCATAAAAATTGCAATTTTAGTAGACATTACTTCATTTTCCTGACATTTTTGAAACTGTATTAGCATTTTAATAATCGAACTAGAATAATTTTATTATAGAATTGCATCTATTTACTGTAGATAAATAATGAGCATTTTCATTTTTACAGCATTTTAATTTTTAGGCGCACACTTTTTGCAATTTAAGAGCAATAACACCGGAGTGAGGTGGGTAATTTATTGAAAAAGGCCGAGAAATAGAGCCAATAAACATTCACAGTAATTTTAGTGAAGTCTGGTTTGGAACTGTTTACGTAAGAGACCGGATAACTTTGTTGACGCCTCCCGCATTTCCACCGCCCTTGAAGACGGGCGTATAAAAAGACGCTTCGACTCCTTATTTGAATAGAAAATTTCAGAAGATAAAAAAGTAATCTTGAAAATGTTCGATGCAGCCAATAATCTAGAAGAATTTTTTTCTGAAAAACTTTCGATTCTTTGTTTCAGCCAAGATAAATGATGCAATTACAAAACTCATCAAGATAATTATTTTTGTTGCCATTAATTCTTAAATAAAAAGAAGAGCAAAACAAAATTATCAGAAATTAATGATTAATAACGATAACCATTGCTAAAATTTTTGTTCCACACATTTTTTTTTATTTTGAAACGCGTTTTCTTGCAACTATAGATTTTGACTCCTGTAAAAGTATGTGTAGACCAGGAGAATTGCATGTAATTTTGCTTTTTTAGCGGACGCACTAATAACCAGAATTTAGTTTTGTTTAAGACTTTTAAATGTCGAACAATTTGATATATTGTGTTATATAAGTATATAACCTATTTTGTTGTATTTTCGTTTAAGGTTGCGACTGATGTAACCTGAACTTTAATTCGCTTTAATTTTCAAACAAAATACGCTTATAGTTGTACAATACATTTTAGACATATGTCTTAAATGTCTTGAATTTAGATATATATTCTCACATGTGTTGTCACTGAATGTTATTTCCTTGTCATACAAAAATGATCGTGAAATTAACAAATAGAGTTTTCAAACAGATTTGACACAAATTCCTCATTACATTGGACATTGCAATAAAAGGTTGGGTACAGAGAGCTATCAAATACCGTTAGATGGAGATCCGGTTTAAAAATTTAGGACAAGTAAGACATTTTATTGCATTTAGCCACTTCCCCTTTTTTCTAGTCGTGAGTATTATTAATTGTTTATATTATTACATTGAATAAGACACATTTAGAAATTGGTTTTACTATTTGAGTACGAATTGGTTCATATGTTCACAGGCATAAGGAAATGCGACCCTGCAAGTTTTTTTCTGAAAGTATTAGTTTGAATAATTTTAATATTATTATATAAATTATCATCTAATGGCACTTTTCCAATACATGTATTTCGTAAACAAAAATGATCACTAATAAGGGTCCAGTCTGGTTTGATTGTTCTTCCTTTTAAGCTATATAAGAAGCACTAATAGCAGTAATATCTAAAACATGATTTGGAGTCTTTGAATAAATCTAACCTAATATTTGTGCAGGACATCATTACCTCTTGAAAAATAACGACCCTTGTGAGGTGTGGTTGCTATTTATACTTCGAACAGATACGGAAAATTCACATGACATTTTCATTCAAACCAGTAGTCAAACTAATAAGTTAAAACGCAATTCCATAGGTGGTATTCAAAAATGAAGTTTTAAGAAGTTAATTCTATTTTTCGTCATATCATTCCCTTAACCGTCTTGCCTATCATTTCTTCAATTTGCTTGTTTGTTTAGGGATTGAAAAGCCTCTCCAAATTGTCTATGTCAACATACTTTATAAACATAACAGAAAAGAAGTAGACTTTTGAAGAACTTAGCAAATAAATGTCGGCTGAAGACAGGCCCTACCTTAATACAAAATAATAAGAACGAGAGCAGAATTAACTTGCATCGACGTAATACATACGGCTTTAATACAACAAAACAGCATGAAACTTCAATCACTGCCTTAATTGACTTAAAAATATTCGATACAGTCTGGAACAAGCATTCCTTTGATAATACAGCATTAGTTGTTTTGATCATTAAAGCGTATATTGTTAATATGTCCCGCAGTTATTATAACAAACATCACGTAAGCCGTATTTTTTAGAAACATTCTAAAAATGCCTCATTCCTGTAAATGAAAGGGAAGAAAAACACTTAAAAAGTTGCCCACTGGCGAGGTTTTGGATTTTATCACTGGAAGAAATTTATATTTGTTATATTTGAAAAAATGTATGTAAACTGGTAAAACAATTATGCAGTAACAAACTTAGGATCGACAGGAATGTCTTAGTGCAAATGAGTTGAACAATCACAAAAGATTGATTTATTAAAAGTTACGAAAAAGATGTTTACTAAATGGTGGGAAGGTACGTAAGGAATGTAACATTATTCAGGTGATGAAAAAATACCACAATCCTTAATTGTTCATCCTGAAGTGTGACATATTACATAAGAAAAACGGAAAATTGATACAAACATACTACATGTATACATAAACATTTACGAGATCTGAATTCCAGCTAATTCTGAATTTATGAACTCGCTTTGGTGGTGCATCAATAGAGATTAATATTGCGAAACAGTAAAATCACCGACCCATCACCTTTTTTCTAGCAATATGTAGTTTCTATAAAACAGGGACAATAAAATTTCTTGTTTTACTGATTTTCACAAATCTGTTATTCATTGAAACCGGTTTGCCAACTAGTTCGCAGAAATTCCAGCGTATGTTTATATACTTTGAAACAAATCTTTTAATTTCTAAAACATTATGTAGGTAAATATCGAACGAATCGAGTTGTTATTTTAAGATCAAAGTAACTGTAACAAAATATTTTGCTGCGCTTATAAAAATCACATGGAGTTATTTAAATGTAAAATTTAAATATACACACATTTTCCCACGACTTCAGTTTCAAAACTACATAGGACTTTCATCAGCTATACCCTTTAAAAACTTTACAAGAAATTCACCGTCCATTTGAAAAAACAAAATATGTTTACTATAACAACTCAAAGAACTAGACTATTTTCTCAAAACGTTTGGCTGCATGTATGTATTCAAAAAAGAATAATATATATCAAGAAATGTCTCGTTTTTCCACAAAATGCGGATACAGTGACCTATTATAATAAATCGCTATCCACCAAAATATTAAACCAACTATGAAATGCAGGTTTAACGGCACTTCCACAAGTCCTATTTTGCTAATTTTACTGTTAATAACTCCTTATTTTGACTGAGCATATAAGCTTGGGGAAGATTCTTTCCTTTTAATTATTATTCAAAGCTTTAAGCTGTTTTGAAATACATTCAGTTTTGGGGTTTTGCTCCTTTAATCAACATAAGCAAATGACCCTGTTCAAACGATCATGATTATTATTATAAGCTTCAAACATTTTAAGCTGGGCAAAACATCAAAGCAAAATGTAAATTGTATGAAAAAAATAAATATTACTATGTAGATTATCTGAGTTCGGGCATTATAATTTTGTTAATCTTTAGTCTTAATTGAGAATGTATACTACCCTACAGGTTCTTATAGACTGAGGAAAAATTGACCTTTTGAAAAAAGACATCAAAACTATATGATTATAATTATATAAGTATATGTCAAATAATTGGAGGGCGGGGGAGGGGGAGCGAAGGTGGCAAAGGTGGACGAAAACATTTAAATTAGTATAAATAAATATGTGATAACAACATAAGTTGCAGTTACTTTCCTTCAAAAGAAAAACAAGAAAAACCTAAAAATAAAGATTCATTGGCGTCATACTTCTTATCGTTTCCTTTCTTTGGTTCCATTTGTCTTAATTATGACTGAATATAAATAAATATGACGCCAATATGTCTTTGATAGCTTTTTTTCAGCAGAAATGATTTTACGTGAAAGAATTTTTAATTCTATTCCTAAGATGCGAGTCATACTGCTGATTTTTCCATTGAAAAGAATCTCAGAGTATTCCCTTATCAGGGATCTTTTATAATGCATTCATTATAAATACACAAGGAAACAAGCAACGGCGTGCTTATTTCTTTGACATATATTGGTTATGCATCCCAACCAACACGAGATAACAACATGAAAAGGTCAAAACAACAAAAGGTCGTCACATGATAACTCGACATAAAATAGTTTCGTGGTATTGGCGTCTTTAGAGTGTTGTTGTTTCGATCTTTTACTCAATCTTAACCAGGTTTTTAATAATGTTCAAGCTTCTGAGTTCCATATAGACATAAACTTTATGAACAGTATTCAAATGCACTTTTCTCCCTGATCTTAAGCCTATTAAATGTTATCTTCATGGTTTCATTAAAATTATCATGCATCTTTTAAAATGCATACCATGATCGTCCAGGAAAGACAAAACGGTTTATTACCCTTCCATGAAATTTGCGGTCTTCTGATTGGGCAACGATCCGTAAATAGATATTGATATTTATGGGCAAGCCAGCCAGTAATATACACTTGACATATCCCGTTATTGTACCCCATGCTAAACGTGAGCTTGTTCGCCGCGTACGGTACGTCAATGTATTAGTCCGTGCTGATTTGTGACGACACAATGTGACATTGAGGTATCATAAGGGGATTTGAAGGTCTGCTTACATTCAGTCATTAAATAAATAAAGCATAAAGGGAATCTTTGAATATTTAAGAAAGGGAATGGTAATAAAATTATTATTTGTTTTTTGACATGATATACGGGGATAACGGCTCGGGTATTATAAGTCTATGCGTGTAATATATCACCATATTCCACTTCAAAAACTAAATAACATATTATATTTTTGTTAAGAAATTGTAAAGCGGGAAACAAACTAGGAGAATAATATATTTTTATTGATTTACTATCAGTATTTATATCTACCTCTATACTTTGATGAAGTCATTGAAAATGGTAATATACAGGTGGGATGGTTGTATATTAACTAGCTTAAGAGAACCTGTAGCATAAAAGGAGATCGCAGAAATAATAAGAACACTCATTTTCTTCTATCAATATGTCCAGGGAGAATAAAAATGCTGTAAAGAACCCAAGGAAAACATTGAATTGATCAAATACAAGCATCAATGCTCATGAAGTTATTGGCGATGTAAATAATTGACGTTTTGGCAATCTATAACATTCCAGGGGTCAAATCAAATTAATTGAGGTCCAATATAAACAGCATTAGAATCATGTCAATATTGACGAAATGTCCACACACTCTTGTCATTTGGATAATTAATCAAGATATAGAAGCGTTTCTTTCATATATTCCAACGACTTCTTCTTCCCAAACTAACAAAATCATATAAAAAATGAAAGGGCAATTTTTAACATTGTTTTGTATGTAAGTAGAAACATAAGAACATTCTCAATTGATATTGCACAACAAATGGAAAAACACCCGTTCAAAGAACGTTAGTTTATTACAAATCTCAAGTTGAATGTAAATCTGTTACAATACACAGCTCGAGGTGAATATTCTTGCAAACAAAGCGCGTGACTTTAAAAGCGTTATTGACACGGCATGGATGCAAAAACTTGCTCAAGTGTGTGAAAAAAGGTCAGTTTGCTTATATTTATTAATATTGATTAAACTTTCAATATCAGTTTAAGTGTCCGCTGCAAAATGTTTTACTAGTAAAATAGATTGGGCTAGTTTTAATTGATCTCTCTCATTTAACTGACACAAAACTAAGAACGCGATGGCAAACAGAAACAAAAAAGGAATACATATACATGTATATCTGTAAAAGAACGTTTTCTTTTAATTTCAAATCCGTACATGTAACATATTATATTGATTAGTCTGTAGAGATTAAACGACGCATATTATTGATGGCTTAATCATTACTTTTAATTGATTGAAGCTGAAATAAAGGCTACAATGTCGTTGTGCAATAATCTTTTTACGAATTAATTAGGAATCACGAGATTGTAGTTTCTTAGAAAGCATTTAAATGTCTCGTTTTAACGTGCCAGTATGACATTTCCTTTTAAAACAACTTTCAACAAATCACAAGCTTGCCCGTAAAGTATAGAAAGTCTCATTTTTGCAGGTAATGTTGACAAGATTTGTTGTCTTTACTACTCTGTATTTTATATCTGTTATTAGGCGTCCGCTTATCAAGTCATTTCTGATCTGATTAGGTGTGATGAAAGAAGTTTTAAATTTTATTGTAAATATCCAGTAGTGCTTATTTTTGCATCAGTTATTAATTAATCATTTGGTTCTTCAAAGTAAATTTAAAGATTTCAGTTAGCAAAAGTAACATCGTCTTTCTTTGAATAAATATCCATAACTTTTATGTTTTACCTTTAGGGTGTAAATAGGATATAGCATATGTGGCTTTTGAAACTAATTTTTTTATAATTTTGAACGGAATTTAACAAAATTTTATAAATACATATTATTTCAATGAATGACACTACAATAAACTATAAAATATTAAAAATAGAGAATTTTAACAGTTTAAGAAGAAAGATAATTATGACTGTGAAATACGGCCATTAAATATTAAAAAAATATTCCAATTTTACATTAAAAGTGAACAAAGTAGCTGCAGTAAACCAAAATTACAAATCTAATTCAAATCAAACAAACATGAGATGTGTTTTTTTAGGCTTGATTATTATCATGGAAACATGGCATGTCAGCATCACTTCAGAGGGAAATTTCCCATTTATTTAATATATCAATATTCTCGCACAGGAATCAGTTATAAATTATAACTATTTGGTTTATCAGTTTATGTTGTTTTTTTCTTTCCGAGACATACCATTATTCCTGCTTGTTGATCTGATAAAGTACTTTTCTGGCCTTAACAGAATTATGCATCACAGAGTAGTGTAGCAACGTATGTCTCCAGTAATTTCAAGAATTCCTGGCTTTTACCAATGCCTGAAGTCGTAATATTATACAAAGAACGCCTTCAACTTTGAAAATGCAAAAATTCTGGTCTGAATTTAATGATATTTGAGAAGAAAAGTAGAAAGAATGCAAAAACTTTAATTGGTAAAAGTGGTTTGCTAATTCTTAATCAGAATATTTGGTGCCTCTCTGCATAATATTATCATGCTTCTGTGTCACTGTTAGAACTTTTGACGGATTAATTCACATTGAAAAAAGTTACGTTGCTGTATTGCAGTGCAATCTAAGATTTTTTTAATGTAAAAATATGAATGTGCATGAATTGCCTTTCCTTACATTTATAACAGTTAACATACTGTTAAAAGTAAAAAGAACAAAAATGCGAAATATTCATCATAATTAAACTGGAAGAAGTTTTTGCCTTAGATATCATGTAAGATGAGCCGATAATTGCTTACGCTCTTAAAACAATGTAATTCCTTTGTCATGAGGCCTTATGCTAACAGTTAGAAGCGAACTATACCGGTATAAGACATCATTGAAACGTATTGTAATGGTAGCACAGATACTATAGACAGAAGTGTAAATATGGACATAACAGAAATGTGGCTATAGAACACAGATACAGATATTAAAACGCCCATATCATTGCTTACATGGCCAGATTACCACATCGCAAAATACACCCAAAAGATACGATGGTATGTCCACAAAACAAATATCAAAGTTGTTGATTTATGCTGAAATGTAACAGCAGCATCTTTTTGTAACGATTTTTACACAGGTGTCTCTTTCTAACTTATAGACTCATTGCTTTCTCTCTCTCTCTTCGAGGTTGATTTCTGGGCAGCAATTAATTTAAGATGCAATAACATGTTTCGGAATCGAGACTAAATAAATTACATTGTAGTATAAATAGAAATAACTTTAATGAATTAAAAACTGTTCGGATTTGATTTGTTTAGAGATTTAAAAACTGTTCTTATAGTTTTTAGGTTTGCATTCTGAACATACCAAAAAGGCATACTATTTTAAGAGTTTTGCGTGAAATACATCAGCAAAGGTCTGTCGTTACGGTTACATTCCAAGATAGTTTATCACTAAGTAAAACTCCATCAGAAGTTTAAATACGATATCAAACCTATCGCAACTACATTCACGGTAGGTAAATGTACAAATATTGTTACAATGCTCATGTACTTTTCTGGAACTCAATGTTATATACTATTTGAGCAATGAATGCCTCAATCTGAAAGTGTTAGTTTTGCAGCGCCAGTTGGTCGTACGTATATCCTTACTGCGTGCACCAACAAACAAAGTCTAATGTGCTGATACTCATTCTTGCACAGGTCATATATTTAAGCGCGACACAAACGGTATATATCAGTTTTTCCGAAGTCAAGAGTTGGTTCAATCACATGTTCAAGTTCATATGCCGATTTATATTTCTTCAATTAATGTGCCATGACTCAACGTTATACAGTTTTCAGCTATATACGAAACGCCCATGTTTGGCTCAGGCTAGTACCATTATTTCACTCCTATTGGTCGCAATTACAAAAGTACAAACGGTACAAAACTTCACACGTCTGTTAATATTTCTGTTATATTTCACGACTGTAGTGAATTACATTATACAATCATGGACTCGTGAGGCATTGAATATAATGTGATATTCACCCAAAGAATGTAATATTGACCGAGGCGATAGCCGAGCTCAATATTTATATATTCTGGTGAATATCATATCACATTCAATGTCGCACGAGTCCATAAATGTTTTATTATATATATAATGCTTATTTCATGCTAAAACGTTTTGGGGAGGCTACGTTTTTGGTACGTGGCATTCCCTGTTTGATATTATTTTTGTTTTTTTGGATATTTCATTTATACAATGTCTACAATTGCACGGGACGACGTCTGTGTTCCTACGTCATTTTAGTGACGTCGCCAGTGGTTGATTCCGGTACCTTTAACGTTCTATTCAATGCATGACGTTAAAACGGGTAAAAGTCAAAACAATGCCTTTTCTAAATATTGAAATAATATTTACTGGGGAAAAAAACAAAAATAATGAAATTTGCAATATATTTTGCTTCATTGATCGTGCTCTGGACCAATGAGATATTGTTTATTTATAGATCATATAATAATAAAAGTTACGCACACAAAAGATTCAGCCAGACACATTAACGTGAGGACAAACTGATATTTCTTCCAAAAACGAACTTAGGAAATATTACAATGTAATTCGCAATACTGCAACAATAGAATTAATCAAAATGACTCAAACACAAGGAACATGTAATTTTGTTGTGTATTTTATATATCTGTGTAGTCCATTTAACATATTCCTCCGTACTAAGTTTTCCTGCTTCATTATTTTCACTGGCAATGAAACGTGTATATATAATATATAAATTGTCCGGATAAACAGTACATTACCTTATCGCTAACGTGTAACAGACCTGATCGAGCAAATTTACATCTGTTACATTGAGCTATCAATATGTCTCTGAAACCAGAGAGAATAAAAATGTTTGTTATAAATCCATGTTATAAATCCATGGAAAAACATTCAATTGATCAAGTGCCAACATCGATGCTCACGAAGTTTTCAGCGTTGTGAATGATTGACGACTTGGCAATATATAACGTTTCGGGGATCAAATCAAATTAATTGAGGTCCAATATTAACAGCATTAGGATCATGTCAATATTGACGAAATGTCTACACACTCTTGTCATTTGGATACTTAAACAACACATAGGAACGTATCTTTCACAGTCTCTACCAGTTAAATCTTGTAAATTTATAATCATACATTATATAATTCAGTTTGATATTTGTGTTTAATGTTTCCGTTAAGCGTGAAAAAATATTAGAAGGAAATAAGTACAGTTTAAGAATTAAGTAAAAACTTAAGAGTAATTTGTTAGTGTGAATCGCATATAACTATTTACGCGATTCTATGTTATGTGATGAAATGGCCATACTATGATTATAGCTGAACTATTTATATCATATCGATATACACTATATTCCAAAAAATATGTAAACTGATATTCTGATCTATTTTATATTTTTCACAAACCTTTTCATTACCTATCTTTCACGATGAACAATATGTTCATCTAATTCCAATGTAAGTGTGTTTTTTCAATACATTGCAGTACGTTGTTGTCTTCAGAAAAAATGAAGTAGTTCTTCAACTGAAAATAACCCAAACAAATAATACTTGTGTAATTTCCAATTCAGAAATTCAAATCCCTTTTTTTGCAAGATTAATGATGCAATTGTAAAATTCATGAAGATACTTTTCATTTCGTCATCAATTCCCCGATAAGACGTGCAATAAAAATGAATATCAGATTGTGATGATATATGAGGAAAAACTCTGTTAAGACAATAGTGCACTTGATTTATTTGAAATTCACTTTTTGGAAAAGTGTTAATAAAACATTGTGAAATCCAATTCTATCTTGATGCAATTGACAGAAAACAAACACTTATCACAGGATAGCATAGCACTTAATCCTTAAAAGGGGAGAAGATAGTCAACCATTTCAAATGTTATTCTAGCATAAAATGTTTTGTTTTTGCCCATTTTGTCGGTGTTTTAACAGGTTGAAAAACGTGTGTTAACGGGGATATGCACGCGCTGTTATAACCCGGTTTCGTTTAAGCGCATTGCAGGTCCGTCGGGATTCTGCAGATATTATAACACGAAAAAACGTGCGTAAACCCTACATTCAAATTTTCAATCAACAGCAATCATACTGTTACCTTCAGTCTTTTGAAGTACCCTTTTAAGCGAATGTCTGCTCACAAATCGCAAAGTCTTCGTCTCGCAAAAATTACCAATTTTAAAGTAACAAGAAATCGCTGCGGGAAGTATTGCTGTGACGTTCTACCAAATAACAGCTGCATTAAATTTTCATTAAAGTGCAAATTAGTAGCTAAACTAAGTGAAACTTCTTATTGTCCGAAACTAGTACAGATAGAATACTCTTCTTAAATATTTCTGCAATTATTCGCATGCATTCGTTTTTCGTTTCAGAAAGACCGATCAGTTCCAGATGAAACCGGTTTTAAATTAGTAATTACCTCGATAAAATAATTTCAAGTCTCCACCTGACCACTCGCAGTCTATAAAAAGCGATATGCTGATCATAGCTTATCTTTGCACCTTTGTATAGTACAATATTAGATTGAAGTACGCCGCTGAAATTACAAAGTACTGGCAATATTTGCTCACAATACCTACATTGAAAAGTATTTAAATAAAATCAACATGTGTATAATACATATTTCGATCGAAAAGTTTAGCAGACACGTGAAAGGTTTCAGATTAACAGAATAGTCGGAAAAAGAAATTGGCGTAAATGTAGATGTTTTTTCTTTTCTTTCAATAAAATTCTGGCACTCCGTGTTTTCAAAGAATTTCTTTTATTAGAATTGCTTAGAAAACACGGACTATCGGCTATTTATGAAAAACAAGATTGAAAAGTAAAGTAAAATATGTACATTATCTTCAAGTTGGGTAGAAGCCTTTGCTTCCGCAGCCCTTTAAAATTGAAGCAAATATATACTTACATTTTTCCTGCCATAGGCCGATATTATTTTCACAGTGACTATCTTTACCTGGTTATCTGCACCATTAACTACTTTATATATCGCGTTGGGTACCAGTGAGTGAAGATAGGAATTGTACACCGTGATTGGTTGGTTACAGTTATGGCAAACCAATTCACTACCAAGGCAGCAATATCTATCTGTCAGTTATGTAGTGTCATTCTGCATTTATTGTGCATCTTTAAATGTAAACATACATGCATAGCCGATCTGAGCAGCCATTACAAATTATACTAGTTTACTCTCATTGATCAGTTTGATAGATGTTCGAGCCAGTTTTTCCAGTTATTGTCTTTGAAATTAACTGATTTTCTTTTACTAAAGGTATTTTGTAGTATCTAGTAGGGTCTCTTCTATAAGGAATTTCCTTTTCTATAGTTTTTGGTCTGTTCACATTTTCGTTCAGTCCGTCATTGCTCAGTTTATTCTGTACTCGCACTGAAGTTCCACTTGTCAACACATATTTAACTTAAAGATAAATGTGCCAAATTTAATTGATAATTAACTGTGCTCCCTGGAATTCAGTGGTATGCATGAGGCACAATCACACTTTTTCTACAGATTGCTAATTTTTCTTGAAATTAGAGGGAATGTTTACTGAATACTGTGTCAGAGGGAAAACATTAAATTGGCAGAAAGCAATAAACAAAAAAAAGAAATACGTACTTTACACGACTGAAAAACACACTGGCTACTACGACCGTGCATTTCTTAGAAATATACATACTGTTTCTAAAATTGTTCATTCGATCACGAACAGACACGCACACAATAATGAACAAATCTTCACATGAAAACGTTTATATTGATTAAGAGTGACCATTTGATCATGTTTGCCCTTTTCTTGTTATTTTTCTATCTTGGAATGAATATATACATATAAGCGACTCCTATTTCATGTAAATGTCAGAAGAGCGTTAGTAATAACCATTATTATTCTGTCATTTTATAGCAGAAATGTGCTGTTGTCATTTACATAAATACATAGTATCAGATAATTTACTCAAGATCAAAGGTAGATAGTCAAGATTGGTTTAGAAATACATCCAATTGAAGGGACATACCTTATAACTAGCTGATTATTTTTGAATTATCAAAACGTTCAAATTAGTCTTAATGTGCGTTAAATAATAATAAATGCACTTTTCAAGAAGAATGTATATCGAAAAGTGTTCCTCTCTGTACACAAGGTACTAACGGGACCTTCAATTACAAATTCCATCCAACCAAAACTTGTATTTCGGAAAATGAATTAATATTAGTTTTCTTTGAAAGATTGTTTTCATATTCCAATTATATTGTTACACCTTTGTACTATGTATGTTTACAGTATATACAATGTATTTTCGAGAATAAATAACGTTTAAACTAAAACTTGTAAATTACTGGAACAGAAGTTAGAACTGCACTACTACTAGTAATAGATCAGTTATCACTGCAATTCTGAACCTTTGCGGTTAGGTGACAATTCTTCCAAAAATGGCATAACCTATTGTGTTTTTATATGGATTCAAAAGGCATATTTGACATAGATTCGGATCTAACTAGACGCCTTGCATCAACATAATGACGTAAGCACATGCCAGAAAAATAACGACGAAGACATATATAAATTCAAAATGCTGCTTGCATTCAAATTCTTAAAAAAAAAGGGATATGCCATCTTCTTTAAAGTAAACGCAGATTAAAATTAACGAAGTTTGTCGCCTCGTTGATGGCTGGGACTGTCATAAATTATATTCTTCTTTACATTGTAAGTCTTTCTTAAGCCAAAAATGGAATGTCTCTTACCATTTTTCTTTGGCCGGGAGGGGGCGGGGGAATGTTTCGGGTTGTATGGAATGTGTATACATTGAATTTCTTTCATTTTCAGTAGTTTTCCCACATGTATTTATTAACATGTATGCATAAAAAAGTAATTTTCTCTTTACTTTATGTTTTAATAGTATATCTCTCCTCACTGTTGTTCAGGAAAGACATCATTGCCAGGTCTATATACAGTTGAAATAACTCATTTTAAAAAAACATATCAAACTCTAACATTGCATTTGTAACATAAAGCTAATCTAGCATCGTCAAAAAAGATCAGAAAAACCTTCAAGCTCTAAAAAGATATGTATTTGTCAAACAAAATAATATGTCTGCTTAAAGTGGATTTTTTTTAATGTAGAAAACGATTATTATGGCAATGAAGAAAACACATTTTTCATATTTTAAAAAATAGTTGCGTTGGCGCATTTACCATAATTTATCTAGTTTAATTTTTGTTTTGGAGGATTTGAAAGCAAGATGCAATTTCAAAGCTATACAATGGCAGCAGTATTTTATCTTCAGCGTTATTTTCCTGGCAAGTGTTTACTTCATGCAGCGAGACGAATCTATTGAGTAAATGTCGAAGCAAGGCGTCCAGTTACATCCGTCTCCATGTTAAATGGTCGTCTGTGTTTTTCCTTCAGAAGTATCAATCCACGTAGGATTCTTCAAATGTTTGTTAGCTATGCCTTTCGAAAAAATCCTACCGATTTCAATGTAGTTCACAAATCACATATTATTCAGTTCAATACTTTATCTACTATCGTCTTTCTATCTCTTTTAAACGTTTATTTTTTCTGTGTAGCGTTTGATTTGTTATTGCGTTTCCTTTCTTGCACACTAAATCCTGGGAAAATCATCGCACACGTTAGCTTGCGCAGAGTTATCTGTTTTTACTCCACTGTTCGTTGGAATTGACTCTTAAACTTTTTTAATTGTAGAAGAACATATTCTTACAAAAAGTAAGGGAAGTGAAAAATATGCGATAGTTCCGCTCACCGTATAGTAGCTAGGTTGCGCTTTAATAACTCAATAGGGAAATGCATCATCGAGCATGAAATAATGCCTTGTAGTATTTTCTCATACGGCGCAAAAACAAATGTTTAGATTAATTTATATATAGAAAATAATTACGTGAAATGGTGAAAGATACACTATTCAATATGTTATTTTATTCAGTATATCATTAAATACTTTTTCAGCATAATAAAGGCTGGCCGATATCTAACTAATCGAACGAAAGATTATAATATTATTATTTTCCAGGGCAAGAATATTTATTTTTACATCTAACTATAGTCTTTTTAAAGAATGAAGTGTTTTTTCCTTTATGTTTCTTTGTGTTTAGTACATGCCACTTATATCGAACACTTAGTAACACAACCCTCTATAGCTTAAAATGCCCGTAGTAGTTACATCAGTATTCATTAATCTGGCTTAAAATTCGAGTTATTCCACCCGGTACATGAGATAAAAAGTTGATTGCTTGAAGTTTTGATGAAAGACTTAAAGCAATTGGTTTCTAAATAGAATAAATTTTTCCCTGGCTGAATGAGGCAAATAACGGAAAAAAACCAATTTGGAAAGTGTCTTGGTTAACTAGTTTGAGGCACTTAAAAAGCTGTTAATGTATGAACAATGATCGATAAATCCCATCGCCAAAAGGGGTTTGGGTGGATGTAGGGTTGGCTATTAGAAACAGTGATCATTAGATTATTAGAGCCAGTTACAGGGCTGTAACCATGGAGTTCATAAGACAATCCTGATGAAAGCCGAGCACGCATCACTGGATTATTCAGATCTATGCTTATTTTAAGTTTTTCTTGAAATTATATCCACTGCTTGCTTAACTACGGATCTGGACGGACGGATTGGCGCGCGAACGGACTGACGGACGGAAGGATAACGTTTTAACAATATCCTCCGCTTTTGACGGAGAATAATAACATGATACAGGTGACGTCAACCGTTTAGAATAAGAAAATGTCCATACTGTCCTTTGTAGAATGAACAGTGTCATAATTTAGGAACCAATGCTTTATTTGTCTTTTGAAATGAATACTTTTCCTTCTTATGTATGGTAATATCTGCCAGTGACTTTAGAGACGATAACATTGTATTAAGTGTACTTCTCAATAGTAAGTCATTATCCAGACTTGAAGACCTATGATCTGTCTTATTCAAATGCATAACTATGCTTATATCGTATATCAATCATACATGGTTTGCTTACCTTTAGTCTTATCATGGCTTGTGAAACAAAACCGCCGTTTATATTTTATAAGGTCATAATAAACGGATAGCAGGAAATTGCATTCGTAAGCAGGCAACGAACGCATTATACGTCGTACGCAGAAGTTTATGGTCTAATTAATCTGCAACACTTATTTCAATGCAATAGAAGTTCAATTAAGTGGCTTGTATGTTAAATACATTACGGGAGTCATTTCGCATCTGACTCTTAACGAAGAATTGCCAAGAAGGACAAGATATAATGATATTATAAGCATGATGATGAAATCAATGCCATAGTTATCTTACAATTATAGTAATGGAAATAAATGTATATGCCTTTACATGCGATTTGATGACGAATGGTGACAGAAGTAATTGTGCTCGTTAAATCAATTTCTAAATCATATAAGTTTTGTTTTAAGGGGTTTAGGGGTTTCATAACTGAATGTAAAATGGTATCATGCCTTAGATAGAACGGTTGAGTAGGAAAGCTCAATAGCTGTTGTAAGAGATGTAAAACGGTCAAAGTGCAGTGGTAGCGTTTTCGTAGGTTGCCAGACCATGTTTCACATCCGAGTATGAATGAATAAGTTTAAGTGAATAATAGATAGAATAAATGAATCTAATAAGTGACGGGAATAAGAAACAATGTACTTTTAATTGTATTTATTCAATATGCACCTTTAAAATGGCCTCTTGACATCACATTTTACATGGACTGTAGCCATTTAAAAACAAACACAAGATTGCAAGGTGTAAGTCGGAATTAAGAAATGACCATTCTAGTGACAATGTGATATAAAACATGTTGCTTCAACATGTTCTTGTCAAACATTTGGTAGGATATAAGAAAACTGTCAAATTCCAAGAAAGACAGTACATGTACTTACCAAATATATTGCGCAACAAAGTTTATCAGGATAATAAAATTCTTCTTAGATAGACAATAACCTAACTTCATTGATACTGCTGTTAGCTATAAATTCCATTACCGGATATTCTCGTAATTATTTCATAAATATTGTTTCATTGTAAATGATCGAGAAAACACGATACCATCTAGCAATAAACTCAACAAACGATATAAAGATATAAGGAACTACTTTCCTATAAAATCATCATCTTATAGAAGATTGTGTTTATTGTCAGGGGACACATTTATTTTACGTTATTTTAGTGGTTTACTGTAATATAACAATATATTATTAGCATAAAAACTCACAATATAATTTTATTTTTTGTTTGTCTTCCATAAAGTAGAGTGTTTACAAAACCTAGTTGTAAACACGTGTTACCTCGAAAGTACGTCGCGCGCTATTTTGCACAAGAGCTTGGTGTCATTAAGCGTTAAATAGTGAACAGACTAAACATTTTGTTCAAACATATACTTATTTTTTATGTAACTATTATTAATGAATCAATTTCAAAACTAGTCGATTATTATGCGTCAGTATTATTTTCCCAGCACTCAGATATTATCCATATAACTGTGACTGATTTTATATGTCCGAACAAAAATACCAGTCATCTGTTAAAATATGGCAGTGGCAATGAAGATATTAATGATTTTCACTGAAAATATACCAGAACCATTGGCGTTTAGAATTCAGATAGAGTGAATCATTTATATATAGTGACATGTATAATGACTAAATACTACCACTATGTGGAACTAAATCTAAATCCGAAAATTATTTAATCGAGAAATATGACTGAAACATATAATCTTACAATTTGAATTTGAATATTTTGTAAGTTGTAAATATGGAAATACTTTTCAACTCATATTTTCTTCTCGCTTTTTATGATAGAAAACATTGTCAGATATCCCCTGGAAATAAATCATCTGAAAGTAAAAGTCAAATCTTACATAATTTTTCATCATTTAGCCGAAAGAACAACGCCATAAAAAGACATATATATTTGCCAAACAAATGGCTTTTTATGCTTAAATTGTAGAACTTTATCACAGAAAATAATCATTTTGACAAGGAATACATTTATCATATTAAAAAAAAGAAGAAACAATTTGTATTTGATACATGAATGTGAAAGTTATTGTTCCTTATCCAAATTAAATTTTTGAATTTAGAGACTTGGATGCAACTTGCAATTTCTCAACAGCATAGGATTAAAAGCAGCATTCTGAATTTATGAAATGAATGTCTTCGCAGTTATTTCTCGCAGGCATTGCTCAAAAAGATTTCTCACCTTAAACGATCTTTAAAACATCAAACAACATAGGATTTTTCGAACTCTTGCTATGCCGTTTGAAATAATCTTAGTTTACATAAATGTAGTTTTTAAATCACATCTTGTTTAGTTAAGCAATTATCTGGCATCGTCTTTTCTAGTGGTTTAATCTCGGCAGCGTTTGAGTTTTCTAGCTTTTCCTTATATCTGGCAGTAAGTCCTAGCAAACTCATCATTCACTTTAAGTTTGTGCAAAGTCACAGACTTTTACCCTACTGCGTGTTGGATGTTTGAACGATACAATTGTTTCAAATTACAAAAAGCAATAATTCAAACAAAAGGAAGAGAAATAATATTCAAATGTTTCGATTTACCAATAAAGTTTGACCGATATCTGACTGGAAAGTAAAATGTTATTTTCTCCAAGGTTAAGATCTTTATTTTTGCATTCAAAAGTTTGCTTTTAAAGAATGAACTTTATCGCATATTTCTGTTGAAAAAGCAATAAAATACTACAATTATCTTTTTTGTTCATCGCCAGCTTGTCTAAATTTGCATTTTATGATTTTGTAATTCATTCTAAAATGCATCTTTTGTTTTCGCTATAGTAAATCTTGAACTCATATATTATTTAATCATTATGGGTGGGGTAGTGGAATAGAAAAGTGTAATTCTGGTAATTCTAGTTTGCCTCCGCTTATGAGAAAGCTTTGCAGTAAACATAGAAAGTCAAAGGGAACACTTGTGTTCAAGAAACAATAGTTTGAGGTGTTAATGTCTTAGCATTCTTAAATTTCTTTACATATTCCAAAGAATTTCTGGATAATTTCATTTCCTTTCCGAGGGTTTAAACTTTAAATGAAAGCTCATTTTTCTGCACGAATAAGTTGTACACTTTATCGGTTCACATTTAAAGTCAATTATTTGCTATATTAGAATATTGGTTTGAAATCCCCACTTTACTATTACGGGCACACCATTTATAGTGTAATGAAACAGAAATAAATCTGTCTAAAACAGTAATGAACGATATCTTGAATGGTGGCTCAAATACGTGGGAATGATTTCAATCCCCGATTACCCATTCCCTACATAACGTAATAATGGTCCATTATACTTACGCCAGATTAAAGCTAAATCGGCTGATTAGAATCGAAATATTAACCATTTGCTGGGAGTTCTTTCAAACATTCGCTGGAACGTGTTTTTATTGAAAATTAAAGCATTCAGCAGAGTGAATTATTCTACCCGGCGCTTAACGTCATGGGATTGCTTGAATTTTCGAAGAAGCATTTCAAGCCTTTGAATAGTTCTTAATTGAAAACCTGATAAACATAACATCAGCTGTTAGGAATAAGACCATGTTTACAATGTCCTTGGTAGAATGAACAGTAATATTGTTTATGAAAAAATGCTTTATTTGTCTTTTCAAATGCATGGTAATCTCTGCCAGCCGTCTTTCACTTTTTGTGACGATTAAATTACACACAAGAGGTATGCTTCTCAAATGTAAATCATTATCCTGACATGAAAGACATATCGAGCTGAATTGTTCAAAGGCAGAACTAGACTCACATTATATTTTAATCAAATACAGTTTGCTTTCCACTAGTCTTATCACAGTCATTAGTACGAGAACCTATTTATAATACATATACATTAGATCATATTCTAATGAGCCAATTCGAGTGCTTTAATATGATTAATGCACTCGGAAAAGTAGGCGGAGTTTCGGAAATGGAAGTAGCACCTTCCGGCTTTTCTTATTTACTCCGGGCAGAAAAAAAGTATAGAAACAGAAATAATATCTGTATAAATACATCAGTCGCATGAAAAAGTTGTGTTTATGAACATAAATATTATTTTTGATTGCGTCAAGTCAGCCTTAGAATACCCTCACCTTGTTTTCCTTTAAAAAGACCAAGACATTCAGCATTAACAATCATACAATGTTTTGATTCCGGGAGACAAAACAATGAATGAAAACGTTTACGTCATCACACTGACGTCATTACTCCACGTTAAAACGTTTAGTCCGGGACCCACGGCCCAAAATTTCACTTTACCCTACTTGGTTTCCTCCCCAAGGTTTGATGTTATTTTTGAACAGATGAGTGTCTACCTGTATGGAAACAAGTGTATGTAGAAAAATTTAGGCCGGCGAAAGTCTTCAAAATGGCGGAAACCAAGATGGCCGCCAAAATAAGTAGATATCCTAAAAATGGACTCTGTGTATTACATAATTCTAAAAACTATCACTAGCGCTAATTTACTTATAAAATCATATTTAAAGTTGAAGTTATATATTAGAAATTATGTTTAACGCAATTTTGACAGATTTTTTCTTTTTAATATCCATGTATCTTACGTTACGAGTAAGATATTTTGATAATTTCTTCAAATATTTCATTCTCATGATCAATTTTATACATTCTTTTGACAGAATCATCTGATAGTTGACTAAAATGACTATAAGTTATCAAACGACTCTAATACAAAATCCTTTTGTTAGAAAGTATACATAGGTAAACCATAGATTTACGTTTAGAGGATTTTATGTACGTGTACGTTACCATAAATAGCGATGTTTATTATGCTATTATAGATATCAATAGTGAGAATCGCTTCATAAAATAATGTGTTACTCGCTATTAAGTTTAAAGTATGCATTAGTATATGTTGGATATATAAATTAAGTCTAGCATGATACAGAAAAGGCATGAAATTTACGTTACAGTTTTTTTCAAATAAAAATACGTTACTTTAATTCTGAATGTTGACTACGTAGAATGGCTAAAATTTTTAGTTGCATCACTAACTGGAAAAATGACTCCTTTGACGTGAAATCTTCTGTGGAGTTGTTTTGTTTGATAATCATTATATAACACAGTATGTAACTTGCATTACCAATAAGACGTTCCGTGACTGTTTAAAGTAAAATCAATGATTTCATTTAGCATTACGTCCTGTTTTAATAAAGCTAGTTTTGTAAAAACGAAATTTTGATAACAAGAAATAGTTACACATGAAACATACTAAATCTATACATCCATGTTCATTCATAATAATACTGTATTATAACAAGTATAAATTACATTACTACTAATATTGTCAATAAAACTGTAATAATCTGACAGGTAAAATATTGATACAAATTGAAGCAAGAATACACTACATCTTTAAGAAATAGTGTAGTCTATTTAATTTTAAAGACGTTTTTGTGAATATTTTCATAAACATAAAATCAAAGATTGGTATGTATATATCCTGTTTTCTCGTGAGGCTAAGGGTGTAACTTTGTTACCTATAAAACAGTACACGTTTTAGCAACATCATTTTAATGTTATTTACGAGAAAAAATACATATTTCAGTTGGTGTCATCATAAATTACATTATTTTTTTCCTTTATATGAAGTTTTGCTACAGACCTTAGGTCTCCTCATAATCAGAAATGGGAAGAAAGTTTCACGTATTCCCAGGGATTTATGTTTGAGTCTCGGGCATTGCCATATTGTAGCATCCATAAACTTGTAAATGCCAAGGTGCATATCTTGGCATGATATGTTACACATGACATAAACATAAAAATAATCATAGACAGCAGAATAAAACAATATGGTTATAAAGATAGGTACCAAACGTAATGGTCCGCAACGTTGTAATCACCCTCATCACTCGAAAGTCACAAAACGTTTAAATTAATAGACTGTCATCAATTTGGGTGTAATACATAACTTATGATTCACACATATACAATTAGCTGACATCTGTTTTATTATTCAAATCCTTAAAGAAGATGTCCCTGAAAAATGAAAAAAATAATTTTGAGAGAGTCTTGACTGATTCTAATGCTCAACTACATTTCAACTGGGTGAGTACCTTGATGTTTTTTCAACTCGTTTGTAGGTTTGCCGTACCCGTCTTCAAGAATTGGTATTTGATACTTCTCATTAATCACTCATGGTCAGTTTGTGATGTTAAAACCTCACTTTTGTAGAAAATACAGCATTGTACGGAACCAATTTATAGCGAGGTTTGTTCGACAAATGCATTCCTGTAAGGCTAAAAAGATTAGCTGTGTCAATGAATTTAGTGATCACAGCATGATATAATGTAACTATCAGAAAATGATATCAGAAATAGCTTTTGCAACAAAAACTGAACTTTTAGAAAATATTATAATTTACGATTTTGTGAATTTCTCATTGAGAACTCTATGAGACAATGAAATTGCCATTCATCGCATCAACTTTATACCGAGTATTAGGACGATGAATGTTATAAAGATTTTATCCATTTCCATGAAATGATTTTGAAATGGCACTTGTTTGAGCTTGCACAAGCTTAGAAAAATTGATGAGTGTGTATGCACTTTAGTTACGGTAAATTTATATGGTGAATCAGTATATTCAACTATACAGACTGGTCAACCTTATAAGTCAGAGTCATTTATTTTATCAAAATATTTTCAAATTAATTGAGCAATATAACAATAAAATCACAACTTTTTCAAACGTAGTATTTATGATTATACCAGAATGGCGTACCTTAAGCTAAATATTTCATTCAGGATGTAGAAGGTTCTTGTTCAAAATTTTAGTATTGATGTGATTCGTTCACACTTTCTGTACTTCGAGACTTGGTAATGATACTTTTAGAACTGTCAAAAGAGCAAACACGGAGTGGAAATTTTTCTCCAAGTATTTAAATACATTATTTCAGAGAAAAGATAATTTAGTTTTTCCACTTTAAACAACAGCTAGATGATATTTTACAATTTTCCTTGATTTCTAGTACCTATATTATAAACATTCATGCGGCATTCATTTCAAAGAGTTACAGGGTTTGACGTCCAGCATTACATAAATACTGTGTCCAAATGAGTTTGAGCAGCTAAAAAATGGGTAGTATAACTTGTCAAGGCGGCACATGGAGGTGTGATAGCTTTATTATTTTTCTTTATTAGTTATAGTGCAGTATTTCTATATGACCTATAGTTGACTGATCTATCAAGCAAATGAATATGGCCAAAACATTCTACCATTAAACATTGCTATAAAGTTTTTTTGCCTCAAGGTCCGAAAAATATTAAGAAAAGCTGTCCGTAAGAAAGCATGTTCGACCATTCTCAGTGCTTGTCAATAGCACAAAACATTTATATGTAAATAGCAAAGCGAAATTCTGTTGACTTTCAAAGTATATAGTAGAAAATTGTAATCATGAAATCGTCAAAAGTTATCTGTAGTAACTTAATTGTTCGGTACCCCCGATTACTATTGCTAAGTTTCAATAACTCCGATAGGTGGTTACTGTAGTATGTGCATGGTGGTATGAGTATCTTGCACGCAAAACGTTAACCTTAGTTTCTAAATTCAACAAGGACCATACTTAATAGTAAATTAAGTCCGGAATTATCAAACTTAATTGTTTGATACGCCTGAACACTATTGGTAAGTTTCAAATAATTCACATATCAAGTGATTTCTGAAGTATACGCATGATAGTTCCTTCACTTGCTAACTTTAACAAAAGTTTCTTGCTGCAACAAGGGCCATAATTTGTAGTGAACCAGTCAGGAGTTATCTAACCTGCTTGTTTGAGTACCATGAAGTCTTTATAGAAGTCTCGTATAAATCACATAAATGGCTTACTAATATGTATGCATGATAGCACCTTGCATACAAAACTTAAATCATTTTTTCTGAGTCAAACAAGAGCTTAAATTCGAATTGAATTCTACAAGAGTCACCTCACTTAAATATCAGTCACCCCTGATGACAATAATGAAGTTTCAAATCAATGGCGTAAGTGATTACTGAAATAAGTGAGTTATAGTTACTTGCATGCAAACCTTCAACCAAAATTTCAAAATTTCAACAAGGGCTATAATTTGTCGCTCATGCAGTCAACAGTAATCTACTTGATTTCTGGAGACCAGATGTTTCAAAGATAACTAAGATATATGCCTAATAATAGCTTTCACATGACACTTGAACAAAATTTAGCTTGCATGCAAAATATTTACCAAACTTTTAAGTTAAGCAAGGTCCATAATTTGTAGTAAACTCAGCCAGTAGTTAAATAAGGTGATTATTTGATACCCTTAAAGACTATACTGAAGAATTAAATAAACCTGATGAGTGGTCAATAAGATAATTATTTGCATAATAGTACCTTGCATGCAAACTTTCTACATCAAAGAAGGGCCATAATGTGATTAAAATAAATACAAAATTTCATTAACTGGACAGTCTGGCACCCCTGAAAACATCAAAGAAGTTTCTAATCAATCCCATAAGTGGTAACTAAGATATTGCCATGATAGTACCTTCCATGCAAAACTTTAACCAAATTGCCGCAAAATTGACTGCTATAGCCCTCCTTATAGTCGAGCCACAAAAATGAATAAAGATACATGTTACACTATGATGCCATAGAGTTCTTATTCACTTGTTAATTACTGTGTCGGGTGAATTTTGTATATCATAAACTGGCAGTGGTACCGACTGTAACTGTATTAGCTCTAAAATATGCAAGATAGAGCTTTAAAATGAATAGTTAAAATAAGGTCAATTTCATATGATATGAAGTAACGTATCTTAATTCTTATATATTTCACTTTGAAAATGATACTCATGTGAATGTGATCAGTTTTTGAAGTGTAATTTGGATAAGTGAGGCCAAATAAATGATGTGTTTAAAAGGCAAAATGAACAGCCAACTTTAATTCTTTTCGTTAATTTTTTGTCTGGGATATCGTAAATTTCTTCCTATCAGTTCCTACTAATACTTGATAAAACATCCGAGGCTAAAGAGAAAGTTGCTATACTTTGTAAATAGCATTTTATCACTGTCCAGGGCTTTATACTTTAATAGGTAGTGTAATCATACTTTTATTCAAACTGTATGTGGTAATATCAAAATACAGACAAGACTGATGCATAATTAATTCTTATTTTGTATTATTTACATGCAATATGTTGTTCCTAAGCCAATATAGCTCATACATTTTGTAAGTCCCTAGGTCTGAAGTATAGGTACATTGTATTTATTACGTTTTTTTGTTTTTACGGGTTTGAAGTTTGAATTTAAAATCGAATGTAATATATATACTTTTTATCCATAACTTATATGACTATACATTTATATAACTATAAATTTATTGATTATCATTGAATGAATGAATAAATGAAGCATATACGTTCTAATATGAATAAAGCAATCTATGCTTTATAGTAAAATATTACACATTAAAGTATACAATATCAGTGTAAAGTAAATTACATTAAATATAACACAGCAGTATAATATCTGGTAGCAATTTTACAAATATTCTTTGGTAGTTATCTTGCATGAAAGAATGTGTCGCCGACTGCTGAAAATATTAAATTTATAATATCTAAATACATACTTGAAATTAAAAGATTTTACAATTTAGTCCACAGTAACATGAACATGCAATATATTTCACATATAGAATGTATATATACTCCCAATTTCTCAGAAAATGAGTTTCCTTAAAAGAACAGGCATGACCTCATGTCAGTTTGAGTCACTTGAGTGTAGATACTTTGTTTTAAACTTAGTCTGTTTAGAATAATATAAAACTGTAATGAAAAGTAACATATTTTATTTTGTTATGTAAATTACAACGTTGAGATGAAATATCAGGATACATATTGCAAAAAGCAGAGAACTTATTACAAAATGTCACAGAGCTGGTAAATTGTCTCAACAGAAATAGTTGAGGCTACAGTTTTTACATTTGAACTATGAATAACATAATTCTTTAACACAGACGCAAATTTTCTTATGGTAACGTAGAGTCAGTATCTTATGCAAATGCGTGTAATCTTTATTATCAAGCATAGAGCAATCTTAAACTGTTAAATTTCCTAGTGTGTAACAGAAAAGACCAAGATAAAGTGATTATTACTTTCTGAAAATAACAGTTTGCCGTTTAAATTAGTAAATAATTGTATAAGGCATACACTTTATTATTGTAACGGATGTTACAGACCTTTTAATAAGTAAAAAAAAAAAACATCACCAAAATTAAGAGCATGCTTATATAACGGGTATACTAATAAAAACAAGTAAATTGAATGAAAGAGGCATTTGAAAAATTACATTACGACATTTAGCTAATAATTAAACATTTAAAAGAAAGTTTAGTGATTTTGGCGGCCATCTTGGATTTCCGCCATTTTGGGGACTTTCGCCGGCCTAAATTTTTCTACATACACTTGATTCTATACAAGCAGACATCCCTCTTTATAAAAATACCATCAGACCTTGGGGAGGAAACCAAGTAGGGTAAATCATTTTTTTGAGGCTTTTGGCTCTTTGGGTCCCGGACTACGTTGTACAGTTTAAATTAACGGTACGCATTTAAATCGATTGTCTGCTTTGTTCTGAATCTGACGTCTTCTGCATAATGTCACAGACAGGTGTTTTTTATATTTTATTTATTAGATGGTTAAACTAAAATAAGTATGTATAATACAGTTATGTATGATATCTTGAATAGCTGCCCGAATAGGGGAGTGTAATCCAACAGCCACTATTTATGCTTTTTTACACATTACCGCCGTGCTGAAAAAAAGGTCCGTAGTAGTTACGATAGTTTTCAAAAATTCGGCTTATAAGAATCGAAATAATCTATGTCTTGGAGTGCTTTATCGAAATTGAAGCATTTCCCGTCGGTAATGTGCCTGTGTAATAATTCACTCGGGCTTCGCCCTCGTGAATTATTCCGCCAGGCACATCACCTCCTGGGAATGCTTCAATTTCGATAAAGCACTCCAAGCCATAGATTATTTCTTAAATAAACTGATTGCAGGAAATCGAATTCGCAAGCAGACAACGAATGGAATTGGTTGCCATATGCAGCAGAAGTTTATGGACTAATTCGTCTGAAACATTTAGTGTTAATGCAATAGAAGTTCATTATATTAGCCGATATGAAAAATTACACAATACGGGTTCTGTTCAGATCTGAGTTTGTACAGAGAAATGTCGGGAAGGAAATGAAATTGAGATAATCAGTATGATATAGTAATGTGGTTCTGAGTTGCCCCTAGCTATCTTACAATTACAGTAATTGAAGTGAACAATTCAATGGCCTTGTTTCGACAAAAATTGAAGATACAAGTAGTTGTTTTCGAACATAGCAATATCATTTATAAGTAATCGTTTAGTGCAGTTCGAATTGATTTCTTCTTTCCGGTTTCGAAATGAAGTTTCATTGCTGTATTACATTTTCTATCTGTCTTCATAAGGTAAATAAGTATCGGAAATGGTCATATAAATGTTTGATCTATCACGTTATCTCAAAAGTCATTTGATGACAGCACTAGTGCGATAGCAATTTTATGACTGGTCAACATCACTTTAACAGAAACACAGGACTAAACAATGGATTTGTTTTGCGGAAACCGTATTTAGAAACTAAGAAATGACAATTTGTAATGACAGAATATTTACCGACTATTTTGTCTAGATATTTTCCTAGCACATATTGGTAGGATATACCAAACCCGTTATTTCTGAGAAGAGCACACTGTAGAGCAAAGTTAAATTTCACATATATTGCCCTCAATTCATGCATAAGCCGGATCTATTTTTGAATAGTTAATATCTGTATAACAGACGTAATGTACTAATTATCTGACATGGAATGTTTCCTCTCTAATACAAAATATTTTTTTTCTTATATCGTTATCTTTAAAACAGACATGACAGGCAATTATAAGACCCACGCCCCTACCTCAAAGGTCAAGGTAACGCTTGAATGTAATGGAATCCTGTATATAAGCTTACATTCGTGTCCGGACTGTAACTTTGTCATGCACTGATTGATTTTAAAATAACTTGGCACAAATATTCTGCACATCAAGCCGTTGTGTCGCTTGCAAGAGCCACGTCCCTACCTCAAAGGTCAAGGTCACATTTAGAGTTTATAGGTAATGGAATCCTGTATATGAGCATACATTTGTGTCCGGACTGTAACTTTGTCATGCATTGATTGATTTTAAAATAACTTGGCACAATTGTTCAGCACATCAAGAAAATGTGTTGTGCGCAAGAACCACGTCCCTACCTCAAAGGTCAAGGTCACACTTAGTGTTTAAAAGTAATGGAATACTGTATGAATGGTAATTCTGTCACGCATGGAAGGATTTTAAAATTACTTGGCACAATTATTGAGCACATTGAGAGGACACAGACTGTGAAACATCTCTTTCGGGGGCATGTTTCACTTGTTGGGGCAGCTCTTGTGTGTCAATATTTTTCAGCATCTATCGGTATTTAGTGCGTTCAATAAAACTGCTGGTTTCTACGTGTTACCGACAAAGATTTGCTCATTCATCGCTGTTAAAAGAAATGGGGCTTGTATGATTTAAAACTTCTTTGGCTTATTTGACAGTTTGCTTATCTTTTATAATCATCTATATAAATAAAATGAATAGTATCAACGTAAAACATGTTTGCGTTTTCCGGATATGTATTTTCGAAAGGCGGTGTCTGAGAACTTTTTCTTGTAGTTAAAACTTTTAATAGTTGGTTGTTCTAAATCCTGAAATTTCTGATTTTCGGTTTTAGGTCTTCAGAAAGCTTATCATTCCTCTGCCTCCGTGTTTACCACATTTTCTAAATTCATTGATAATTGTTTTTTGTCTACTTAGGCACTTATAGATGACACTTCTATTCTTAAGAGTGTATTCTGATATTACGGATTTTAAATTTCCACTTTTAATTCTATCTTCTGAGAAGAGAGTTACTGTCATTTAAACAATTTTATCTTTCTGTATCTTGTTTTGAAACTGAGTTTGCATGTAAATGTGTCATACGTTCACTGGAAAGAAGATTTGAATCAGCAGATAGTTACGTAACGAAAAAGAAGCAAGACGTTTTAAATTTAATAAATATCTATCAAATAATTGGAGTTGAATACAAAATGTATTAATGATACAATATTCAGATACTTAAAAACAGTATTTCAGATCAACATTTGCTCATGCCATGTCAGTTAAAGACCTTTGGTGCCAGTGTAATATTGTCCACGAAAGAATATATTGATATGCTATCATTTCAGTAAATAAATTGTTTACACGTATAACTTTGGATTTTCACTTATACATGTATAGGAACAAAATACCAACTCTTATTTAAAGTGCACAGTATTTGTGCAGTTATGAAGGCAAAATGACATAATCCCACTGACAGAACAGACAAATGTGTACATACAGCTAATGGTACAGCGTGATTTACAGAATCCTGTCAGACACATAGACATTTACAAAGAGGCAAACTATTTTATGGCTAGAAAGGTCTTTCACTGACAGCATGAACAAATGCTGTATATACAGCATCTGAAATACAGTGTATATTCTATTCGAAATACTTGTTAGACATTTCTTACTTCAAATAGCTTTCTTCATTGCGCAACAATCTGCGATTCTAATCTTCTTTCCAGTGAATTTATGACACTGCAAACTAAGTTTCAAAACAAGATACAGAAAAGCAAACTTAAGCTTTCTAAAGCTATTCAACCAGGAACACCAAGCCAGGTTTCTAAAACAATCAAAAGATGTCTTAAATTAAAAACTAGTCAAAGGACAAAAAGACAAGGAACGAAGTGGTTATTTCTTACTTTAAGAAACTATGTCATAGAATTTTCATATCTGTCTACAAATCAATTTTAAGCCATAATATGTGTTGTAATAGAATGCTATACCCATTTACCTTACAAATATGGTTATACAATTAAAACAAATTTCCAAGATCCATGGTATTGTTTCGTCAAACAGACAACAATGTAAAAAATGCAATAACAGTTTTTGGATTAAGGCGGTTACCTCTAGCCTTGTTCAAAAATTGTAAAGCAAAAGTAAATATTATTACATTCAGTGACCCAATTAATCAATGTAGAAATCTTGTATTTGTTTAGAAATTTAAAAGACCTTTCAAAATTATATTGATTAACATACAGTCGGACAACCGAGTTCAGCGACATCTTAACCTACCCGACAAAAATGTTTTTTTTCTAAACTTGGGTGCTACTTAAATTTCTTAACAGAAAAAGTGAATCTTATAGTTAAATTGATGTGGACCGAGACAACTTTGAAACACATGAAATTTTCCATTTATTAAATCAAAACACTTAATTAGGTCAAATGTCAGGATCGGTATAAACATTTTTCTGTTAAAACGTAAGAATGTGATTATATCTGGTTTCGATTAAAGTTTACTGTAACAATTGAAATAAATGATTAATGCTAAGTGTACAAAGAAGGAATACCAAAACTAAGTTAATAAAAATTGCTACTACTAACATGTAAATCGAAGCTAAAAAAGAAAACTACATTGTTTCTAAGCTTACACGGAGTCCTTTAGATAATAATTTTAAAAACATACATGTATGTTATATGTTTAAAGCAGTATTTTGTTTTGCCAATATGATTCAGAAAAATCAAAATAAGCTTCACTTTATCTCTAATCGGCACATCTAGATAAATGCGAAAAATCATACTTTTCATAAAAAGAAGATAAAATGCTTTAAGATTAAACATTATTATTGTGGAAAAAAACATTATCACAAATGATATTGATCGAGAGATGAAACGCAAATAAAAACCCCCTGTCTTTGCCATTCACTCGTTAAAACTACCACTGGTTGATTCAGATTATCAGCTCATGAATGTGCTTATTTTGAGAGTATGGTGACGATAGGGTGTGCGTGTTTGCATAAATGTTTCGTATTGACATTAATCACGAGGTACTATCATATAAAACTTGAAGACAAAAGAAGCACAGCGTAAAAACCAGAAAACACCAACAAAAGGTTATACCATGATTTGTTCATTGTTATCCACCGATATTTGCTGATATATTCTCATTAGTCTCAGAAAGATTTACGGCTTCCTGATGCAGACATCTATCTTGCAATCATAGCGATTGACGAATCATTTAAACAAAATGCGTGCAGATTTATTACCCTTTTTATAATCATTGCTTGAACCAACCAAGCTATTAAACCTCAAACAGCTTGGTTTTATTTGCCTGTTTTGCCTAATTATTTCGAAAATTGGTTCGTCAGTGATTAACCTGATGTATATTACACAAACTGTCACCGGTCATAGAATATACAACTACAAGAAATGTTATTCTTTCGAGCCACCTGTTAAGGCTGTGGTTTTATGTTGGCAAAAGTGTCTTTTAGTTGTCTTGATGAAAATAATAAACCATTTTCCTTCCTTTAATCTCGTTTTCTGCATCACATACTTAATGTCTGATACTTCTTTCAAAAGTCAAAGTTTTATCGGTATCATCTTATTACGTTTTATATGTCAATGTGACACTAAAGTCTACTTGAAAATTTTATTCCACAGTGTTTGTTTGATGGGAGTCTCCTGCAGCAGTTATTTGAAGCATGAAAATATAAGTCTAGAGCTGGACAGATTGTTACATGGATACGACAGGCGACTCAGGCCTGGGTATGGAGGTAAGAACTATATGGAACAACTGCAGTTTGCTTTAAACAAAAGTCCAGTAATCGAGGCGAAAAACTGAATTCAAGATATTACCAAAGCTAGTAAAAATCATGTAAATACAAACTTTATGCTGAAGTCTACTGGCGATTATATTTTTTTTCATAACATCACTTGAAATATATAAGGTTTGTCATGTTAGATATCGTTAGGTAGGTTCAGTTAAATAAATGTTATTGAATCTTTTATAGGCATCGTCCACTCATTGCATTTGTATGTATTAAACATAGATAGAAACTCGATAATGATTTCAAAAATTAGTTGTCAAATTTCAGTTCCAGTCGCACAATTTCTGCAGCGACGTTTTAGTTGAAAGCAAATATATCTACATATGTTATAGATCGGCGCTCTGAGTTCTAACTGGTATTTAAACTAATAAAAGGGGTTGTCGATGATCAGTTGATTACTAAATATTTATAAAACGTGATTAAATATAATGTTAACGCACATGCACCATATCATAGGGAGTTCAGTATTGTGGCATAATTAACCGGTACAAATTTGCCATAACAATTAATTTTTACAATTGAATTGAAAATATATTTTGAAATGCCCCAACATCCCAAACGTAAAAACCATCTACATATGTTTCAATGTTTTGCTTCATCCCCAGAATTAGAGCTTTTGGTTTTCTTACACCAGGACAGGTATTGACACCTGCTTTATAAGTTTACATACCCATTAAAATTCATTCTTTGATTTATACAGTTTTATAAGTTTTATTTTATATCTAAGTTTTGTTATGCCTTTTTACTTTTTACGACGTTTAATTTTAAAGATATCAAGTAACGAAGGCATACCCTAGATGAATTATGCTCAGACTATATGCCAACCTCTAATTTTCATGATGCTCATTTTATCAAATTTTAAGACACTTTGAAAGGTTTTTCTTATAAATATGCGCATAAATCTATTTTTAGCTAGAGGGTCGAATGTTTGTTTAATTAAAACAATAAGGAAAGAAAGATAAAACAAAAAATATTATTAATTTGTTGCTTTTTTCTTCAGAAAAACCTCTGGTGATAAAAACAGATATATTGGTGCGTTCAATGGGCCCAGTTAGTGAAAGAAGCATGGTAAGTTTACACATTGGAATATGATATGATACAGTACCAGTACAATCAGAGCCTTTCACTTTGTCAGTCTTACCTTGTAGGAATGCATTCTTATGCATTCACTGTATTTGTAGCAATTGTTTTATATGTGTCTGTCTAGAGGACTAAGTAACAAATACCAGATCTACCATGCTATATAACATAACAACCCTGTCTTATCCTAGTTCCTCCGCTTCGTAATTTAAAAATCCGACCTGGCGCAGTGGTAATGCGTCCGCCTAAGGAATAGAGGGTCCTAAGCTCAATCCCAACCAAAGCCATGGTGGGTGTAAACAAATTGCATCATTTCACAAGATCGATACATAGAGTAATATTTAAAAATTTGTGAATTTCTTCTGTGTTGTACAACGGTTTGGAAATGTTACACTATAAAACAGTCCTAACTGTGAACTGAAACACTTTGTTTAACAGTTGCTATATTTCAGAGACAATGAGGTCATATGAACCCACCATCATGTTGTAGATCATTCATATTATAACATAACTTTCTAAGTGTCCAGTGAAAACATTTATCACACTTATGCCAATCAACAATTGTGCTGTATGGTCATTTGTCTAGACGTGGCTGCCTCTGTCAACACTGCTCGTCTGTGTGTGTGTGTTACCATCTGTGTCATCTTCAGTACTAAGAACAATGGAACCAGGCCAGATGTTCATGGCAAAGATTCAAATGAATGATTTTTACATGAATCTCTCTCTCTGAATAATTGGATGTTTGGTTGACAAAGTGTTGTCGTGTACAACATTACCATTATGACACACTTTTTATTGTGGCACACATTTTCTCTTTTTGTGATTTCATTGCCCTTTGAATTGCAGTCAGTCTCTTTATATTCGGTTTCAACAAGAGGAAAAAGTAATCTCAGAAATGGCAGAACTTGGTTCTTTGTAGAAATTCATTTAATTGGCAGAAGGGCTACTACTTAGAAATCAAATGTTAGCCCTTTTAGTCATATATTATGACTTATTTTCAAAGGGGTCCATAGTTGAGATATTGTCAAACTGATGGAAGAAACATTTGAAATTGAGAAGAATATAAATAATAATAAAATATGTTCAGATTTACGTATAATACTATAATCATAATAAAGTACCGACTACAATAAAGCTTTATAAATTGCATTACTAATAACAAACATAGGTAAAGATCACGGCTATCTGAATGTCAGTGCAAAATGAAATCCTTTACAGAAAAAATGTGATTTCTTTTACATCTTACAATACTCTCGATATATCATTGAATCTCGTATTTTTTTCGCTAACTCTGATATCATGGTTTTATTGCTGGGATTGCATGCTAGGCTACCATGACGTTGTGTATCAAGAGATTTCGCTGATAAATTTAAGACGAGAAAATACCATGAGAATTGCCTGTAAAGGAAAAGAACAAGGGTATATATTGAAGCATAATCTCTCCAAGATATGTTAGATCTTTCCGGATAATTGATACATTCGCTCGTCGTTGCTAATGTATTCTACACACTACTGTTACCAATTTAAAAATGAATCTTTAAGGAAATCAATTTAATTTCTACAAGCTGAACGTACATCGTTGGAATCTCTTAGACATTCGTGTTTTGTCTATGATTTATCGGAGTAAGCACACCGCCAGTCACCTAATTTTGCTAATTCTAATTTTCTGAGCGGCACAATTGAGTCAAATAAAATTATGTATTTTTTTGAAGAAAATATCTTTACAGTACAATTGTAAGGCTCGAAAGAAATATTTTATTAATAGAAAATATTTCCTAAATCAAGTTACTTCATAGCCCCTGGTAAAAACGTACGTTATTCATGAGCAGAAATCACTCCCCATTCATTATAGAAACAATTTATATATTTCACCCTTGAGTAAAATTAATTTGACAGGCAAGAGATAAACGACAAATGTAGATTGCAACAGATGGACTGATTGATAGGAATGGCGTGGTTAAACATAGGGAATCACATTTTTCTTAGTTTTCTTTATTAGCTGCGTATTGTTCTCAAATTTCTCAATATTTTCAGATTACCCTTTCGTGTCGCGAATTTTACGTTTCCAAAATAAACTGAAAGAAAGCTGGCCAATCATTTAAGCCAGTTATTGGTTAAACATTTAAATAAAAACAAACATCTTATTTTCGTTTTTTTCTCAGAAATTATCCTACGAAAACGAACTCTTCCTCTTTTCAGACACGAGCTCTTTAACAGTACTATCCACAATGGGAGTTCTTGGTATTTTAGGACAAATAGTTTAAAAATTGAAGTGACATTTGACAATCTTAACTGAAGTTTGGTTTAATGGTGTTACTTGTCACTTTGACCATACTAACACCAGAATTGCGTCAGACACCTTTGATATATTTGGTCATGAAATATGTATGGCTTGCTTTAACTAACAAGACTATCACAGAAAACTCATTTTCTTTGAGATCTTAGGTGATGCCTCCGTGTATGTCCTGGGCAAGCATGACATTTGGGTATTGGTGGACGCCAATTAGGGCTATATATTTAAAAAAACCTTGCTTTAATACGTTATTTTTCGAGTGCTGTGGGCATCATGCTGCATACTGTAAAAAACTTTATATTTTCGCGATGTTTTAATTTTGTATACATTAGCAAGTTTTTTTTTAAATTTCGCGAGCGAGGACCATTATACATGTAAAGTCATTGTTTGTTTGCTATTTTAGCGAGTTTGATAAAATCGCGAGTTCATTCATTCCTGAAAATAAGCGTAAAAATCCTCGCGAAAAACGACTTTTACATTGTTTCATGACTGCAGGCAGTTTGATTTAAGATAATGGCATGTTGGTATTTCATAGAAATATGTCCAGTATTTTGTAGTGGTAGTTACATTAGAAATAGAAGCGGTGGTTGCAGCAGTACTGCGAAGAAGTGGGTAGTAGCAACAACAGCGTGTGTAGTAACAATATTACAAAATATTTGATAAGCTATGAACCGACCGAATGAAAATACGCGCACATTTGTAACATTTCAGGATTACTCGATGGATTGCTACTTCCGGCAGCTCTGGATTGACGAAAGGCTTGCTTTAAATGTATCACTTCCTAACATATCTCTGAACATAAAAGTCTTAGAGCGTCTTTGGTACCCAGACACTGTGTTTCTCAATGGTGGAAAATCTTTCGTTCATATGGTTCCGATGCCTAATAAATTCTTCCGTATTAACAAAGATGGATCTGTTCTATATTCTCAAAGGTAAGACGTTCTCGGAGGTAAGGCACACATCATAATCTAAACGTGTCTACCAGTCTTTGCTTAACAGGCGAACAAACAGATTCATTTGCATTCTTGATGTTTTGAGATTAAAATATATACTACATGTGCTGCTTCCTAAGATAATATAACAGCAGAAAGTGTCATTTTTACTAGGATTACGTGATACGCCTTTTTTAAATTATGATATGTTAAACAACTTTTGATCAACTAAGAAGCCAGATATTTCACTAAAAGGTGCAATATCTGGCTTGTTAGTTCTTTTAGACATTGAATAAGTTACCAACTAATGCTAGATCACTGCTATGTAAATAAAATGTTGTATATCTATGTTTATAAATTAGCAGACTGTTTTGAAAGCAGTTCTTTTAAATTAGAAGATAACATTGTATTCTTACAGACTGACAATAAAAGCAACATGCAAGATGCGACTAGAGAAATATCCTTTGGATTCTCAGAACTGTCAACTATACGTGGGAAGCTGTAAGCGTATTTAAGTGATATGAGTATTTAACTGCTTTTCCTTCTAAAACAATTTTTAGAAGTTTTAGCCATAGAAAAGAGGTGGTGGCGCGTTTGGAGAGTACCGGGTTCGATCCCAAACAGTGCCACCACAGTTGTGTCCTTAGGCAAGACACATATATTTCCGCATTGTCTATCCTTCTTCGAGATAGATTTCACCTGGAATGAGTCTGGAGACCGATTAATCTAATTTTTAAGAACTTGTTTGGCAATCGGGAATAAATAAATTAGTATAGATTAAGAATAGAAACATTTTTTAAAATGCAGTTTCTGTTTTGAAGTCATAAAATCAGAGAACAATAAGAAGGTGAAGTAAATAAATTGATGATTACCTTTCAGCCTACCATTCCAAAAAGGGAAATGAATGAAGCTCGACAAGAAAATGTGAAAAGTACTTAATTTAATCAGTGAATATTTTTCATGGCAAGGTTACTTTATAAATTGAATTGAGCGGTAACAGTTAAAAGTCCCAAGACATTTGAAAGCAGACGGAATATTTCAAACGGGAAAAAAAACCCATAATTTTTAATTGATTATGTTTCAGCTTGTTTAACGAAAAGTAGTTTATCTGGAACGTTTACATGATTAGTAAAACATATGTATCATTAATAGCAATCAACTTATGACTGTAAATCTTATCGTGCAACAGCATGATTTTATAACTGCTCATTTTCCCTACTGTAGACACGATATGTTCATATCTGTTGCAAAACGATATTTGAATCACATCTTACTCATGAAATACGTATTAGTTTATACTTTCCGACCCTTTCCGCAACAATATCTTTCTTAATATCAGTTCCGATGCTAAACTTTGAGACACTGAAATTTCATGTCCTGTTTTCTTAAAATTATCCACTGGCTAAATTTGTCTTGCTGGTAATTTTACCTAACGGTATCATTTGAAAGTCATGTCTGGTCAATACTTACGGATTAAATCAGTTTCAACAGACATGGTTACGAGCTAGAGAAGTGATAAAGCAAACACATAAACCATCTTCTTTTGTTGTCTGTAATTTGACGACATAGTGGTTACAGATTTCATTTATACGCAGACAAAACAAAACATACCAAAGTAAATCACCATTCGAGAACCATACAATCATCTGATATGACTCTATGTAAATAGACATAACCTTAGGCAAAAGGTATTAACACTGATACAAGTCTATGTATTTGACAGTGAATCGATGTGAAATCTATGTATACACATGTTGTATTTTCGACATTCCGGCATATAAACATAACTGAATACAATTTATTTACATGTTCTTCTGCCATCCATCATACCAATGCGACAAAATTAAATATAAAATGTTGAATTTTCGCCTAAGACAAATGGTAATACCCATGCTTTGACATATTCGATACGGCCAATCCAGTTAATTCATTTAACTACAAATACAAGGCGACTTACTGAATCAGTGCATGATAGATGACGTGTGAATCATTCAGGTCTTTCTCGTGAAAAAAAATCGGACATTTTTGCAAATATTTTTTTCTCGGACTACCTTAATTATTTTACGCTGTGAAACTACATTGTATGTATTTGTCACCATTAGTATTGCTAACAAAAACATTGAATCATAGTTTTGACAATTTAGTAGGAGGACCATACTAGTCACTGGTTTTTACCATCTTCCTTTACTATTATGTTTGTTTCAGTCATTTGTTATGATCATTTTACAGTGTCCGCCCTACCACTAGTGATAAATTTATTACAAGACAGTAGCAAGGTTTCATTCATATACCATCGCCTAAAAATGCAAAGTAAAATCGCCTTAGACCACCGGGTCACCACAACAACCCCATGTGGTCTAATTTATTTCAATTTTGCTCAAGGTAGATCACGTGACAATAAACTAAGTACATGTATTTTATCTTATTTTGCTTCCAACAAACAAAGAGTATGCTTCAAACAAGCAAAGATAATAATATAATTTTTCAAACAATCTTTATATTGTGTTACAGTGATGAACTTGAAGCGATATTGTTTTTTTTCCAGTCGCCTATTCCACTGATGACGTCATTTACGAGTGGCGTTTTGGGCGCGAGAATTCGGTTGAGATTGCTGCTGATATGACGCTGTCACAATTTACCCTACTACAAGCACCTTGCTTTAATACCACGTCATTACTTCGTGGAGGTAATTATGTATATTTAAGTGAATGCATATAATCATGTATATGTTTACTCAATGTGATTAAAACATATCCTTTTGGGAGTTTAATTAACTGAAACTAATGCTTGCACAGTTCATGCAAAAGAACAAAAAGTGCCAGTTATCAAAAGATCAAATATAAATGAAATGAAAAAGATTAAATTAGAACGTCCTGGTTTAACGGTGGAAAATAAATAGCGGTTATTGAAACAAAACGTATATTCACCTTTGGATAATTTCAGCTCCGCATTCCGTGCTGTCAATACACTTTTATCTCCAACGACACATGGGTTTCTTTTTGATAAATGTTTACGTACCTTGCTGTCTTCTTGTGGTTTTGTCATGGGTTTCCTTTTGGATAAATAGAGAGGCGACATCGGATAGAATCGCTCTAGGTAAGTCACACCATTTCAATGTCTCTTGTCCCATCAATGATAGAAGATCTGCTTGACGTATACTTATACTTTTAGAAAACATTCATGCATACCGGAAATGTTTTACTCGGTTTACATTTCGATTACGACATTTACAGAGTAATATTCTGATTAAGACCAATGTATAAACGTTTGAAGTTCGTCTTTTAAAATATAGGACAGTCCGTCCTTAAATATTACTAGGGTTTTTGCAATGTATACATTTACTCTGTATTTATGATTAAAGAATACCTTAATGAAATGCAAATTATGATGAATGCCTTTTTATTACTGTAAATTTAAACTGTAGGTACGATGACCGTGCTGACCATGACCTTTATAGGGTTAGACAACCGAAACGATTTACCAAGAGTGTCATATTCAACCGCACTTGATATCTATGTTGCTATATGTTTTGTTTTCGTGTTGGCGACAATCATACAATTCGCTGCTGTCCATTACTACACTAAATTAGGCTATGGAGAAGGACCACAATTAGCAAGATACATAGCAAAAGAAGTGGAACTTGAAGAAATATTAGAAGATCAGGTAAATGGTTTGGCTAATTTCACCATACTCTAAAGGGAAAATAGAGATTTTTGTTTAAATTAAAACTACAATTATTTTTGCAAGTGATTCATGTTATACAACTGCAAATGATGATCATATGCAAAGCACCAGCTTACGTTGCAGAAAAGGCAAAAACATATTTATTCTAGGCTGGTATTAGCTTCACATTCTGTTACTGCCTGTACAAATTTTTCATTTATTATTTAATTAAGGCTGGTGAAGATGCACAAGGTGGCAGTGAATCAACAAAAGAAAATGGCCATAAAAGACACATCTATGTAAAGCATAGAAAACCGAAGGAATCTGCTTTATTTAAGTGCTGGAACTGTTTCTTTGGGACCAAGAATGTGCGACACACTAACATGTTTGCGAATGTATTAGGACTAAACAGTGTCAGTAAAATTGACAAAATGTCGAGGATTATATTTCCAGTTGTGTTTTTTGCCTTTAATATTTTGTATTGGTGCATTTATCTGTCAGATACGTCACAGCTGTTATAGCAAAAGAATGTCACGTGGTGTTGTAGGAAAATAATGTTGTCGCGTGGTATTGTTATTTTCAGCGGACTTACGAAGATTATAGAGAATTTCCAGCGCAAGTTCGATTTATTTAAAACTTGTAAACGGTAACGCCTGGCTATAACTAATTATGTGTAAATTAATGTTTTGGTAAATAAAAACGGTGCCTTGTATTTGGACCTTAGTTTCTTTTGACTTGTTCGGTTAATGCAAATATAATCAAGTGATTCAATCAGTGATTCCAATACTGATTAAACAAACGGTCAATGGTCTTTTTAATTACATAAATGCCATTTCAGTTTTATAATCATTAAATTAGTGATTTGACATTGTCCCTATTATTTGCTCGAGTGAATTCGTATACGAAAGACAGAGGACAACATTTAATAACTTATTAAATGACTTGTTCGATATTAGCCCTGTTATTTGTCCGAGGACATGCCTATTGGCCTATTGACCTGAGTCCATAGGGCGAGTGCCGATTTGAATGCCAGAGGACAAGTACAAAGCCAATATTAAATCACCCAATTAATGACAATTTAATTAAATAACTAATCAAACAAAAAAATTATTCATTCTATATACAGCATCATCTCCAAACTGACATTTTGCTATTTATTACATTTATATCTATTTATATAATTTATATATGCAAAACAAAAATACTAATTTTGTTTAAAAATAATAACAGATCATCTGAACATCAATACAGCTGGGCCAAATACTGTATGTATTTCAATGCACATTTTATGTATTACACGTCACAGGTGGAATAAGATAAAGTATTCGAACTTTTTCTTATTTGGCGTATGTATAAACTATTACCAGCAGAGGCTTTACCGCAGATGATTTAGGATTATGTACCTACACGTACATGTTTTAACAGTTTAGTATTAACCTCAATTAAATGCTTAAGCCTTTTCGAGACCGATATCACATTTGCCGATATTTCCGTAAGGAAGACTATTAAGACGCTCATTTAGAGATGACCATTAGACAATTTGATAGCATTCCTTTATCCCAGCACTTTCACTGACAGCCACGAAAGAGATGGCAAACGATAAAATCGACTTGGTTTGAAATTGTTCAGACTAAAAACTAAAATACATAGGTTTTAGTTCCTGGATAAATACGCAAACTTGTCTAACACTGGTATATTACAATGCTTACTTTAAAACTGAGTAAACTTGTTTGCTTGACAAAAATCCCCAGCGACTTGGTTAAATGGAAAATATTGTAGGTACTTAATATACGCATACAAACTTGAGGCGGAACTGAAATGGTGGTAAGTAGGAAGTGTATATAATAACATACTTTTGTAATTAAATGTGTCCCTGAATATTCTACCAGCGGTGTTTGAAAACTTACCTTTAAACAGTTATTTTTTTTTATATACAAATCGTTATTATTGGACACAATTTGGACTCGTAAAAGCACGAAAATTTATTGAATACATCATATTGTTTGTTATAAATACTTTCAAAATTGTATATTCTATAGCCGTTATAGCATATATATATATGTCATATTTAAGTGAGCGGGGCAAATTCGCTGAGTTATCAGTAACTGTTCAAAACACATTGGAATTTGTGAAAATATAAGCACCCTTCTAAAGTGTATGCATACACTTTTTGTAGTGTGATCTTGACTTCATTCACGTTTTTTTCTACAACAAAGAAGTGATAAACTATAAAAGAATGTGATAATAATTCAAGAGCAAAGACATTCAGGGAAATTTTACGTTTTACTGGATGAAAGAAAGATTTTATTCACGGTACTTAAATAAATAAATTTAGATGGTACAAAAACTTCCACAAAGACCCTACTGTGCTGACGTGATACAAGAAGATCGGATTGTACGGCAATAGCTAAGGATGATCGGATTGCCTGCTACAGGAGGGACACCAAAAAATACTTTTTGTTTACCCACGGACACAAATATATGAAAAACCTTCTAGGTGCCAGGAAAGTTATTGAAGAAGATAAAGGCTTGAGACAGTATTCAAAAAACAAATCTTGAATCTCTTTGGGTAAAAAAAAAAAAAAAATAAAAAAAAACCCCCCCCTTAAAAACAAAAATATTTTATATGAACTATAAAAGGTACGTTACTTGAAGTATATTAGAAAAGCAAAAGTAGTAGACTTAATATGCTTTAATGTTTTCACAATAAAAATCTAATAATTTTGTTTAACATAATAGGTATTACAGTTTTCCGTACCTTTTCGATCACCCCTCCTTTATACAGTTGATGCTTAAACCGTTAGAACGTTAACATACAATGTACGTAAATAGATTTAAGTCTGTTAAATGCAAAATGATAGAACTGTTAGCGTTGTCGAAAATAATTCTGCGTTCTTTTCAGCAAATATTTTCAGATTTTATTTATATTTGCATGACTTTTTAATACTACATTGTAATTGAAATTATGTTGTTAATACAGAGTACGAGAATCTCTCTTCTGTTTCGAAAACCTTTAGTAAACCATTAACTGATTCGTTCGTAAATCAACCAGTTGATCTGATTGATATTACCACGATTGGCACTAGCTTTGGAGATTTGATCTCCCGCAGGCATTTTAACAAGAAAAATGGCCTAATCAAGATAATAGAGGTGCAAACATCAATTTTCTGCAGTCGAAGTAACGGTTCGGATTTCCTAAAACTGTTGAGAAAGTTATTTTGATGCAAGATGTAGTTGCAATAACTAACCAAATGGACTTAAATTTGACTAATTTAATTGGAAAAAATAACAACAAATAAATAAAAAATATCGACAAGTCGGGGAAAAAACCTCAATGTGGCCAAATTTGAATAAGTTAGCACGTTTTGTGCAACTCATTTTTCTTGACAGTTTAACTTCTATGATTGTAAATTTTCGATTGGTTATCCCATGTTTCAAAACCATCTGTACACAAAAAAGATTTCAATGGTGGAAATAATATCTTAATCTTCACGAGCACGTTTCATATGTTACTATGTAGTTTAGAGATTTTTGAGTCAGCTCTAGCTACCCTTCAATGACGGGAAATATGCTTTCCCGTTACTTCTGATAACAATATGATTCACGTGTTATTGCACATACTAAGGAGTGGTTCATTTGCATATATATAAAGTAAAACAAACACTAACACAAATGTAAGGTGTAAAATGTCATTTATTTTTAAATGACTGTTTTATCATATTGATATTATTAAGAATGACAAAACGTTTATAAAAATAATCACAACAAAATTGCATAAGTTTTATGAAATACTTGTATCATATGCACAGGTGGGTGATAAAAGTCGCCCACCCTGAGAACAAATATGAAGAGACTAGAACCGAAAAATATATGACTAGTATAAACAACGTAAGCAACAAAAACAATATAAAAGATAATCAAGATTGCAAAAGCTTCCTTTTTATAACACCCGAATCAAATAGTAGGGCGGTGGATGGGGTTGTGGAGGTTTAAAATTCAAAATTCCTGGAGCAAAAATAATTTTCTTTGTTTCTGTTATCTGCAAAATGGTGGCTGACCGGATATCATTCTAACAAGCATGACCTTTGTTCTTTATCTATTATTGATCATGCACTGACCACAAGGTCGGTCAGGCGCCTCGTTATAAGAATTAACTATGAAAATTGCCAGGTGGGGCGATCAATAAACTCTAATATGCCAGCGCTGACCCAAAAGCATTTTATTTGCAACAAAATATTATTTGAGTCAGCTCTAGCTACCCTTCAATGACGGGAAATATGCTTTCCCGTTACTTCTGATAACAATATGATTCACGTGTTATTGCACATACTAAGGAGTGGTTCATTTGCATATATATAAAGTAAAACAAACACTAACACAAATGTAAGGTGTAAAATGTCATTTATTTTTAAATGACTGTTTTATCATATTGATATTATTAAGAATGACAAAACGTTTATAAAAATAATCACAACAAAATTGCTAAGTTTTATGAAATACTTGTATCATATGCACAGGTGGGTGATAAAAGTCGCCATTTCAACGATAGTTGTTCACCCACCCCACTCCCTAGATGTGCAATTAAATTATAAGTCGGTAGCAGCCTTATACTGAACTACCTAGCCAAAAAGACCTTAAAAAGTATATTGATTTTATAATATCTTTCCAAATCACATAAAGCAGAGATAAATCAATATAATATTGGCACATATTCTCAATAATATTATGCAGACATGGTAAATACGAAACAAATTTTAAATGAGAAACCGACATTTAACAACGATTTTGCAAACAGCTATGTGTTGCAACGTAACGGACATCAGAAAATAATGTTGTTAAGTGAATAATTTGCTCAACAACTTGAGTGCTTATCAGCCATATGCTGAATTACATGTGACGACAAACATAATTTGTACCATACTGATATAAATATCCTTCAGTCCTATTGTCCGTAAACAACATTATACAGGGTTAAGGCTAAATCATGCATGTGATCTGATAAACTGTACCAGCCTTATGCTGAAGTACATATTATCCATACCTATTTAACAAATCAAATTGCACAAGAAGTCATGCAAACAATACATATTAATTGTTGGAACTGTACCAGCCTTGTGCTGAAATACATTTCGTCTATTAAACAACTGAATTCTGAATAATTATGTTAGCATTATATGACATTTGTAAATGTACAGCCTTATGCTGTAACGCATGGGATCAATTGTTTGTTCAACATCTGAAATCGTACCAGCCTTATGCTGAAATAACAATATCAGTTCTCAGCTGTATACACATATGGTACAGCAATCTTCAAACAACATTAAATTCTTATAAGTACAAAAACAAGTTGTGTTTTGAAATTCAGGTTACCGCAACATCACACATTTATTATAGAGCTGTAGTCCTAGCTAAATGTATGACAATACAACTATCAAAACAGGAAATAGGCAAACTATTATGCAGTTATCAAAGTACCCATGTACTACAAATACACCAACAAAGGAATTCATATAAAGTGGTAGCGAGGCATCTTTTCTTATTGTAACAACTTGGATGCCCGGATAACTGATTTAGAGATTTATCTGTGAATCGGCATATTCTAACCTTCTGACTGTTTGAGAAGGTCAATATACAAAAACTTCTCGCCGCATACGTCTCTTTACGTGTTAGTTGGTAGTTGCTTAGGGATCTAATACTGGTTCTAGAATGACGGTTAGGTAATGTGACCGCTTGTAAGATGACTTTCAACTCTTCGGTTCGTTTATCCTCTGCTTTTACAACTACGCAAACTTCCAAGTTTTGTGGTGTTTCATGTTTTCGTTATTTTTTGATATTTTAGGTTAATACAATGTATTTGCGAATAAAACAATAAGTTTTTTATTCCTCGTTAATATAAATGACTAATATTACTTTAACAGAGTTTGACTCAATGCCAGATGTTAGGTTTTCATTGCATGACTGTTCAACACACACATTGCGGCGACAACAGAATTAATTCACCCCTAACGGCGTCGCTTCGTTGGTTATCAATGGTTCTTTCTCATGTTGTAAAGATAATCTTTTCTGTAACTGTTTAATCGAACTGCATTCTTCGAGATACCCAAAACAACTGTCATCAAATGTCGCTAAGAGCAATAAACTAGTATTAATTATAGTAATGTTTGTGTCTTCGAATTTCAGCTGTCAATAACAGCAAAGGTGTGGTGCATTGCTTGCCTACCGAGTATCGATTGTAAAAGCATAAGTCACAAAAACTTAACGGTTGCTGAAACTTTACCATTTTTAACGATTTGAAATTGTATTGCTTATGACAAAACGGTCGTGATGCTGCCAAATGTTGTAGATCAAGGTCATATTTGACAGAGTTATGCCGCTTTTTGTACTTAGTTTTTGTCACGAAAACTTATGTTTGCTTTAACTTTGCCATTTCTTAAAATTTCTTCAGCAGACTTATAAATTGCATTGCTTATGACAAAAGGGTCATTTTTATACTTAGATTTTGTCACGAAATTATAGGTTATTCTTACAAAGTGTATTGTGCGACACAAGTGTTGTACTGAACAGCCATCTAGTGTATATAAATGTTTAGTTGAGTAACACAGGGTCAGGAAACATTTGAGATATGACAGTGGGCCAGTAACCAAGCAGGAGGTAAACTGTACAAGAAACGTTATTTCCTTCAGATATGTGACTTATGTGTGTCAACAAGACGTTTTTCTTGTATTAATGAGTAATCGGAATCTTTTTTATTGGACTTTTAAATATGGTAAATTTTAATCCAGGTAGTAACTTGAAAACTACTACTAAAGATTTTAAAGTGAACTTTATGAACTTAGGTATGTATGCTTCTGTTTACATTTGCAATACAGTCAAAATAAAAAACGCAGGTCAATCGCTGAAAGAAGATAAAGCGGTCAACGTAGACAGGTTTTCTTTTTACGATGGATAAATATTTTCCTATTTTCCTTTTGGTGTTCTTTATTTGAAGGGTGGTTTGTTTTCCCCGAGATTTGGCTGTATGGCATGAAACCTATCCCAAGGTAATACAACATGATTTTCTGACTTACAAAAATCAGACATTATCTGTAAAATCCATAATGAAAGTTTAATACCGACGTTAAATCTGCTATGTACACGAATATTCATACGCGAAATTAAGCCACGTAAAGAACATTTCTAGCCTAGTTATGTCACGGTTTATCGACAGAACTTGTTACAGATTCACTTGATGGTATTTGGGTTTATTAAAATTTAGTTCTGTATCTATTGCTTTGTGAGATAACCTTCTCTGTCAGATAGGCAAAACATGCATGCTTTTTATAAGTTTTTTTAACAATATATGGTGGCATTTTTCGTTAGAGACATTTTTCGTTACAGACATTCCTTACAGAAATCGATTGAAATACACCGGAGAGATTGAAAATGTGACAGAATGTTTTTGTACTTTAACTCTGTTTGTTTTTGCAAGATGTCGCAGATGTCTGCTCCTACAATTTAGAAGAACCGGAGACTTGCAAATCATATTAACCAAAATTACTGAATATTCATATATCATATTACACAGACTTTAAGTCTAAGTGAAAGTTTTGTGGAAATATTTTTTCGATACAAAAAAATACCTTTTTCGATTTTTGAGTAATGAGGCGCACAAGCAAACACATTTGAAATAATATATGACCTTCGACGCGCGAAAATGTACCTTCGGACATTTGTTACATTATTCGACAATTATTGATAAAAAACCCATAAAATTTACATTTTTGTCACCCTCTTTAAATGCAAAAATGTTAAAAACTGATAACCACTATGTTTTCCTCAACAGAAATATACTTCTAGCTTCAAAATCCTCCAAGACCATTACTATGGCAACAGCGATTTGAAATGATTCTTTTTTTATATTTTGGCTATATCTTATTGTCACAGGGTGAGAAAAATGTGCAGCCAGACCGGGGCTCGAACCCGGGGCCTTTCGCTTACAGGGCGAATGCTCTACCGACTGAGCTACCGGGCCGCTTACACATATTCTCCCCAATTGTGAACTGAGTCCGAACTGTGACATACTCCCCCACCATACGGGTTAAGAGAACAAGGTAAACATGATCTCTCGAAGTATGTATCCAGTCACAGTCCCATGTTGGGCGCCAAATGTCACAGGGTGAGAAAAATGTGCAGCCAGACCGGGGCTCGAACCCGGGGCCTTTCGCTTACAGGGTGAATGCTCTACCGACTGAGCTACCGGGCCGCTTACACATATTCTCCCCAATTGTGAACTGAGTCCGAACTGTGACATACTCCCCCACACTGGCCACCAATGTCGTAGGTTTACTTTCTGTTCTGTGATGGGGCATGTGTTTACCAGGCCTGCAAAGGCACAATTACACAAGGAAATGAATAATTTCTGGTGGAAAGAAGAAAAAGTCAGGCGTAAGCCATATCGACTGTATTCCAAGTGCCCAATGCATGAAAATGCATATCATTACAATATTACAGGCGCGCAATGCTAACAAATAGCATGAAACGAAAGCAAATAAGATGAACAAATGAAATGAAACAACTAATTACCTGCAAAGGCACAATTACACAAGGAAATAAATAATTTCTGGTGGAAAGAAGAAAAGTCAGGCGTAAGCCATATCGACTGTATTCTAAGTGCGCATGCGCCGGGTGAAAACCCGGGAATGTCAAAAATCGTGAAAGAGGCCCGTCATGCAAAATTAGTCGTTAGGTAATGAAATGAGATGAATGTTAATGTGGATGAAGAAAAATTAAATGAGTGGGATTTATAGGATGTATGGTCTGGTAAAGGATGTATGGCCTGTAATATTACATATACTGACAAATACAACAGATATATATACAAGAGACATGGACAGAACATATACTTAAGAACAAAGACATATAACATATAAACAAAATTAATGTGGTGTTCAACCTCGTGACATTATGAAAAAGGTATATCGTGGAAAGAAGACAAGAAATAGTTCACCAGATATGATATATATTGAAAGAGTATATAATGTTGCAACCAAAAATAAATGATGCTGTTAGGAAATGATTACCGGAATAGTTTACTGCCCATGTAAATTGAAGTGAGTTTTGACGTCAAATTGTGGTATGTGACGTCTTTTTAGAGTGAACAATGACGCCTTAGGTATACTTTTTCAAAACGTTGTAGTTTTGTATGTACTGGACGCAGGTAACTGAAATTTTCCAATATTGATATTGAAATATTGTTTATTTAAAATATGCAAGAAAGCTAGTTTCCAAGTATTTTGTCTGAAGGCCCATTTTCCCGTGTCGCTGGTCAAATTTTATTTTACTGGACACGTGTCATTTGGATTTAACTGGGTCAAACAAAACAGTGTATTTGAAGAGGTATATTTTTTCCAACAGGCATGTCTTGAGATTACCTTCAGACATTTTGATAGCAATCTGTTGTCCAAGCACTTTAACTGGATGGAATCGATAAAAAAACGACTTCGTCTCAAACTAAAGCACTGTAGACGAAAAGCGCAAATAGATAGGCTAGATAACCACACGACTCCGTCTTCGATCGGTGCATTACTTTGCTGACTTTAAAATGAAGTTAACTGTTTATTCACGATAACAATCCCCTGAGATTTGTGTTACTAAATACAGGTTAGAAGCGTTTTATTTACATGCACAAACATAAAATTTAAATAACTAAGCGATCGTCAGGAGGATATGTAAAGCTTGATTCTAGTGCACGCGATGTAATATGTTGTGAAGATTCTCAAAGCATCTGGTATTAAAAACATCAATTTCTGCATTGGAAAATTCGCTCCTAAATTGACCAACCTTTTGGAAAATTCAAACACTTTGTGTTGTATGATGTACAAGTTGGACTTTAAAATATTGATACTAGTTATTTCATTTTTAGACTTGCATTTAAACTTTACAAAATTGGGAAATGTCTACTGAGGTATAAGATAAGAAAGACGATTGTAACTTCAATACACACGTATTACAATCAACTGTCCAATGTTTAGCGTGGCTACATCATACGAAGCCAACATATCACAAGTTGTTATACCCCCGAAACGAGAGTTATTGCCCTTTGTTACTTTTCCTTGTCCGGAGCATAACTTGAAAACTACTGGTTGGAATTCAATTTAACTTCATACAATGGTCAAGTACATTGAGAGGAAGTGCAGTGCACAGGAACCATAACTCTTTCTTGACTCATTACAGAGTTATTGCCCTTTGTTACTTTTCCTTGTCCGGAACATTATTTGAAAACTACTGGTTGGAATTCAATACAACTTCGTACAATGGTCTAGCACAATGAGAGGAAGTGCAGTGTAGAAGAACCATAACTCTTTCTTGAGTAATTACAGTGTTATTGCCAATGTTACTTTCCTTGTCCGGAGCATAACTTGGAAACTACTGGTTGGAATTCATTTAACTTCATACAATGGTCAAGTACATTGAAATGAAATGCAGTACACAGGAACCATAACTCTTTCTTGACTCATTACAGAGTTATTGCCCTTTGTTACTTTTCCTTGTCCGGAGCATTATTTGAAAACTACTGGTTGGAATTCAATACAAATTCATACGATGGTCTAGCACAATGAGAGGAAGTGCAGTGTAGAAGAACCATAACTCTTTCTTGAGTAATTACAGTCTAATTGCCCTTTGTTACTTTCCTTGTCCGGAGCATAACTTGAAAACTACTGGTTGGAATTCAATATAACTTCATACAATGGTCAAGTACATTGAAATGAAATGCAGTACACAGGAACCATAACTCTTTCTTGAGTAATTACAGAGTTATTGCCCTTTGTTACTTTTCCTTGTCCGGAGCATTATTTGAAAACTACTGGTTGGAATTCAATACAAATTCATACAATGGTCTAGCACAATGAGAGGAAGTGCAGTGTAGAAGAACCATAACTCTTTCTTGAGTAATTACAGAGTTATTGCCTTTTGTTACTTTTCCTTGTCCGGAGCATAACTTGAAAACTACTGGTTTGAATTCAATACAACTTCATACAATGGTCAAGTACATTAAAAGAAAGTGCAGTGCACAGGAACCATATCTCTTTCTTGACTCATTACAGAGTTATTGCTCTTTGTTACTTTTCCTTGTCCGGAGCATTACTTAAAAACCAATGGTTGGAATTCAATACAACTTCATACAATGGTCTAGCACAATGAGAGGAAGTGCAGTGTACAAGAACCATAACTCTTTCTTGAGTAATTACAGAGTTATTGCCCTTTGTTACTTTTCCTTGTCCGGAGCATAACTTGAAAACTACTGGTTGGAATTCAATTTAACTTCATACAATGGTCAAGTACATTTAAAGGAAGTGCAGAGCACAGGAACCATAACTCTTTCTTGACTCGTTACAGAGTTATGTTATTGTCCTTTGTTACTTTTCCTTGTCCGAAAATGCAATACAACTTCATACAATGGTTCAGCACAATGAGAGGAAATGCAATGTATAAGAACCATAACTCTATCTTGAGTAATTACAAAGATATTGCCAAGAACAATATCTTTAATTCAGTTTTTTTGCAAGGTATTCTGTTACTACTAACTTCCTCAGTTTATAAAGCAGTCTTTCGGGGGTATTTATCACATTTAGTGATAGCTCTAGTTTGTTTTGCTAAGACATGTTCCAAGTCAGAAGATTTCAATGCAAGAAACTTTGACATGACTGAACAGTTTTTACATCAAGATTACTGCTGTGATAATTGTGCCAAACAATATTTAAATACATCCTAAGAATTTGCAAAACAAAACGAAAACTTCTCTATCTTGATACTTATGAAGTTGTTATTTACGAACTCCGTCAAATTACGAACAACGTCCATTTCGGCCATCTGCTTCGTAAAACAAAACAAACAAGAGCCATGTTACACATGGTTAATCCCCCCGCCAGGAAGAAGTTACCTGAAGGTTGTACTTTCATACATTTTACTTGGTGAGAGGAAATCCTTATAAAGCCGTATAGTTATGGTCATGCTGAGTACAGTTTTCAAGTAAGTGGAAAAAGAATAAGGCAATGAAGAGGTTTGCAAAATTATATTAATGTTCATTATCAGTATAGGTATGATATTTTTCTATTCGACTAAAAGTAGGCAAGGTAGAGTTATTGTTCTTGCACACAGCACTTCCTACCAATGTGCTATGCCAGTGTATTAAGTTTGAAGAAAATCCCTGAAGTACTTTTGGAGTTATGCTCTGGAATTATTTTTTCAAGTAAATCTGATAAAGGGGAATAACTCTAAAAGTAGGCAAGGTAGAGTTATTGTTCTTACACACTGCACTTCCTACCAATGTGCTATGTCAGTGTATTAAGTTTGAAGAAAATCGCTCAAGTACTTTTGGAGTTATGCTCTGGACAAAACTTTTAAAGTAAATCTGATAAAGGGAATAACTCTAAAAGTAGGCAAGGTAGAGTTATTGTTCTTGCACACTGCACTTCCTACCAATGTGCTATGTCAGTGTATTAAGTTTGAAGAAAATCCCTCAAGTACTTTTGGAGTTATGCTTCAGACAAGTAAATCTGATAAAGGGGAATAACTCTAAAAGTAGGCAAAGTAGAGTTATTGTTCTTGCACACTGCACTTTCTACCAATGTGCTATGTCAGTGTATTAAGTTTGAAGTCAATCCCTCAAGTACTTTTGGAGTTATGCTCTGGACAAAACTTTTAAAGTAAATCTGATAAAGGGGAATAACTCTAAAAGTAGGCAAGGTAGAGTTATTGTTCTTGCACACTGCACTTCCTACCAATGTGCTTTGTCAGTGTATTAAGTTTGAAGAAAATTGCTCAAGTACTTTTGGAGTTATGCTTCGGACAAGTAAATCTGATAAAGGGGAATAACTCTAAAAGTAGGCAAGGTAGAGTTATTGTTCTTACACACTGCACTTCCTACCAATGTGCTATGTCAGTGTATTAAGTTTGAAGAAAATCCCTCAAGTACATTTGGAGTTATGCTCTGGACAAAACTTTTAAAGTAAATCTGATAAAGGGGAATAACTCTAAAAGTAGGCAAGGTAGAGTTATTGTTCTTGCACACTGCACTTCCTACCAATGTGCTATGTCAGTGTATTAAGTTTGAAGAAAATTGCTCAAGTACTTTTGGAGTTATGCTTCGGACAAGTAAATCTGATAAAGGGAATAACTCTAAAAGTAGGCAAGGTAGAGTTATTGATCTTGCACACTGCACTTCCTACCAATGTGCTATGTCAGTGTATTAAGTTTGAAGAAAATCCCTGAAGTACTTTTGGAGTTATGCTCCGGACAAAGTTTTTCAAGTAAATCTGATAAAAGGGGAATAACTCTAAAAGTAGGCAAGGTAGAGTTATTGTTCTTACACACTGCACTTTCTGCCAATGTGCTCTGTCAGTGTATGAAGTTTGAAGAAAATTGCTCAAGTACTTTTGGAGTTATGCTCCGGAGAAAATTGGGACGGACGCACGGACGGATGGACGGACAGACGGACAGACGGACGGACGGACGAAGACCATTTCTAATATCCCCTTCGCCTTCGGCGGGGGGATAAAAAAAACGTTTTGAAGAGAGGTCATATCAGCATTCTTAAATGCACAATTTGTTCGCTACTTGACCCCGTTACAGTTGGTTATTACACTATTCGGTTTGATTACACGAAACGTTTTCAAGTTTATGCCTCCATGATTCTATTTTCCTTAATTGGATGATTTTTCAAAATATTTTATTATTCAGTTCAACCAAAACATCCCCCCCCCCCCTCCCCCCCCCCCCCCCCCCCCCCCCCCCCCCCCCCCCCCTTTTTCAATAAAAAATTAAAGAAGAAAAGGAAGTGCATAGTAGAGAGGAGTATTATTTTGGAGAACAAAAAAAGCCAAACGATGCATTAAGGATAAGTTAAGAAGCTAAGTTAATTTGATGAATTGTTTGCTTGATAGTGCCATTTTGTACACACGCGTTACCGTATAGACTGCAATGTATACTTTGTCTGTTGCATTTTCTCATTGTCGAAGGTCTAGCTGCCGGCAAGTGCTATGTTTGAGGCTGTTTATTAAGTATATTATCTTTTAGTAGACATCAATTCCGGACAAAACCGGCCTCAGTGCAAACAACCAAGAAATTAAATAGCTATAAATATAATTTTGAAGATTTAATTGGCTGTAAAAAGGCATTCGTTAAGCTATAATGTTGTTTGAAATGACAAAAATTGTGGTCAAGAAAAGTTCTTAAAACATGGAAGTTGTTAGTAGCTCAAAATTAAAAGAAAATAAGTTATGCTCAACAATTTCTTTAATTAATGAATACAAGCAAAGTTTTATCATACACTATTGATGGAAAATCATTTTATGACTGGGCCAGTCAAAAAAAAAGATTTAAATTTGTTATTTTTCAACAATGTGCAATAGGAATGAAACTGTTATATACATTAACATATGTTATTTAGCTATAACTTTCGCAATAATTGTTTTGTGAATGTTTTCCATTACATTGCGATGGTCGAATTTAAGGGTACTATCATTTTGTTACAGAGAGAGAGATAGAGAGAGAGAGGTTTGCAATTCCGTATAGACTCTTCAGCTATTCATTTGTCTTATTTGCTAGATGTTATATAAGTCAGCTTCAGTAGGACGCATTGTTTTCTGGCTGCCGACATTTGTCAGATATCATCCATTAGACAAAGAGTTTAAATCAGGAAATGACATTATCAAGATTTACTGTCTGGCATTCTTCTTGGAACCGATCACTGTTATAACACATAAATGACCACACGAAGTAATTCTACATGTCTATAAAGCAAATCGACATTTTCATTGCCTCTAAAGTTCGAAAAATCTGTCATTTTACCACATTTTAATATAAATATATAGGGTATGCAGTGACAAGCTTCTAACAAAAATACAAACAAGGAAACATAGTCTTACATTAATTTCAGGCAGAATAGAGAAATCGAATTTTATGTGAAAGGTGGTACAAATGAGACAAGAAAATAGCATATCGATCTGACAGATTGGAAATGATTCACTATAATCATAATAAATGGTTGCAAATTTTGTGAAAGCAAATACATTGTACATATATCACAGTCTGCATTGTATTAAAGAGGATCAGGCTTAAAGCAGAGCGAAATGTATTAGAATTTTGGTATGTATGATTCTTTACTGGCAGCTCCTACAAGCGGTATATGAAGCTGTTTATTACTTAAACAACTGGAATTGCTTTTGGTGTTATGTCTTGACACTTGAATAATGAATAAAACAGACTTGATAAACAAGAATTATGAATGAAATACACTTGATAAACAAGGATAATGAATGAAATACACTTGATAAACAAGGCTTATGAATGAAATACAGTTGATAAACAAGGCCTATGAATGAAATACAGTTAACAAACAAGGCCTATGAATGAAATACAGTTGAAGAATAAGGCTTATGAATTAAATACAGTTGATAAACAAGGCTTATGAATTAAATACACTCGAAAAAAAGGCCTACGAATGAAATACAGTTGATAAACAAGGCTTATGAATGGAATACACTTGTTGATAAACAAGGTATATGAATGAAGTACGCTTCATAAACAAGACTTATGAATGACATACACTTGATGAACAAATCCATTTTCTTATTTTATAGCTTTTATTTAAAATTATACACCAATCAGTAAGAAAATTATACAAATTTCATTCAAATACATGTACACCTTTTATACTTCTGTAAAACAGCTTCATGTAATTAGCGTTTCAGTCTATCTAATATATATTATTAGCGAATCACTATTATGACATGCAAATAATAGAATATTTCTATTTTTTATTTCTCAAATAAGCACACAAATAATCCATTTGAGAAAGAAAGTCCATATTGTCTTTTCTACACCTTTCACTTATCTCCTTTTGGCACTCTGTAAAATAAAATAAAATTGAACAATAAAAACAAAGCAGCATTAAAAAAGGTCAAATTATTCTGACCTGATAGTTGTGTTGTTCATCAAAAGCCTGACGTAACATTTCAAGCTTAATTTTAATGAAAGACAGAAGATTGAGTTATCATCTGCAAAACAGATTGAACAGTTGCTACCAAGGGAGATAATTGCAAATAGTTAACTTACCGCACAGCCACACTCTGCACAAACATCACAGATATCTGCATTCTTGAGCACGTGAGACTGGTAGACGCACCTGGTTACCTGTAAGCAGACACTTTTATAAAAATGATTCAATATAATTCAGCCGCGTTTGAAAAATACGAAAACCCCATACATACATTGATCGTATATCACTGGTAGAAAGCGGTCACCTGGTTACCTGTAAGCAGACACATTTTATAAAAATAGATTCAATATAATTGAGCCGGTTTGAAAAATACAGATAAACTTCCATACACAGCAATTGATACGTATATCACTAAAATTTGATTTCTGCCAGGACAAAAACCACTGATTCTACAAAAAATAAAAACTGTCCATTTCAGAGAAATATCCAGTTTATGTAACTGACGAGAGGCTGTAAGTACTTGAGTTTTTACCAGTTGTTTCTTCGTAACATCAGTATGTTTAAAAAAATTAAAATCATGTATTTATACATATGATCGGCTCTTACTTGGTTGATAGTAGTCATACACTCTTACTGCAGCCGGCTGGGACTTGGCAACCATGCCTGTCCTGATCACATCCAGGGTAAGACATAATGGCGTCGCTGTAATCTGAAATATAGAACAAGTTTTAGCACCCATGTAAAGATTCACGACAAATAGTTATTGTGTTCTTTGATTGATAACGAACAGGTATATGAATTTTTTCTGGACCAAATCATTTGAATTTAGGTAAGATAGCGCTATCGTTCTTAGGGAACTGAAATTTAAATGGAAAGTTCGTTCACCTTTTCGCGGTCAATCTAACAGCAAGATACGTTTTTGCGGAATTAGTTGAACGTGAGTAAGAAGTCAAAAACAGTATGCAAGTACTATTGTGAAATACAAAATAACCAATTAACAATTTAAAATAAGTACAGTTGCAGTAAGAAGCCATTTGCATTGAAGGCCCCAAGCTGTTTTTGTTTCTCGGATTAAGTTAATAAAAACGCTTACCATTTCTTGGAGTTCTATTGTTCAGGTATACTCGGTAGGTAAATATTTATGTTCATAACAAAAGGTAAATCTGTCTCTGGTATAAAAAATACCCCGCAGCATTAATGTGTATAATTTTGGAGAAACGTCTGCAATAGTAACATTCGTCAAACAAAGTAAACACAATTATTTAACAAACCTCGTCAAAGTAAAGGATGACTTTTCTATCTTCAGTTTCGACTTTCTTAATCTCTGCTATTCCCGCAATACTTTCAAGATCTGCTTCAAAGCCACTAGGAATGCCAAATTCTTGAACTGTCATGCCACTTGCTCCAGATTTTAACCAACTATAAAACATGAACGAAATCAATAAAACATGTTACTTCCAGCTCAATGTTTTGTATATACCCGATCCAGCTTAACGTGTTTTAATTCGTTTAACAAGCAACATCAGGTAGTGTTAGTCTGAAAAACGTTGCAACACCCAGAGTTTAATCTCAGTGTTATAGTTTATATTCCTGTTACGGAAATCATAATGATCTTATCTTAAACTGAGTTCTGCACGATATTTAATGAAAACAAAACCGAACAAAAACAAGCCTAACGTTAGTTCTGTCTAAGATGGTCGCTTTTGCTCGGTTTCTTTGCTCAATGCTTTTAAGCTGTATCAAAACCACGTAGTTAAAAATGTTTCGTAAAGTTATTTCAATATTAAAACACTGAAACCGAGTTAAATTTTTCAGTAAAGATTTTCAAGTCATTTTGATACTTACGCTGTGCAAGTTTTGACCGACAAGAATTCCATGCTTTCTTTTACCATAGTAACAGTGACGTCGAATGATTTTTCCTCAATTTCTTGTTCTACATGGAAAGATAAACTGATCTGGAAAAAAGATATTTTAAGTGTTAGTAAAACTACATACATTTTTAAAAAAAACTAGCATATTTATGTTTTGAAGTACACCAATGTTACCAGTGAATTGTTCTTTTTACTTTCATTATAAAAAAATATGGCTTTTCATAATTTAGAGAAAAAGAAAAGCTCTTTTAACGACTTTGACTGTAAACTAAAATTGTTTGAAAAGAAACAATTATCTTATCCATACAATTGCAGCCAGAGAAGTAGATAGGATAGTGAACGTTAATTTATAAAATTATAACATGCACAACTAGACTTCATACTTGTTGCTCATGTCAAGGTTTATCGAATATCACGAAGGGGTTGGGGAGGAGCTCGAACAAGTTAAAGCAGACCAACAATCGGACAGACAGACAGAGAGACGACTAGGATATCATTTTTTGGGGAGACATATAATTCTTTCCTACATTACAAAGCATTTCCATTTTTACTACTTTTAACTTACATCGACAAGAGCCATGCCGTGTCCTGTTGCAGATACAGTCACCTGACTTGGAACAGATGGAAGCTGAAAATAGAAAAATACATAAAAATATATTCAAATGAATTTTGAAGTACATTTAGTTTCATATATTACACACTGTATATGATATAATGTCTGAGTTTTGGTCATCTGTGAATCAGTAGTCATTCTAAATGTCTATGTTTGACTTACCACGACTTGTTGAAGGAGAAGTGCATTATTTTCGTTAATCGTGAACTGATGAGTGAATGTCCCTGCAGTGATAGTGGCTTGAATACCAAAACTATTGGAGTAGGCCATCTTTGCAAATTCTGACAATGCTTGCAATCCAATGACTGTATCCTGAAAGACAATATTAATACTTCAATGTGATATTAGATATTGTCTTTTATTTTTCAACTTTTTTATGTTTATTTCAAGTAGCTTTCTAATTCATAGGACACCCATTTCATTATAATTTCTCAACGCATCATCAACTAAGGCTTAAGCATAGAGTCATCCCTTAATTAGAAGATATGACCATTTAAATATACATGTCACTCTGTTACCGTATTCAGAAAACATAGAGATTTTTTAATACTGACATGTATTGTAATGTACCTGTGTAGAAGCAAATCCACCATTTGAGTTCCTCTGTGATGTGATCCATTTCATGATAGGAATACCATTTCCAAAGTCTTGTTTCGCAGCTTGGACAAGTAAGGCATATGAGGTCATTTCGATGTCAATGGGGTTCGCCTGAGAACGAGATGGTTTCCAGTAGTGGTGACTCGAGGTGCTCGTCTGTGCTTTGTGCCAATGGCGTGTTCCATCTATAATATAAATTAAATTATATAAAAAATATGATACGAAGTTTAGTATGATACTCGAAATACATGCTCAACACCTACCACATACAGTCAGTCAAAGAAAGTAAATTATAATTTTAAATATGTGTGAACAATGTTTTCCCCTGTATTTCTCTATTATTTTGTAAGAAATTGAAGCACATTGAATGATATACATGACTGTATGTCCTGCGCTTAATCCTATAGCCAGTCTGAAAGAGTTATATAGGAATTTATTTGCTGAATGGCAATAGAAGAACTATAAGATAACTAATTTGATTTCAAAGAATCTGCTCGACATATTTATCAAACATGTATTACAGTTATGAGTAACTATAAAACATAAAAACTTAGCAACACTGTTTTTTCTTGTATGAATGAAAGCGGAGAAGTACAATAAAGAATACCTTTCACTATGGCGTCGTTGTTAAGTTTTGCGAAGGCGGAGTCGGCAGAGGTACTTTTAGCGAGACGGAGAGCATAGCTGCTGATAGCCAGAGCGTAGTCATCGGTAGTGGTTGCTAACTGAGATTCAACGAAACCTGTTGCCATGCTTACAGCTTTGTTGATTCTTTGTTGAATACCCTGTTTGTACAGTCAGTTACTTTATATCATGTAGATACTCTTAACACATTTTCTGGTCCGCTTGTCAAAACGTTGTTTATTGCAAAAATACGACATATTTTGTCCTTGTTTGGTTTAATTAAAAGACGGAACGTGCCAAGTTTAAAGAAAAGTTTCCTAGTAGATTTGACGTATTTTTCTGTTTGTGTTCTAAAATGCCAACTGATTTTAAATAAAACATTATTAAATTTTGAAGAATTTTAGACTGCTGTAGATGAAATATAAATTGCTACTGTAAATGATATATGTAAGAAAAAGAAAAAAAGATAACTGTCTGTCGAATATTGTAACAAAAGTTCATGGCTTTCTATGGATACTTACACTTTCTAGGTCGTTATTCTCCAGCAGTGAGATGAGAACAAATGCTGTCAGACCAAGTCCCGAAGCAGAACCTCCCTGTAATAAAGCTAGCTACTTTATTTATTTGTCTTTCGTAATGAAATAAGTAAGTTGTGGATCTGATGTATTTCTACACTTTAGTAAATCTAAAGTACAACGTTATTTAATGCAACTGAAATCAGACTGTTAACTGTTTGGTAGTAGGTCAAGATCAGTTCCAGACATTGACAAAAAGAGGACTGGTTGATATAAAGTACAAATAATTCAGAGTAATGTGGCAGTAACGTCAACAATAAAATATATGTACACATATATTATAATAAGTAATATATGCAGTAATAAGTAATATATTATATAATAAGTTAGCATCCATTGCCTACGGAGGTAGATCATGCGTACGAGAACGATTTATAACTAATCATTTAAAATATCCCCTGTATTTACATAATGAAAGTGGAATCTTCCGCTGCGTCACTGTCATATTAACCTGCATGTACTGTTTGTTTTGAAGACGTATTGAAAGAATGAGGCAGTACCTGCATGTCTTTGTGTATTACACGTCCCGGTTCCGGGAAAGAGCCATCGGCGTTTTGTCTGCTTATCATCCAGTCTATAGCTCTCTTCACTGTTTCTTCATCAATAAATATTTGCTTCTTTGCCTGATGGAATGACTTCGTGACAAACGCTGTTAACCTATATAAAATCACCACATAATTTTCTGTTCAGATTCTGATATTTCCTTCCAGTGCATATAGAGGCAACTACACATGATGTAATACAGGTTTTCAGTCTTGACATTTCATCTTTAGGATTATTTTTAATGGTTTATAAAGGTACATAGCAGATGTCGTGATGTTTCTTATTTCTATCTAGGGAGAAAACCGCCACATTATCATTAACGTTGAACCACAAGTACCTATTTTTCATTCTTCTCTGATTACAATTTACTACATGTATAATTAAAAACGCTTTAAGTGTTTTATATGTTTTCAATTCATATTGACTAATGTTCGCTATGTTTAATTCCAAACACAAACCACATGCTTCCTGACTTGTCCCGGTCACCAAACGCACTAAATGATCCATCTTTGTGCTGGAATGTTAACTCTCTTTGGTACCCTGGTAAAAGATAAAGCGAGAAGTGCATTGTTCCGAGACACATTTAGATATCGGTTAATAGTTTCTCTTCTGTTTCTTTAAAAACGTAGATTTCCTTTATGCTAGACTGTTTCGTTTACATACATATGGTGAACTCTTGAAAATTTGACGTTTGTCATTGTTTATTTTCTTAAGACGTGTCTAACAGCGAAACAAATTTGAGATATTATTATAATTTTCTTAAACAGACTGTTATAAATACATATATATATAAGTACACACACCTTTTTCCAAAAAGTTGATTGCCTTCTCTTCAATATCGCCGGTGAGCTGGTTTGTGGCCGTGAGATAGTTGCTTACGAAAACATCCGGGGCGAATCCAAGCATAGTCTGTTCACCACACCCGGTGGGCATGCGCAGTAATTTGTCAAGATTGTTCACAGTTGGACCCATCAAATCACCTGCATGCAAAAATATCGTAAAAAGAATATACATCTAACGCGCCTATGATATACGCATCAACTGAATAAGGTAATAAAAATGCATAGCACACAAAACAACACTTATCTAAATTAGCGACAAGCAGAACGTACCAATGGCTGAAACAACAACCCTCTGTGAGCCAGCAACGACACCAGCAGGAAGTGAAAGTGGTACATCTGTACTGAAGGAAGATGTGTTCTTCAGGTCTATCAAAATGGGGTTACTGTATTCCTTTGCCACACCTTCGGGCTTAAAATAGAATTTCATAACTATAAAACATTATATAAAACAAACCAATGTAAAGTAGTAGAAGCTGTGCTTAAAAGAAAAATGTTCGTGTGTTTTTCACCCTGAATCTCTATCAATTACAGAGGACTTATCTGTACAGTAATTTTCATACTAAAATACTGAATAATTGCATGGAAGCAAAAGATGACACACGCGTCACTTCCGGTAGATATATTACTCGCAAAGTGTTACCAAACGCAGAGAAGAATTCCATCAAAATAATTATTATAATTGGATCACTCATTTTCATTCATGTAAGTCCGGCTATTGGTGAATTCTGTGTTTGATGGTGTTTTGTCTTTTTTAGCTTCTTTAATCAATTATCTATCATGTGTTGAGATCTTTAATAAAATATCTATTACACATTGATGCACAGACATAGAAAGTAATACTGCACCTCTATCATCTAGTGTAATAAGCAGAATATTTGTATTTACCTCTACTAATAACTGTCTTCTGACACCATCAGCTGCTAGGGCAGACTGAGCCTTCACAGTAAGAGCAATCTTACCAAGAGCAGCTGGCACAATCGGGAAAAACACACTCTTTGCTGAACCAGAAGTAACCTACAAAACCAGACACTCCATTCATGTTCCAGTGATACACATGTACACAGACGTGGTTGGAGTTTTTTAATCAAAATTTAAAATGTATATGGTTGTATTAAATTTTTCATTTGACACTTAGACATATTTTGCTGTCAAATAATTTAAAAGTGATTAAAAGATAATGACTAGAAAATGTTATAAACTACATTGTAACTTCTTTGATGACCAGACATGTTATAGTTCCGAGTTGATTTTACATCTACTTCATCACAAATAGCATACATCTAAATCAGTTTTATAATTTGCTAATGTAAATAGTATTGTATTGGCAATAGTATCAGCATTTGTATGATATACAAAATTCCAGTTCAAATTTTATTCCCATCTACAAACACTTTCTTACCTTAACAGTTTCTTGTTGTTGTTGGGAAACGTACTGTACTGTTCCAGAACTGTCAACAATTACATTCTTGAAGTCATTTGACTGCTCAAGTGTTACAACAACCTGTAAAAGAAAATTCACATTTATTCTAATATATCCTTGATATTAACTGGAGCGATTACATTCTTGGAAGAGGCGAAGCATCGATTATTCGTAATCGGTACCTTTTTCTTTGAACTTAAATATAATAATGATTTGTTTATGACAAAACGTGACGTGGTTTGTTAATATCAAAACGAGGTTTGTTCGTATCAAAACGAAGTTTGTTCATGTCAAAACGAGGTGTGTGTGTATCAATAATATTTAGTATTAATTATAACTTTCTCTGAATTATTTAAATTAAATTATTAAATCTAAATCGTTTGCCCTGTAAGGCCAACCTAGTAAACATTATTCGATATAAATAAAACCGACTCACATCAACGTCTTGTGTCAAATAGTTGAACACATTAGCCTGTAAGGCAAGCTGCTCTCCTCTCACTACAGAATATGGTAAGTTCAAACTGACGAAGAATGGTTTGAATGCCTCAATCTGTTAATATAGACATGATACATTAAAAAAAAACAAAAATGTCACTGAAAAGAAAAGAAATTAAAGCTTTAACTCAGTTCAACTGTGCTGCCGTCTATAGTGCCCGAGCCAGGATAAGCGTGCTTGAGTTTTTATAATTGTAAAGTTAACTTTATTGTTGTTCAATTTGAAGCATTTCAAAAACATATTTCACTATATGAGTACACTTTATGGCCCTTTTTGAAGTTGAAAACTGTTTACTGTGCAGCAGAAATTTCGGGCAAACCTTTGCACTTGATGAGGCCACGCCGAGGCCTGACTGGCTGTTCACAGCGAAGGCGCTTGCAATCCAAGAGGTGATGGTGTCAGGAACAGTAGTACTTATTGTAACAGTACCGTCAGCTCTATAAATAATTAAAGATAATATGTTACACTAACCCAAAAAAATAGAAAATATATGAAATTTCATACGCTAATTTTTTTTTAAAAATCTGAAACTGTGAATATATTGATCATACACTTTAAAATAGTGTTGTAATAAGATTAGAAAAACAAATATATAATAACAATAATCATAATGATAATTTTTAGAAATTATTGTTCAAACTTAAAATTGGATAAAACAGATACACGATACATTTAAATAGCCGGGAATGTCTCCAGAATATACGTATCGGCGAATCACTTATTAATTACTTATTTTAACTTACTTATGGACAAGGTATTAATCATTTCAATCGAAGAGAAAGCTATATTAACTGTTTTAAGGGTCGATCCACGAAAATTCGGAATAAGTTTTGTCTGAATGTCAAATGCTACCAATATATGGTTCAGACTGTTTACGTTGTAAGTTCAAGTGCAAGAAACTAATTATATTACATATTAAAATGTATGTATGCTATTTAAATCATTTTAGATGTATGGACTTCTTCGAAATATTGTTATAATTATAAGTGTTGAGAAGTACCGTAATAAGGAAGGTAAATAAGACAACCGACACACTTTGAAATTTACCTGGATCGACTATATAAGGGATTTGTATTCCATATATAAATAAATAGCGTACAACAAAATACATAGCCCAAGGTCTGATACTACTAGCTGTGAAGTATCTAGCAAGCAACTAGCTGAAGCATGGAAATAATATAACCTCATGTGTCTACATTTTTAATCATTTTAAGATTTTGATTACTTTTTATCTTTACATTGTATATAATTATGTACAATGAATATCAACTTAAAGTAGCACGGACGTACTTTACTTTCGGTCTGTTTATTTTGTACTACCAGAATATACGGAATGTTTTAACAACACAAATATAACCAGCCATTTGAAAATTTAATTTTGTTTTAACTTAAGTCAAAGCTATTTTTCAACATTACAGTTGGTTTCCTTTTAAAACGTTCATACTTATGAAACATTAGATGTTAACTACAATCCCAACACTTGATCAAATAAGCTAGATTATAGTGAACTGTTTGTTTTGATATATCAGAAGCTCATCTTAAAGAATGATTTTGATACAAATTTGACTTCTGCATTTACCCGACAAAACAAAAACACTTTACGTAAAAGTTAATCGTGATGGTTCAGAAGGGCGAAGCGTAACGTACGTCTAGGCAGTTCTTGGTATGTCTGCTTTCAAACTGCAGAAGTGATTCCAACTTGTTGACATTTTGTTATTATTCGAATATTCGAATATTCGTTCCCATCCCTAGTTATTAACAAACGAGATATTATCAACAAGAACGTATACGGAATACATGCAATTTGCGAGCACTTTCAATTGCGTTATGATGCACAATGTACTAACTATTTACTTTATACTGCTATCCATCTTTTTCTAGATAAATAAATTGCTGTCAGCAACGTTTGCTTTTTCCTACCCTACAGACGAGTTACTCCAGAGCCAAGTTTCAGGGAAAACGCTTCTGATTTTATCAACAGACTTCTGCTGTGGCTGTGTTGCACCTGCCGTGTTAATCATCCCTGGAGCTGGCATTACACCCCCGCCAGCGGCAAAGTCAATGGAATCTATCATTGGTAGAGGTCGATCTGGAATAAAATAGTCCTTGCCATTACGCGATATTAGTCTTTGTTCGGGTACAAGCTCAATAAAATCCTATCCAATCCTATGTATAAGTTTCTGTTTAGTATTATGATAAAGCGGTGTCTATCTCTATCTCTGGATATCCGAATTTCATATTTTCAAGAACGTATTTTGGTCCTGAAGCTTGCTGAGACAATATCGAAGTCATTGTTCCTTTGTTAGTAAGGAATTCATCCTTCCACTATAAATCTAAAAGGAGCAATCACTGGTCCGACGGCAGCTAGATATCGCGTCAGCTATTATCACGACGAACTGGATCTGTTTTCAGTTTGTATGGTATTTCAGGGGAACGTAACAGCTGTCAATAAATTTGTATCCCTGGATTCTGTACAACACGAGGAAGGAAGAAGTGCCTCCGTTTCTATGGTTGATAAAGCGATCATGCAGATAAAAAAACACTGTCTGACCTTTGCAAGATGTAGCAAAACGGGAGTATACTGAAATACAAAACGGAAAAGTAGCACCGCTGTTTTAGCAGTAGTCTTTAATGAACGCTTAAAGTGTGTACAAATAAATTGAACTGTTTCACGATGACTGCACTAATTCCGAAACTCGCATCAGCTGCGACAGACTAAAACATACCGGGTATAATAAAGACTCTAGTTGTATTCCGCTCCATACAGGAGACCTCGGTAACCCATAACGCAACATCCTTTAAAATGAAGGATACTGACAGTTAAGAACTTCCCGTCAAATCTTATTGTTTCTGCTCCCATACGCATATTAAAGAAAAAGAAAGAAAGAAAGCTGACACCATATAAAGGTACCGGGAAAATATCGTAAGCTAAACCTATAAACGTCAAATAAACAATGTTCAACCCATATTGAATGCTTACAACTTTAAAAGACAACCTAAAGTTCTTTTCAAAATCACAAGAAAAGTCAACAGCGTACAAACGGTACGAAATGACATTTAGATAGTTTAGGCCATTTGATGAACCCAGTTCCCTTGTCCTTTCCAAACTTAAGAATAATCCATTTTAAATTATACGTTTTCTCTCCCTTTGTAACAGACTGATTTTCGTTTCAAAATCGTTTGTTTGTAAATATTTCTTCTTTAGCTCCTTCTGTAGAAAGATTTGCAGAACGACTTAATGTAACATTTACAGTAACTGCAATCACTGCCACAATTCCGTTTACTTGTGCGACAATGTTATACATGTAAAACATTTACGCAGTACATGTTTTACTTCATAACAATATCCAAGGGAAGCTTTAGCGTATTTGAGTTTGGTCTTCTAAAGGCATCGCAGTAGGTAAAGGGGACAATGCACTAATTGCTCCAGGTAATGGGAGCGGTGAACTAATACCTATCGCTCAAGAATTTAGAGTGGAGTTAAATCTCTCGATAATAGGAATGATTCTTTATTAAAAGTACATGTACATTAAATACATTATTTTAAGCGCAAACAGAAATTTAGCTAACATTAATGCGGGCTAATAACAAGCGTTTCAATACACCTAAACTCAAGTCTTTAGATCTAAAACGTTTGCCGGTTTACGATGTTTGAGTAAAAAAATAGTTAAGCAACCTTGCAAAGCAGAAACCTGTTTTAACAAAAGCAAGCGATAAACAACAATAAGCCATAGCGGTCTATCAATACACTGCTACCCTTATTTACCCCACAGACGAGTTACTCCAGAGCCATGTCTCCGGAAAAACACTTCTTATTTTGTCGACGGATTTTGGCTGAGAGGCACCGGCGGTGTTCATCATTGCAGGTGCTGGAACAGGCATTCCACCAAGAAGGTCCACACCACCACCAAAACCAGCACCAGCAAACGGTAAGTCAGGATCTAGAATTTCGCCAAAGGATATATAAGATTTGAATGGTTACTTTGACTGACATGACCGAAAGCCATTTAGTCCGGACACCCAAACATGAAGTTACAAAACCGTTTGTCACGAAAAAGATAATATTCAGTTCGTACAAGACAGTACGATAATCACATACGGAAACTGTTTAGTAACTATATCAGAATAAAGAAATACAAAACTTCATTCTGTTACGAATGACCGGATCATTTGTCGTTTATCAACTCGACGTGAGTATAAACTAAAATAATCACACTTCCGGCTAAAAATATACATTCATATCTATCCAAAGCAGATTATCCTGGATTGATCTCTCAGAAGAAATTACAGATATGCACATGTGCAACGGCATCTGATCACACCCGTCTTGCCAGTCTATGAAGTGGCCAAAGATACAGGTCAAACATGAATGGAAAATGTTTGGGAAAACGGCAAATTAATGTACACCAATGGAAACAAACATACGGGTGCAGTTCAAACAACATCTACAGCAAAACTCAAGGATTAAAGCACTGCACGGTGCTAGAACAAACAGGTGCTACAAGTAAATGGCTGTTTGGTTGCTCAAAGAATCACTCAAATGAAGGTGAGCATATTGTGCTATGCCTAAAGTCTGACATGATACACTGTTTTACTCGCAGTCATGACGCCCTAGGGAGTATCTTTGTTCATTACAGTAAGTTGAACATAGATGGTGAAGTATCTTGATTCATAAAGATATTTCGCTGACAGCAATTTCAATCACGCAAGCTAACAAACATATTTAGGCTAAAACGTTTTCCTTATAGATGTTTGCCTCAAAACCTTTGAGCGTGAATGTAGTATTTCGGTTTGGGTTTGTCCTGCTTCAAATGGTAGGCCGGCTGATGAACGTATCGCTGCAGTCCCTTTAAGCGTCTGACTGTTTTAAAGATGTACAACTCGACTTCATTATGTCATCAAAGACTGATCATTTCATTTTTCCATGACAACAAAGTATCACCTTAAAGTTTGTAAATGTCTGACATTAGTGAAGACATTACTTCAATTCTGCGTCTGGAATGATTTTCATGTACATGTATATGGTAGACATGATACAAGCGTAGGTTTTATCACGCAATGTCAGAGCATGATTACATATGGACGTATATGCGTAAAATTATAAATTAAAAAAGAGCTTTCAAAAGTTTTAACAAAGACGGTTGTGGAAACCATCAATAAACCCTGATATCAGCACCACGGTATCAGCAATTCAAGACCAGTGTGAGAATGGCAGCTTTTGTCTTTGTACTGACACAGAAAAATAGTGAAACGGTATATTCGTATTCGAATATACATAAAAATGTACAGAAAAGGTTTTAGATAGGTACGTTAGGAAACACAAAATGTCCTACAACAAGTTCTGTTAAACCAGGAACGGTAAAAATACACAGGAAATCAAATCTGACACAAGAAATCCCGATTGCATCAACATGGAAAATACATGTTGATCTAACTCAAATATCCCAACAACCAATACAAGATAACAAAAACAACAACTATCAGAAGACAAAAGTAAATAAAGAATTTTATGCCACATTTAAATACGACGCTAATAGTATTTCAAACAAGTAATATCATATTACTTTTCAACAGTAACATACGTTGAAGAAAATAAAGTCGTTGTATACAAGACTGTTGTTTAAGGTACATTTGTATTGTTCAACACAAAAATGTAACAATATACCCTAAACATTATACAGTGTACTTTTACAAAATCATGTACATTTACATTGCAGACGTTTATGTTTCAGTACACACTCTCTAAATGTGTAGGCATCGCCATTGCCATATGTTTAAAGTGTTTGATGATAACCAATAATAATTATTAATGAAAACATAGCAAATTCTCTTTGATACTGCAAATTAAAGCAAAGTGGGCCATACTATGCATACGTGTGTGTGATCTAACTTAACGTCACCAGTTGTTGCTACTGAGATGTTGAGCGTTAGATGTTAGAAATATGCGAACTTTAACTGATGTAACATAAAGCATATCTGTAGGTTTTTAGTTAGATTTCAGACTGAAATACTTAAAAAGACAGCATTGCATTCACAAGTTATACCAAGTCGTACCAAAGTTGAGGTGTTTATTTTCATCACAGACAAGCGTTGAGCATTTGTTTCTGATTTCTATCTTATTACTATTAATTGAAAGAAGAACTACCATTAAAGAAGATAGTCGGCGCAATTTTTAGTAAATAAATAGGTCCGTGGATGAATGAAGAAATTGGTAAATATCGTAGTACAAATGTGGTAAAATGAATTAATAAATTGTAAATTGAGAGAGCATCATTTGATTGAGAATCCCGATTGTTAACTTGAGAAATTACGGACCAAACTGCAGAATAATTTGCACAACATGTACATTACGTTTGTATACATTTGAGTCCGTTATTATGATGATTGCACCTGGGCAACTACTTCGCGACTAAAGTATCTTCTACTGCATAATAATAAAAAAAATCATTAATTTAACATGCTCGTTTGAAGTCGTTTCTGACTGACCAATTTACGTGCATGTGCAAATCTTTTTTCTTTTTTTTGTCTCATTTTGTTTATCGTACGTATTTACTGTACAGAAAGCAAACGAAAAGTATGATAAGGCTGACACTAGAGTATGGTCATTCATGACAGATTGGTCTATTAAGTCAACTCGCTATTGAGACCATTCTACTATTAAGACCATTTATCAAAAGTACGGAAGGTGATCGTAATAGCGGAATTCTATTGTATATCGCTAGTACTGATTGATTATTCACTATTTACACATTTCTTCATTTATTTAAAACTTAATTTATAAATCATACATTATCTTTTGAAAAAAAGTTGTTTTCGGTCTGCATACACTGCTTTTAGGTCCCTTTTCAGTCTTTTCCGGTTTTTTTCGGTCATTTTATGCACCCAGTTTTATCCAATCAGAAGGTGCGTCACAGTGTAAATTTAGCATTAAAAAAAATGTTATACATTCTACTCGTCATTTCATTGGCGTTTGAAGAGTTCCAAACTTCCGGTCAAAAGCGAGCTTGATACATCTTCGCCGAAAAATACATTTAAGCTTAACGAGAATTGTAGCCACAATAAATACTGTCTGAATGAAACGTTATAACATCACTACTTTTATATACGAAACTTCAAGCCTTCAGACCTAGCAACCGTGTGTACTAAGAATGTTGAATGTTTGAAAATCATTAATTTTGAGGGTCCTAAACATCCAGATAATAGTTTCTAAGCAAGCAGAACATTAAAAGCACACATACACAAGCAGTCTATCAACACACATCTACCCTTATTTACCCTACAGACGAGTTACTCCATAGCCAAGTTTCAGGAAAAACGCTTCTTATTTTGTCCACGGATTTTTGCTGAGAGGAACCGGCCATATTCATCGATGTGTGTGCTGCCATAGGCATTATACCACCAGGGGCAACAACCGCCCCACCGCCACCGAACCCACCACCAGCAAGGTAAGAATCTGTAATTTCGTCAACGTTTTAAATAGCTGTAATTTCGGCAAAGTTAATTTTAAAATTAAATTAATGCTTGAGAGTACGACAAAATGAAATTCACTCCGTGTAATGAGGTATGTCATGGCCAAACAATTTGTTGTAAGAAACATATCTACCAATGCTTCAGAACACCAAGTACTGTGCAATATTTACAAAAACAAATAGCAAGTCCAAATGCAGTAAAGTGACTTTAACAGAACCACCAATCATTCAACAAATATGAGAAAACATTTCCGTTTGAGCACAGTATTGATGTTTTCACAAAATTCATGGAAAGTCTGTTGGTATGTTGCCAAGCTCACATTGCCAATGTAAGACGTAGGTTTAATGATGTTACAATTGTAAAATTATCCAACTCTTGTGTCGTCAAGATTCAGCACATTCTGGTCATATTTTGACATGTACTGTCTCGTCTGCGGTAAACCTAACTTAAGTGTCCTTGAGACGTGTCTGTTCTTTCTTTTTCGATAGTAACGAAGTAACTTTATTATTGGTTTATTTTTTGGAATGTGTTTGTTAGTATATGTTACTGTTCGCCTTTCCAGAAGTAACTGTTGTTAACGAACATAACAAAATAAAGGCCTCGAGTATATCTAGACAAGGACTGAGTTATCTGGAGAGTTCTCTTCTCCCTGACAACTTGAACGAAACAATAAAAGTTCATTACTCTGTCTACCTTTAAAGCGTTAAACATTTCCTTTTAAAGTTTGTGTTATATTACAAATGTTTAGGTAAAAGTGCATCTGGATTACATAATAAATTCGTACCAGATATTTCCCTCTATAAAATGAAACAAAATTAAAGTGACATATTTTGTTATTTTCTAGACAACAATATTCTAAATAAAGTTTAAAACACTAATAAATTTAAATTTCTCATCTATTCTACATGCCTTGACACACAACATTATCTATTTGCATCCATATATGCAAACTAGAAAGTCCAAACGGCATTTGAGAGAAACAACTCCAAACGCAAGATAATAGTACAACGTAAAGATGCGAATATCGCTTGCAAACGGCTTCATATCCAAAACATATGACTAACAGCTGTGAATTCCAGTGAATGGACATCTGGAGAATCAAATACCACACAAAGAAGGCCGCTGCAAAATACATTGTCAGGAACATTTGTCGACTTGTGCGTCGAAGATTTGGGCTTTTGCTGACGTGAGCCGAACTACATGTGTGTTATATTTAGCATAACTGCTATCTAATACAATTTCCTTTAAAAATTGCAACCTTGCTTCTAATGCATCTGTCTACTGAATGTCTGTTTACATAAACATGTCAAAACTGATAAGTATACCCTAATGTGTTATTAGACCACAACCATGTTTCAGGAAACACCTTTCTGACATTTTCCAACTTTGATACATCCGTATTGGGTTTAGCGACGGGCGGTGGAACTGTTACAGGTGCCAATACAAGCCGACCCCCGCCACCTAAAAACCCTCCAGAATGGAAATCTGTAAATAACAAAGGCAATTGCGTTTCCTGCAATGTCTCACAGTGTATTAGTTTCCAAACTACGCCACGCCAGTATGATTTGGAATTCTATTGTTGTGCACGTTGTATGACAGAATCTGAATTTGAAGTAATCTGACCTCCCACTTACAGTCAAGCTTATGAAAGAGTTAACACAGTTCCCAAATATTTAAAAGCAAGGAGCAGTATATAAACAGAGTTCTCAAAGATTGTCTACTTTTTCACGAAATAGTTGCACTTAACTGCTTTGACTGATCTGCTCTTGCGTATCTGCGCCTTTTTCAGTTGGAATCCACTGTGGATACATTTCGTACACTGGACGTTATAACTTAATTTTTACTTTAGTTACAACTGCCAGATATCAAGCGGCAGAAACGTGAACGTACTGACATTTTTCTGTTATATTTCAGTGTTGAATTGGGATGTTAATACAATATACTCGTAATGTACTTCGTAAGTTACTCTCAAGACTTTCATTTCAAACTGATTTTCATACAATATGGGCAAAACTATTTCCCGACATATTCAAACAAGAGGTGTTGCAATTACAGTTACTGTTTTGTTTCCATTTAAGTCCACAAAAAATGCCAAAACTGGTATCAGGGGTCTTGTCTAGTTTACCATGGGATAAATCCCACGGTCGGCCTGGACTATATACAATCACGAAAAAAAGGAACTTGGATCAGAATTTCTGAAAATAGAATATCGCTTCTTCAGCACTAGCAACATCAGCAAGATTAAAGCACAATGTCTACCTCGGTCATGATTCAGTCATAACACATATTTACCGCACTGTGGAATTGTTCCACAGCCATGTTTCTGGAAATACCATTCTGATTTTGCCAACAGACTTCCTTTCAGTTGTTGCTCCGTTTCCAGGAAGTGGCCCACCTCCTGTTATTGTTCCTTTCATGAACCCAGCGCTACCATTTGGCATACCAGCTACTCGCAGAAGAAGTGAAACTATGTAAGCTATATTTACAAGACGTGCACTACAATTTTCTAGCAAAGATATTAAATCAATAATGTATCGGCTATGGTTGATTACCGCACTGTAGAATTAGACCATAGCCATGTTTCGGGGAAAACAGCTCTTATTTTCTCAACGGATTTTACAGGACCAGGGCCTGACCCAGAAGTAGCGGTAGCTACCTGTGGTCTGACCATTCCTGCACCACCCCCTGCCATCGCTCCGTTAACTGCACCGGGCATTGGTCCAAATGCAAACTCCGGATGTACTGTAAATAGGTAAAGTCGATCTTACTGGTTCTTTTTAAAAGTGTATAGACAAAGAATAAAACCAAACAACCAGTCCTTTTTATAAATACTTAAATTCTTATATAGATTAAATACCTGCACTATTTCAGATATTGCTAATTATATTCCACGAAAATGGATAAAACAAATTACAAATTAAAGAATGTACAACAATCACTGATATTTCCGAATTAGCCTGTAGGAGTGACTAAAGGTGTACATACTACAGACGTAAACCCAAACTGTTAGGTATATGTTTATTCTGTATATTTATTTTTCTCACCTATGAGATACATATTTCCGCGCATTTACCGATGATAGATAATCTTATCCTTCACCGCTTATCTCTCATCGTTGCCGGACTATTTTACGTAAATCATGAACAGTCAGAACATCGCAAAATAAATAACAAAATGACTATAAATTTCTTTTTTGAAATAAATACAGCGTTGTGAGTTTTCATTTTCTTAGTTAGATCATTTTCTATCCATCTACAGGATAGCAGTTTCAATTTGAAATAAAATTCGAGAAAAGGTTGATTTTCATTTTGTCATCCCAATCCTGTTTTCACACTTATTTCTTCTTACTTGTGTGAAAGGATATGAATGCAATACTATAGGGTCAACGCAATCAAAATTAATGGTGGTATCTTGAATTCAAAAGTTAATCCAAACATTGACATTGAAATTTGAATACACAATCAATAACTCATGCCAGTTGCGCAAAATTTAAGTTTCCAAATAAGAATTGATTTGAAACATAGCTATTTGTTTAGACTGTTGTTTCTTGTATACAATTGATTCGAAGTGTTGTTTTATTGATATTTTGTGAAGCGGAGAAAGAGTGTTTTGACTCAAGGAAGTATTACTGTGTAATACATGGAATAGAATAGAATAATGTAACGATAAAGATCAACCTTACCCCTGCAATGAAAATGCGATTAAAACGGTGCGAAAATAAATCTACCATATTTCTACAGAGCCTCGTTCTTAAGGACGTATCTCATCACTCGGATGGGATTTCCTTAATATCCACAACTCATGAACGTGGTAGATTCACTTTGTGCACTTTGTGCATTTACTCTCGGCGGTGCATTATGTAGAGAACTCGACATGAAACATTACAAGCGAATAATAAGCTCATTTGTTCTCAATGTTATTATAGCCTTATTGTTAAACAGTATTGCATGACGTTGCGATTTGTCTAATGTTAGTCATATGACCTGGTATATCGGTGGATGTACATCCTGCATGGTGTATATTCTTGTTAAATGTACGTGACATTAGCTGCATATTTTAAGACATTTTACAATATCAGTTTTATAGCACTGTCACTAATTAATTCAAAGATAATGTGGTACATTCTTGTGCTGAATGAATGTGCCATAAAGTAGACCTAATAAGTTGTGTGTAATATACGTAATGCTAAAATATGCGATGTTTAATGATTTTCATGAATTTTATGTGAAATTGGCCTTGAAATGACCTTGACCTTGACCTCTGTTGATCCAATTTAGTACAAGAAAGTCTAAGCAGTAGTTTTCGAAAAATTGTAATCAGTTAAAACGTTTCCAGTAATATCTATAACAAAAAAGTCGTATTGCATGTGGATTTCAGATGCAACAAGCACAACTAAAATATTTTAGGATGATTTGGGGTCATTTCAATTGTACTCTTGCCATATATAGATTTCGTTTTACTAGACTGCTGTCATTACAAGGGATACATACATATACTTATGTTAAAGTGTAAAGATATGTGTTTTAACATCATTTATACAATTTATTAAATTAGATACCTGGGGATATGGTAGTAAGCTTATATTTAGTCATTTTTGACAATTTGGCCTTGAAATGACATTGACCTTGATCGTGGCTGACCAAAACTTTTAAATAAATATGAAGCATGGATCGTGAGGTACATGTACTATGCAAAATCAAATATTTTAGCATGTCATGTATTGACCTTTGCCAACTTTCCTCCACAGGTCGGCAACTTTTATCTTTTGTTCAATAAACCTCAATGTCTCCCGAACATTTTGGTATTATAACTTAGTTTGTTTCTATTTAGCGCATATTGGACTCAAGTAACTATCAAAATGCTACTTTACTATAAATGGCGATGTGTTCTGTAGTCATACACAATAACACATACTGGCACATGATGTCGATATCACATTCATGTAAACCTTCGGTGTTGGTAAACATCACATACCTCAGGTCCATAGATCTGGATATTTACCTCTGTTACATGTACAATGTATGCTAATATTTCTCATACATATTTTTTTTCTCAATCAATTACATAAATATAACCTGAAACGGGATACCCATTTTGTTTTTGCTACTAGCTAGCATATACTAACGCACTTCCACAAAAGGATATTAGAATTATTGTGCTACACGGATCATTACCGCACTGTGGAATTCGTCCACAACCACGTTTCAGGAAATACATTTCTTATTTTCTCTACAGATTTTACAGAAGACGAGCCGGATCCGGATGTTGCTGTTTGCGTCATGGACCCACCTCCTCTTCCTGGTGCAACGGCATGTGCACCAAAAAGCATTTCCGGTCCTCTTAAAGGATCTAGAATTTCATTTATTGCAAGAAATTGTATTTAGGCTAGAATATATGCAGACAAGCAAGATACACAATTCACATACACAATTTCACATATTTGTATATTCTTTTAACAAGTTTCTGCAAAAATAGCCGATGTCAAATATTCACATCGTTTTACTGATTTACGGTTAGGGTTCTAATTGCATTTCAAGTGCATTAATTTTATACTGCGATCGCCATCACCAATGTTGTCTTTTCATTTGTTGCATTTGTGTTTTTCGTTTATACAAATTCATGGATTTGTGTGCAAACAGATGCAAGTTTACATATCCATTCTTAGTAATTACTTTAAATTTAAGAAAACTGTTTTTTATATTCTGGATGGTATAAAGGATATTTCTGACTAAAACATAAATTTTTGCTAAGTAAAGACTAAGTAAAGTGTTGTTGTACGTATTGTTTTGTATTGCAAACTATCGTATCTGAAATCCTTCTTATACGATTGAGGAACGCAATCATATTATCTAATAACAATTCCTGGACATACTTTTCAAACTTCGGTAACTGTGTTACATATTCAGGTAATGTATTGACTGGCGTAAACCGGACAATCCCTGCAAAACGCATTTATTACCAACTGTATTCAAACACGCCGGTTTCCAACATCAAACACACTAAAATATCACTGCAGAAGTGAGAGAATGAGAGATGTCTCTAAATTCACTAATATAACACCTGAACGGAATCCCGAGTACATACAGACAAAACACAGTACTTACAATAGTGCATTTCCACATGTTGATATACCAGGGCATCTGTCATCACTTTCACTCCAGAATTCTGTATCACAGTAACAAAAGCAAATGTAGAATTATGTAGGCTGGGTGTAATTTCACATGTTTAGAAAATATACATCAAGTTTTTAATTGATGTTAGAATACTGTGAAAGTGTCGACTAAAACTCACGGGACTAGCGAAAAATGAATTCGTTACATGGAGCAATTTTGTTCTTTCTATGTGAAGCAAAATGTAACAGACTGATTCACACTTGGTCTAAAACTAGTACTAAGTATATATTTTTCTCTGGTTAGCGAAACAAGTTCTTTCACATCGAGATTCACTCCTGGTGGAATCAATCTCAGAGAGAAAGTAACAATGCGGAATTAACTGTCTTGACCAAAGCCAAATCACCACGCCGCACTCTCATGGTTCGAATCCCGGAATCTTCATTCAAGAGGAATAGAGCAAGGGATCCACATACAACATAGCAGATTGCAACATATGTCAAATTGACTTAATTAAAACAGTAACTATTTATTAAGTTTGTAGTTTTCTCTTATGTCTTTCCTACGAACTGCAAGATTCACACAGCACTTACTTGGAATATTGCGCTTGCGTCGGATCCACCGTAGTAGACGGGATAAGGCCACCATATTGCCATTCTCTTCCTGCGGTTGATTGCCATTGGTCCAAACCCACCACCACCACAGCAGAACGGCATTCTGTTGTGTGTAATTGTATCGTAAGACTTTAATTCGTCGATCACCTAACAACAGGAAAACAAAATATCAGAACAAAGTGCATTTAGCTTTCAATAAACAAGATATTGATTTTCCATTCTTATATTACCTTTGCAGTAATGGTATAAAACACAGGAGAAAAACATAAGATACATAATTATTTACAAAATTATATCTACATATAATTATCTGAAAAAAATAGGGCATCCAAGAGTGTTAGATGTGTGCAGTACTTAATAAGGTATTCTCCTATTAGCAAATTTTACGAAATTTGAAAATGTAACACGTACGTTATTCAAAGTCAATTGTAATATTGTTCTAACAAATACAGGTTTTAAATTTGTAGACGAATATAATTTAGAATTATTTGACCGCATTTTTCACCTCAGACGCTGTGACGTCATTTCCAGATTTTAAAAGAAGAACGCTTTGGTCCACTGCCAATAAGTTCACTACAGAATGTGGGTCAGCTTTTACAATCACGTTGACATTCTCTCCTGGTTGAGCTTTCGATTGGTCAAAGTCAATTGTAACCTAAATATAAATCAATGCATTGTCTGAGTGATGTTTTCTGTCAGCCAATAAAACCCTTCGTAACAAAATTAGCAAACAATCCCTGAATGCAATCATGCAATTTATAAATTGAACAAAACGAACAATACTGGTAGTTTGTAGTTATTTAACATAATATTAATTTAACTTTTATTCACTAAATCTTATCTGCAACATCTCATTTAAATGGGCTATAGATCTATCATAGAAGTGTTATAGACGAGAAAGGGATAACACATACGTCATTTTGGAATGCGCCATCTACATCAAAACTGATGCTGTCTGTCACGATTTCGCCATCAGTTCTGACATAGTAAACGATTATTCTTGCATTTGGTGCCATCTTGGCATCAATGGGTATGTCGAAAGTATTGCCAGAGAAACTTCCGGCTGACACAACAGACCCACGTGACATAACCTGAAAAATGGTTGTGAAAAATATTTAAAAAGTTAACTCGGTTACTATGTCTGATTCTGATCAACTCATTTACATCGTTGTTTAAACGTGAGCATTTGTTGAAATTTGTTTCAAAGACACCCTCCAAACATTTTTTTCACTTTATTGATTTAAACACATTTCTAGATATGCAATGTTCATCAAAATGACGATACACTGCACATGACGTTTATTGCACTTTCAGACTTTATAACATTAATACTAATTTCTGATGAGATACAGTTACCATGTAATTTCGATGTTAAACATTGAACTACCTGATACACGGCAGTTGGTACAGTCTCTGTTGATTTAATGTCAAATGTTGCTGTCTGATCAGGCTGTAAATGAGATAAATTCGTTAAAGTAATATTTGTGCATTCTGAAGTTCAGTAAAATAATCAAATTAACAAATAATAATGGATAAAACATATATATGAACAATGATTAATTAGTTGACCGTGATTTATTCTGAAATAATTCAAGGGTGAAATTGTGATGCATAACCGCGCATCTTATTATTCTGATATAAATCACTTCTTTAAATATATATTTTGTCAATTATATCACGAAATCGCTGAAACAAAATGCATCTATGACTTTTACGTCTCAAATACATTCGTATCATAGGTGGATGTGTAGAAAATCTGAGTGTCATGTTAGAGACTTGTACTCTGACTATTGCCTAAATAACGACTATCATTATATGGTTCAGGAAAAATGATAGCTAACAGAAGAATGTAGTAGTAGCTTATGTTAAATTTTGTTCAGAAGAGGAATCGCGCGGTGGCTGCTGTATCTGGACCGTAGAATAGTCAATTCAAGGATAGTAACAAAGATACTGGATGTTAAGTCTTGTAAATTGTGTAAAACAAAATAATCTTTCCTCTAGGACATAAGAATAATACATTACATCTATGTGATTAGTGGGTATGAACTATTAGGTACCTGACCTAAAACAAGTTTTATCATCTTATGTAATTATCATTTTTAATTGTAATGAATTGTTGCTGGTATATAATTACCCTGAGATTCGATGATTTCAGGAAAAGTTGCATGTAATTATCACTTGGAGAATAACTCTTCGAGAGGCTTAAAGTTGAAACAACTTTTCCATAAGTCGCCTGTAAATACATGTAAGTAAAATATAAAATAAAGATGAAAAAGCTGGGAACTAAAAATAGGGATGTGTTACTGCATAAAAAAGTACATTGTATTGTCAACACCCTTCAATGATGATTTTGCACATCCATTTGCATGCATGTATTCATATGTATGTATTCTTTGAGTGTTCCCCTGAATAGCTCTTTTCTATAAGATTTTTCAGGTTTTGTTAGAAAGCAGTGCATATTTCATGTATTTATTTTCAGGAATTCACATAATGATAAGGATAATACGTTTAAATTATTGTTAGCATGTAAGCTTTGTATTCTCAGAACTACTACATATAAATCAAAAAGACTGTGATCAAAATATACAATCTTTAATAAAAATACCATTTTTGCAAGAGTTTCTATTGTAACGTAACAGTATTCTCCTATTCTCCTACATTTGTGTCAGTATAGATTCTTACGCTAAAAATAGAGACCCTTGTTCAGATGATATTTAAAAGTTTTCATACCTTACATATATGAAAATACATGTGTCATCTTGTTGGTAATGAACCCACTACTTACTGTGACACTGATATGGGTGGAGTTCTCTGGAATGTCCACTTGTATCGGGACAATGCCTGCGTCTGGTACTGTAAATGTTTGTGGACTCATGTAGTAAGAGTGCTGACGGGGGCTGAAATAGGGGTACGGAGTTGTCCCAGCTTTTTCTTCCCATGTAGACTGCACCTTTACAGCCAGGTCTTGGCGTTTTCCAGTAATCGGAGTATCGTCTTGTTGAACTACTTTCAACTGAAAATAATATGTATGCTTATATCACATGCTCTTATGTATGGTGTCAATCAAACAAATTCAATAAAAACGAATCGGGGATATTTGAGCAAAAAGAGCGACAACCCCTACAGGAGAGGAGGGTAATTCCTGAATACTAGTAGGTGATTTTCCTCTAACAAGGGGATGCTATTTTTACGGCGGGAATTCAATTCTAAGCACTGTTTTAGAAAATATTATTTGTAAGTTATCAAGGGGAAAAATAAACGTTTCAATGAGGATCTGATTATTTTTTTCAATAGACCATCTTCAGTTTTATATTTTCTTGTGACAGCTGTATTTGTATACCGTATATCGATTTGTCAGTTAACATAGGTTTCTCCTAATTTATCAACAATGTTTTACATCGCTTTTCTGATGTTATGTTCGACGTTATAATTGAAGATGAAAAACGGTGTACATAAAATGTACCCTCTGGAGAAGGAATAAATTGAAGGCATACAGTCAATGAAACATATACTTACATATGCTGTGTATGGGAGTCCAGGCTTGAAAGTGTTCGGGTTAGAGCTAAGGTATTCCAGTTTTACTGCATGTTCGTAAAATTTCACTTGGCTGCTGCCACTGAGGGTAATGCTGTTTAAACTTTCGGTGACGTTTGCTTCCACCACAAGTGAGCGACCAGAGAGATAATGGACAATTTGTTTCATCTGAGCTAATGGCACAGTGAATGATGCTTCACCATCGATCTAAGCAATACAAAATAAAATTAAAGTAGTCAGCACTGTGACTTTCCTTCCCTCATGAAGAAAAGTTCTGTAGCCTCTTTTGATTCATAGGAATGTTCTATCTGGATATGTTCACACCTTATATCCAAGAGGTATAATTTTCAGCTGTTATATACATTTATGTATAATAACAGAGTGTTGCTGAAATAAACAGGTTTTTACATTCTTAAAAGTTTGAAATAATGTGCTTTGCTTTAAAACAAATGGGGTTTTATTCTTTTTTTAGTTTTGGCTTTTCCATGCACGTGTAATTCTTTAATCGATGCGAGTAGGTTTCGTTCCTCCGTCTTTAAAAACATGCAAGTTATTTTCTACAGCTGTTAATGCCTGCTGATCAATGATTGCATTGCGCGTGTAAACGTCAGATGCAAGGGCGATAATTAAACGTGGTGATAGACAATTTCCCCAAGAAATGGGACACCAGTAATACACTAATTTGTAACAATCCATATTCAAAACAGTACGCAGCATAATGTAACATATTTTAATGATGCAAAAGCATTAACTACAATTGTTCAAATGCAACTATTTTAAATAGAAGTTATCACATATCAGGCTTAAGCGCTGACATAGAGGTACCTTCAATCAAAGTACTGAACGGGATAAGTCTGTCAGCTACTTCCAAATAACTCTTACTCTTTGAAATGCTCCCCTAACCCCCATACACACAAACACAAACCTTTTGTCAGGATGCCTCTACAAAGTACCAGATGACCCTTTTACGCCCAATACTCCCTTAAATGTTAATGTTTCCCCTAACACTACGCAACGAAAAGTTTCGTTCTGTAAACTGGAACGTTCACGGCTTTTTTTTTTACTGTTTTAAGACCCCCTAAGTTTGTCTGCAACTGTAATCTTAAAATAAAGCCATAACATTTAATGGTGATAAAAATATTCAATGAAGTATCTTAAAGTAATCTCACTTTCGCAGCAAGTACAACTTACCGCCATGGTCTGTATGACCTGGGGTTCATCTCCATGGTAATTGTAAGGTCTATACCAATGATCTAGCTTCACTCGGATATCTGCAGTGCCCTTTACTGGCTTACCATACGTGTAACTGAAACAGATCCAATATATGACATATAGAACTCTTTGACAGCTGCCAAATACTAGAATAGTAACATTTACATGCGCTAATTAAAAAACAGTTTTTATCCAAAAAAATCAAATTGTTTATACGTCAATATAAATCGATATAATGAGTTATTTTGGTAAAGGAGGGCGTCAGTACTGTCTAAAAAGTAGAATAAAAGGGGTTCAACGTTACGAAAGTAACGTACGTGGCTTTGATTTTGCCCGTGATGCTATCGTCTGCTGTCAGCATGAATGAAGGCAGTTCTACTGTTACTTCGAATTTGGGAAGAACTGAAAATCAAACAAAATGTGAAATCCAATATACATGAACTTAGGTTAATGAAAAAAAGATCAGGAATTGAAACATCAATAAACACCAAAATTTATAAATACTGGCATTTGATTATGCATGTACAACTATCTACTGGCATGTAAGATAAGGTAAGCAGCTTTCATAACTTCATGGGCAATGGGGGTTCGTTCAGGAGGGGGATTGGGCGAAGGGGGTTGGTTCATGGACGAAGGGGAAACCTGGACGAAGGGATTGGTTCTGATATTAAAACACTATATGGTTGAGATGATGCATATATTTGGGAAAATTTTGTTTTATTTGAAATTAGTTCGATTAAAAGTTATAATTTGCACAGTGTGTATGTCTAAAAATACTACATACGCATTAAAATATGATTAAACTACATCAAAACTTACCATAGTGGGCGACTGTAAAAACTTTTTCCTCTGACCGGCCCTGAAATATATCATTCAGTGAAAAATATACCGGGACCAAATGCCTGCTACACAAAAAGCACATGTTGGCTACCATAGAATGTAATAGGCACGTCGTGAAACCTCAGAGACAAATAGGTTTATAACCAATAGGAAAAAATTATTTAAGCGTTTAAGTCATCAACTAATAGTTATACCGCACATGAGAATTTGTGTTAGCACTATTAAGTGTTAGAGTGCTGGTAAACAGCATCGGTGTTATAAGATGCTGATGTTTGTGTGTTAAGATAAAAATTAGTTTTCTTATACAAAATGGTGCCAAATCACACATACATGGGCTGTCACTTTGATTTTCCAATCCCCTAATACGGGTTGACTGTCCATATTCATAAAGTTTGTCACCACACCGCTAGCGTCTTGAAGTCCTCTCCACTGCTTGATTTTATTTGTGCTTGGGTCCTAGATTAGCATTTACAAAATGAGTTATGTTATTATACTCCTAGTTGATGCTATTTACTTCATATATCTAAATATAAGACCAAACTACCTGTATATACTGTATTAGGATGTAACAACAGGTTTTAATTAAAACTGATGTATATCATTTTCAGGCATTAAATTAACAAAATTCTGGATACAAAAAATACATTCATACTTTAAAAAAAAGCAATTCTATATAGATCTAGTATTGTTGTCTGTAATAAAATCTGTAAAAAAACTAAATTTCTAAAATTATGTTCGTATCAGAGCTCCTACTGAACAAGAATAAGGGGGGGGGTGGATATGTTATAAACTGCTTACGTATATGTCAATGTCCATGACGCCTGTATAGACCGTTAGGTTTGGAAATACTGCAAATGCCCGAAAATTTACTGCAAAGAAAATAATTTGTCATTTTATCAAATATCCTTAGCACTAGTATCATGGAGAACCATAATAAATTATCGTAATATAGATTTACAGAACTTCCAACATACATTTTCCATGTAAACTGTCCGAAAAGAGATAACAACACTACGTTCCACAATTCATGTGAACGGAGTCAGGAAATACACGTGAAGCAATCTTACATTTCTCGGCTATTATACTTAAACTATTTTTTTCACGATTACTATCATTGTTATACTTACAGTTTTGTGAGCGGTAATAGAGCATCATGATTTTTGCTCCTTGGTATATGCATGTATCTCTGCGCAAAATATTTTTGTATCAATAAAAACTAGTATTTGACAGGTCTTGTGACATTTAGCCTGACCACATCAAATATTATAAATGACTCCAATGAAGAAAGTACATAAATATGTTTGCTAGTTCTAGCGTTAGAAACTGGCGGAGAAGCTTTTAAAACTGATGTTTACAGCACCTGTTTGTCCGGGTTTGTACATAGCTTTGTCCGTCTGTATGAACAGAGAAATATTCTTGCTTTCACACGTGATAGAGGTTTCATTTTTGATCGTTGCTCCTCCTGTACCAGTCACGTGTAACTTGTAGTTTGTTCCAGCGTGCACATCACCTGGTACCTACAATATGTAAATGTTTTATTTGCATGAACAACGAATACATAAAGTTAATTAGTATCCATGTAATCAACGATTATTATGGTCGTTTTATATTTAATGTTTAACAATATATGTATGTCAGTCTATTTCGATAAAATAATATAAAAAGCAAGATCCGAGATATAAAATCATATCTTTTTACTTGCTACACATGTCAATCTTAATAGAACAAAACCAAACTGAAATTCTCGATCACAGTTGAACACTCTATCGTTATAGTTTGTTGTTTTGCATTAAAAACGTAGATCACGTAATCATAGTTGCGGCTGTTTTGCTTTGAAATGTTGTATCCAAACATATTTGACTCACCTGTAACTGTATCATACCAGGAACCCCTGTAACATAATTAAATCAACAGATGTATGTACATGTAGTAGGTAATACACGCTAGGGTTGTGTAACAATTATATATTATTAGAATTAAGTAATAACATGTACATTTATGATTAAAGCATAGATGCTCACATAGGCACTACATCGCACTGTTGCCCAATTGCGCCTATGCCAGGAAATATTTACATGTAGAGAGACTTGTAATTATTTTTATTTTAAGTTAAAAAATATTTAAATCTGATTTATAAGACTGCTTGATGTTTTACCTTGTGCAAAAGTGTCGGATGCAGTTGCCAGAGTTGCATTTGTGCCACCGTTGACCAGTGAAGCCACAACACTGACTGGGGCAGTTGCCTTTATGATGTTTACGCTGACATTCAGCGGTAGGCCAGCCCGAAAGCTGCTCGGGGTCAGCACAACGTACGAACTGGAACAAAAACGTTCAGTCTCGTCAAACTTGAGAGCGTTGTCGCTGTTCTTATAAAAAGAGTCAATAATGCGTAAAAACAGGGACCCATACAGCAGATATTTCATTTACCTTTACCCGCATGTGCTCACGTAAGTACACGTATCAGTAAAAGCCTAAAAAAATCTGAAAACTCGCAATTATTGAGCGAACTGTTTTTTAGTTTTCGAGTTACTAGTATTTGGTTTGGAGTGGCAATTCTCCCTATCTATTTAGTCTTTCTTTAGTCATTGTGAACTTTTGCAAGACGATGACATTGCGCGTGTAGGTGAAAACTGGTTCTAAATTTGAATGATAAATTTGTTGTTTACGTGACAAGTTTTTCGTATCAAGGTCAATATTGTGAAATAATTTCAACGGTGTTGGCACAGAAACGTCAGACAGCCACTGTGAAAGATGTCCTTAAACAAACATTTGCTGATAAACCCTATGAGCCACTTATCTTTCTCCTACTAACTCGTCGTAGATCACAGCGGTAAACATACACTTAATAAACTTAATACTTCAAAACAGGCTATTTTTGTTTGTAACTATCAGTAACTCAATAATAAGTAGCAAAAAGTAGCAAACAGTAGACGAAATTTTTCGTTTGACGAATAAAGTGACACAATTTATTAGCCTGCAATAAACCGACTACTAAGATAAAAAGCAATCATTAAATTAGCTCAGCTCTATGCTATCGATGTGAAATTTGTTAAATTAAACAGTGACTTTTTCCAAAAGTCCTTGGAAAGCCTTTAAAAGCCATCCGTCATTTGTCAAATAGAACATGTCTCTTATGGAAACTTTTTAATTTAATAGCTCCAGAAACGATTAAATACGTTTGTTGTTGTTGTTTTTTGTGTGTTTTTTTGGGGGGGAATTATCCAACAGTTTTTAGTTGAAATACAAATATTTAACATTCAAAGATCTGACATTTCAAACTCTTTACATCAATTAGAAAGAAGGAAAATAAATATGGCTAATTGGTTCTTTAGCGAAGTATCATATATTCAAAAAAATGCAACAAAATTTTACAAAATTTCGAAATGTTTGTGTCATATTTAAACAGTAAAACAAATATAATACAGATAATAGCGACTATGAGAAATAAAATTGAGACATTTAATAATAAATGATTGAAGTTTATACCATAAATCACGCTTGATAGAGAAACAAAACATATTTAGTGAAATTATTTTAGGGGCTCTTTTATTTCCCTTCAGGTATCTTTTTCTTTCTTCTTTCTTGAAGTGTGTGCATTTACTTTTCATTTTTTTTAATTAAAAGTATTTAATACATTTAGTTACCACAGACTATGCATGTTGAATATTTTGATATGAATATGTTTTAACACTTTCTTTGAATGTATACTGTATATGTACTGAAAGGAAATAAAAATGGTAAAAACGTAAATTAAAAAAAAAAAATACAATTTTCAAAGTTTAGTTAAAATGTCGATCGTATTTAATTCTACTTGAAAAACTTTCACTAGGGTGAAAAAATTTTCACTAGGGTTTAACACTTGTTTAAACAGTGCTGTAGTATTTACATGCGGGCATTTCTTATCTATCGTTCCTGGGAAGGACCAGTACCAGATTAATTTATTTTATGTTTTTCGATGGTTTATCGAAATATAACGGTGAATTATATTCCAATAAACTGACTGTCCGCGCAGTGAAAATTATCAAAATATGTTACCCGGATTAACGTCAAAAAGTATACCGAGCGTAATTAATGCTGGAAATCCATGCGACGATGACGTCGTTAAAATGACGTCATTTGTGCTATGTTTTCTGATGACCTTGAAATCCAGCGATTTCGTTATAATAATATTATTATAGAAACAAACTCAATAAAAGTACAGTTTTAACCATAAAATAAACAGAAAAACTGTTGGTATCGGTGTCATATCACGATAATTTCACTCGTGAACACCAAGTGTTATTTTCACTTGTGGCTGCGCCACTCGAGAAAATATCACTTTAGGTGCCCACTCGGTGAAATTATATCTGATCTTACACCGAAACCAACAAAACTATATATTCCATAAGAAATGCCAACTTTCGCAAAGAACGAGTCAAATCAATAGAGTGGTTCTAACTCATGACCCGTAAACAGGGAGTTCAGTGATTTCAAATCAGCGACCCTCATCTCCCGACCACGGAGGCTGGTCACTTAAATAGCTAAAGTAATGTCAAAAGTGAAAATTGCTGAATGTTTTCGAACGGAATCAGATTGAAGACACTTTTTCAAGTAGAAAGTCACTAACGCTACAACACAACATAAGCTCGAGTGTTTTCAACGTCTGGTTTGGCGGCTTTCGGGTTTTTGCCTTTCGGCATTTCCTTTGTCGTCTTGTGGTATCACCCAATTTAAGTTACAAAAAGCAAAAAGCGAAATTCCAAATGGACGCCATACAAAAGAATCGAGCTATGTGCACATGATTACTACAAAATATTGCACACGTCTGTCTTACGATGTTTTTGATAAATTTACTTTGTAACTTTGTAAAGTTGAGGAATGATTTGAGGTGGGCAGATGTAGCTATACAAAACTATAGTAGAGCTGTCGCTCCCATTCCTACGCTCATATTATTGAGGGCTGCTGTCCCTAAACCTCAGAAGACAACTGATCTGAGACCTACCTTAAAACAATAGTCCTGATCAGTGGGGACCGCTAAACTAGAATCTACCCAGAACTTTATAAGTAGTATATATAGTATGAATGGAAACATATAGACACTTATAACACTTGGCTTTTGTTAGAAGCAATCAATTCATATCTAATAGAGAGAACAAGGACTTACTCGTCAGCCGACGCAACCGCGAACACGGCTGCTAACAAAAATTTCTTCCACATCTCCTGAAAAGTAAAGAATGAATTTGAGATTAAATTAATCTAAATTAACTGTTTACTGTCCCAATTTAAGAAATGATATCAGGAATGTATTTTTTCAGTACATATACACGATTTAAATAGTCTTATAATATAAGATATGCAGTAATATAAAGTATTAATATTTTAAATAAAAACGTATTTTTAGTATTTGTATTATTATTTTATTGAGAAGTGTACCTGTGTTCTAAATGTCCGTGATCTGTTTCAGTCCTCTGAAAAACTACGCGCTATTTATACTGTCCGATTATCCTGTCCTGGATTTGAGCTCCACGACCGCGGAATTTTATTTTGAGAGGCGCTAGCTGAGGACTTGACCTTATTTATATTTGAAAAATAATCATGATTTCTGCTGAGTAGTAACATGCACCAAAGGACACCAAAGGATATAATCAGTATCTCGTGCAAAGGTTTAAGAAAGCAGAAGACAAATATATCTGAAACGTACTCAAGACGCGCATTATTTTCGATATGAATGGTAAAGGGTTACGTGTACTAACATTCAGCCGGATGTAATTATCGTTCACAACACATTTGTCCACGTCTCTGGTTCAAACACTAGAAAGTCCCCCTTCCCCCTTTTTTATCTTTATATCTTAATTAATTATCATAAATAATAACATGTTCTTGAAATATGTTTTAAATTATTGATCGATCCATTCTGCTCCACTTCCCGTGCCCCTTCAGCTGGGTAATCCTGTTAGCTATAAAATAGCATCTTTGTGAATATCATTTTAGTAAGCTAGTTACATTTATGTATTGTTCAAGGTCGTGGTTCGAACTCATATGGGATAAGGGAAAACATAACACACAGTTTTTGAACAGAAAATGGGCGTTTATTAAAACGCCATAAAATAAGAACTGATATAACACAAAGTACAGTAATTTATACGATTTTCCTTATATGACATACTTCGGTGGCCAAAAACCACCCATAATTTATACGATTTTCCCTATATAAAACTAGAGATTGTTTTTCACAAAAAAACTTGTCTCCCCCCTTATGACCTTGACCTTTGAGTTAGTGACCCCAAATTATAACGAGAAATTGACCAACGGTCACTGTGACCTTGACCTTTGAACTACTGACCCCAAAAACAATAGGGATCATCTGCTCAATAAGACCAATCATCCTATGAAGTTTGAGGTCTGTAGGTCTAAAGGAACTCTAGTTATCATCCGGAAACGAGAAATTGACAAACGGTCGTATGACCTTGACCTTTGACCTACTGACCCCAAAAACAATAGGGATCATCAGCTCTATAAGACCAATCATCCTATGAAGTTTGAGGGCTGTAGGTCAAAAGGAACTCTAGTTATCATCCGGAAACGGAAATTGACCAACGGTCACTGTGACCTTGACCTTTGAACTACGACCCCAAAAACAATAGGGATCATCTGCTCAATAAGACCATTCATCCATGAAGTTTGAGAGCTGTAGGTCAAAGGAACTCTAGTTATCGTCCGGAAACGAAGAATGGACGGACGGACTGACGGACTCCCCAGTTTGAGGGTTGTAGGTCAAAAGGAACTCTAGTTATCATCCGGAAATGAGAAATTGACCAACGGTCACTGTGACCTTGACCTTTGACCTACTGACCCCAAAAACAATAGGGATCATCTGCTCTATAAGACCAATCATCCTATGAAGTTTGAGGTCTGTAGGTCTAAAGGAACTCTAGTTATCACCGGAAACGAGAAATTGACCAACGGTCAGTGTGACCTTGACCTTTGACCTACTGACCCCAAAAACAATAGGGATCATCAGCTCTAAAGACCAATCATCCTATGAAGTTTGAGGGCTGTAGGTCAAAAGGAACTCTAGTTATCATCCGGAAACGGAAATTGACCAACGGTCACTGTGACCTTGACCTTTGAACTACGACCCCAAAAACAATAGGGATCATCTGCTCAAAGACCATTCATCCTATGAAGTTTGAGAGCTGTAGGTCAAAAGGAACTCTAGTTATGTCCGGAAACGAAGAATGGACGGACGGACTGACCGACGGACGGACGGACGGACGAGGACAGGGCAAAACAAACTCCCCGAGGTGGGGGAAAAAATACTTGGGCGGCCTAAAACCATTTGTGATTATAACATATCGAACCGGAGAGACTGCACTTTTAACCGTAACTTTGTTTACCTTGAAACTTTGTGAAATCTTACGGGCATAATAGACCGAGCGAAGAGAGATTGCACTTAGCCGAAGTGTATAAAAAGTCTAGCATGCAAACTTGCAAGAAAGTTATGCCCAAAATGTGACAGGAAGTTATTATGCATAATATAAAGCTTGATTTAAAAGTCTAACAAATAGCAAAGTATTGTCATTGCAAAAATGTGTCTGCTAGTTACAAATTACATTGTGCTAATGCTTACTTTAATATCGAATTTTTATTAACTGATTACTGTTGTATATAAAATTCATTATTCTTACACTTTACGTGTTCCTGTTCCTCCCGAGGGTGCGGTACTAATGCCCTTGTACATCTATTTCGCCGAAGTTGTAGAATAAGGACCCTGCTATTTTTGCCTTTTTTTAAACAGGATACCATACAAATGCCTTGCTATTTGTAAGTTATCATGGATGCTGCTCAATAGGGTTTTTACCTGTATTTATTAAAGAGGATACCATACAAATGGCTTGCAATCTGTATGTAGTTATCATGAGGATGCTGCACAAATGGCTTGCAATCTGTATATAGTTATCATAAGGATGCTGCAAAAATGGACTACAATCTGTATGTAGTTATCATGAGGATGCTGCACAAATGGCTTGCAATCTGTATATAGTTATCATGAGAATGCTGCACAAATGGCTTGCAATCTGTATATAGTTATCATGAGGATACTGCCAAAAATGGCTTGCAATCTGTATGTAGTTATCATGAGGATGCTGCACAAATGCTTTCAATCTGTATATAGTAATCATGAGGATGCTGCACAAAATTTAATGGCTTGCAATCTGTATATAGTTATCATGAGGATGCTGCACAAATGGCTTGCAATCTGTATATAGTTATCATGAGGATGCTGCACAAATAGCTTGCAATCTGTATATAGTTATCAAGAGGATGCGGCACAGACGGCTTGCAATCTATATATAGTTTTCTTGAGGATGCGGCACAAATGGCTTGCAATCTGTATATAGTTATTTTGAGGATGCGGCACAAATGGCTTGCAATCTGTATATAGTTATCTTGAGAATGTTGCACAAATGGCTTGCAATCTGTATATAGTTATCATGAGGATGCTGCCAAAAATGGCTTGCAATCTGTATGTAGTTATCATGAGGATGCTGCACAAATGCTTTCAATCTGTATATAGTAATCATGAAGATGCTGCACAAAATTTAATGGCTTGCAATCTGTATATAGTTATCATGAGGATGCTGCACAAATGGCTTGCAATCTGTATATAGTTATCATGAGGATGCTGCACAAATAGCTTGCAATCTGTATATAGTTATCAATGAGGATGCGGCACAAATGGCTTGCAATCTGTATATAGTTTTCTTGAGGATGCGGCACAAATGGCTTGCAATCTGTATATAGTTATTTTGAGGATGCGGCACAAATGGCTTGCAATCTGTATATAGTTATCATGAGGATGCTGCACAAAATTTAATGGCTTGCAATCTGTATATAGTTATCATGAGGATTCGGCACAACTGGCTTGCAATCTGTATATAGTTATCTTGAGAATGTTGCACAAATGGCTTGCAATCTGTATATAGTTATCATGAGGATGCTGCCAAAAATGGCTTGCAATCTGTATGTAGTTATCATGAGGATGCTGCACAAATGCTTTCAATCTGTATATAGTAATCATGAGGATGCTGCACAAAATTTAATGGCTTGCAATCTGTATATAGTTATCATGAGGATGCTGCACAAATGGCTTGCAATCTGTATATAGTTATCATGAGGATGCTGCACAAATAGCTTGCAATCTGTATATAGTTATCAAGAGGATGCGGCACAAATGGCTTGCAATCTATATATAGTTTTCTTGAGGATGCGGCACAAATGGCTTGCAATCTGTATATAGTTATTTTGAGGATGCGGCACAAATGGCTTGCAATCTGTATATAGTTATCATGAGGATGCTGCACAAAATTTAATGGCTTGCAATCTGTATATAGTTATCATGAGGAGCGCCTGCAATCTGTATATAGTTATCATGAGGATTCGGCACAAATGGCTTGCAATCTGTATGTAGTTATCATGTGAATGCTGCACAAATGACTTGCAATCTGTATATAGTAATCATAAGGATTCTGCACAAATGGCTTGCAATCTGTATATAGTAATCATAAGGATGCTGCACAAACGACTTGCAATCTGTATATAGTTATCATGAGGATGCTGCACAAACGACTTGCAATCTGTATATTGTTATCATAAGGATGCTGCACAAACGACTTGCAATCTGTATATAGTTATCATGAGGATGCTGCACAAATGGCTTGCAATCTGTATATAGTAATCATAAGGATGCTGCACAAATGGCTTGCTATCTGTATATAGTAATCATAAGGATGCTGCACAAACGACTGGCAATCTGTATATAGTTATCATGAGGATGCTGCACAAATGGTTTGCAATCTGTATATAGTAATCATAAGGATGCTGCACAACTGGCTTGCAATCTGTATATAGTTATCATGAGGATGCTGCACAAATGGCTTGCAATCTGTATATAGTTATCATAAGAATGCTGCACAAACGACTTGCAATCTGTATATAGTAATCATAAGGATGCTGCACAAATGGCTTGCAATCTGTATATAGTTATCATAAGGATGCGGCACAGACGGCTTGCAATCTGTATGAATTAACATGAGGATGCTGCACAAATGGCTTGCAATCTGTATATAGTAATCATAAGGATGCTGCACAACTGGCTTGCAATCTGTTTATAGTTATCATGAGGATGCTGCACAAATGGCTTGCAATCTGTATATAGTTATCATAAGAATGCTGCACAAACGACTTGCAATCTGTATATAGTTATCAAGAGGATGCGGCACAGATGGCTTGCAATCTATATATAGTTTTCTTGAGGATGCGGCACAAATGGCTTGCAATCTGTATATAGTTATTTTGAGGATGCGGCACAAATGGCTTGCAATCTGTATATAGTTATCATGAGAATGCTGCACAAATGGCTTGCAATCTGTATATAGTTATCATGAGGATGCTGCCAAAAATGGCTTGCAATCTGTATGTAGTTGTCATGAGGATGCTGCACAAATGCTTTCAATCTGTATATAGTAATCATGAGGATGCTGCACAAAATGTAATGGCTTGCAATCTGTATATAGTTATCATGAGGATGCTGCACAAATGGCTTGCAATCTGTATATAGTTATCATGAGGATGCTGCACAAATAGCTTGCAATCTGTATATAGTTATCAAGAGGATGCGGCACAGACGGCTTGCAATCTATATATAGTTTTCTTGAGGATGCTGCACAAAGGCCACCCTAAAAAATTATCACAAAAACTGCACAAATGGCTTGCAATCTGTATATAGTTATTTTGAGGATGCGGCACAAATGGCTTGCAATCTGTATATAGTTATCATGAGGATGCTGCCAAAAATGGCTTGCAATCTGTATATAGTTATCATGAGGATGCTGCCAAAAATGGCTTGCAATCTGTATGTAGTTATCATGAGGATGCTGCACAAATTCTTTCAATCTGTATATAGTAATCATGAGGATGCTGCACAAAATTTAATGGCTTGCAATCTGTATATAGTTATCATGAGGATGCTGCACAAATGGCTTGCAATCTGTATATAGTTATCATGAGGATGCTGCACAAATAGCTTGCAATCTGTATATAGTTATCAAGAGGATGCGGCACCGACGGCTTGCAATCTATATATAGTTTTCTTGAGGATGCGGCACAAATGGCTTGCAATCTGTATATAGTTATTTTGAGGATGCGGCACAAATGGCTTGCAATCTGTATATAGTTATCATGAGGATGCTGCACAAAATTTAATGGCTTGCAATCTGTATATAGTTATCATGAGGATTCGGCACAACTGGCTTGCAATCTGTATGTAGTAATCATGTGAATGCTGCAATCATAAGGATTCTGCACAAATGACTTGCAATCTGTATATAGTAATCATAAGGATGCTGCACAAACGACTTGCAATCTGTATATAGTTATCATGAGGATGCTGCACAAACGACTTGCAATCTGTATATAGTTATCATGAGGATGCTGCACAAACGACTTGCAATCTGTATATTGTTATCATAAGGATGCTGCACAAACGACTTGCAATCTGTATATAGTTATCATGAGGATGCTGCACAAATGGCTTGCAATCTGTATATAGTAATCATAAGGATGCTGCACAAACGACTTGCAATCTGTATATAGTTATCATGAGGATGCTGCACAAATGGCTTGCAATCTGTATATAGTAATCATAAGGATGCTGCACAACTGGCTTGCAATCTGTATATAGTTATCATGAGGATGCTGCACAAATGGCTTGCAATCTGTATATAGTTATCATAAGAATGCTGCACAAACGACTGGCAATCTGTATATAGTAATCATAAGGATGCTGCACAAATGGCTTGCAATCTGTATATAGTTATCATAAGGATGCGGCACAGACGGCTTGCAATCTGTATGAATTAACATGAGGATGCTGCACAAATGGCTTGCAATCTGTATATAGTAATCATAAGGATGCTGCACAACTGGCTTGCAATCTGTTTATAGTTATCATGAGGATGCTGCACAAATGGCTTGCAATCTGTATATAGTTATCATAAGAATGCTGCACAAACGACTTGCAATCTGTATATAGTAATCATAAGGATGCTGCACAAATGGCTTGCAATCTGTATATAGTTATCATGAGGATGCGGCACAGACGGCTTGCAATCTGTATGAATTAACATGAGGATGCTGCACAAATGGCTTGCAATCTGTATATAGTAATCATAAGGATGCTGCACAAATGGCTTGCAATCTGTATGTAGTTCTCATGAGTATGCGGCTCAAATGCATTGCTGTTTTTATCTATTTCTCATGAGAATGTGGCACTGATGCACTGCTGCAATCTGTATCTATTTCTTGAGAGGGTACTGTACAATTCTTAGCTATCTGTTCTCATGAGGATGCGGCACATGTATATTTTCTCATGAGGATGCGGCACAAATGCATTGCAATGTGTAAATAGTTTTCATGAGGATGCGGCACACATGCACAGTAATCTGTATATAGTTCTCGTGAGGATGCTGCACAACTGTCCTGCAATCTCTCTATAGAGGATGCAGCAATATGCCTTGCTAAATTTATGTCGTCTCAATTTCTCATGAGGATGCAGAAGAAAATCATTGCGATCTGTCTCTATTTCTCATGAGGATGCATCACAAATGTTTGGTTATCTGTCTCTATTTATCAAGCAAAACGCAGCGCCAATGAATTGCTATCTATATTATGTTTTCAAGATGCAGCGCAAATGCCTTGCTACGTGTCTCTATTTTACAAAGGATTCAGCACAAATGCACAATAAGAGATTGCAGCACACAAACCTTGTGATCTTTCTTTATTTCGGAAGATGATGCAGCATAAACGTCTTGCTATCTATCTTAAATTTCAAGATAATTCAGCACAAATACATCGCTATCTGTATCCATTTTTTCAAGAGGATGCCACCTAAATGCTTGCTTTCTGTCACTTTTCTCAAGGGGGTCCAGCACGAATGTCTTGTATTCGTCTTCGTTCCTCACGAGAATGCAGCACAAACAGTTTGCTGTCAGTTTTTATTTCTCAAGAATATGGAGTACAAAAGTATTGCGGTATGTCTCAATTTCCCAAGAGGTAGCAGCACAAACACCTTGCGGTTTGTCTTTATTTCTCATGTGAATTCCACACAAGTACTTTGCTATCAGTCTCTTTTTCTCCGGGTGATGCAGTGCAAATAACTTGCTGTATGCCTTTCTTTCTCATAGGGATGCACCGCAAATGCCTTGCTGTCTCTATTTCTCAACATGATTCTAATATCACACTAAGTCTTATGCCTTACTATCTGTCTCAATTTCTCAATATGATATTATAATCACATGTCTAATGCCTTGCTTTATGTTTCTATTTCTCAATATGATATTGTAATCGCACTAGATTTAATGCATTGCTGTCTGTCTCCATTTATCAATTTGATACTATAATCACACTACATTTTTGTAATGCCTTGCTATCTGTCTCTATTTCTCAACATAATACTACAAACACACTTATGCCTTGATATCTGTCTCCATTTCTCAATATGATACTATAATCACACTAATGCCTTGCTATCTGTCTCTATTTCTCAACATAATACTATAATCACACTAATGCCTAGCTATCTGTCTCCATTTCTAAATATAATACTATAATCACACTAATGCCTTGCTATCTGTCTCTATTTCTCAATATATAGAGGATAATTGTTGGATTCGGTGTAAGATCACGTTTTATTTTATGTTTTTCGGTGGTTTATCAAAATATAACGGTGAATTATATTCCGATAAACTCACTGTCCACGTAGTGAAAATTATCAAATATGTTACCCGGATTAACGTCAAAAAGTATATCGAGAGTAATGAATGCTGGAAACCATATGACGATGACGTCGTTAAAATGACGTCATGCTTGCGATGCTTTCTGGTGACGTTTCCCGCGATTTTCGACATTTCATTGAAATAAACTCAACAAAAGTAGAGTTTGAGACATGAAACAAACAGAAAAATTGTTGGTATCGATGTCATATCACGATAATTTCACTCGACATAGCCTCGTTTTTTGACGTATCTCAACCCTCGGGTGGGATTTCCTTATCCACAACTCATGAACATGTTAGATTCACTATTTCTATCGGGCTCTTTTTCTCAATGCGATGTCACAAAACTGCTTTACTATCTGTCTCTATTTCTCAAGAGGATGCTACATAAATTCCAAGCAGTTTGTCTCTAAATCTCAAGAGGATGCAGCAAAAATTTCATCGGCCTCTACTTCTAAAGAGGATGCATCAGTTATATACCTTGCCATCCGTCTCTATTTCTGAAGAGAATCCCACACAAATGCCTTGAAATCTGGCTCTGTTTCTCAAGTAGGTATAGCAAAAATTGGCTTGGTATCTGTTTATATATTTTTTAAAGAGATTGCAGCGCAAGTGACCTGCTATCTATATCTATTTCTCAAAAGGATGTAGCAGGAATTGTCTTAGTATCAGCCTTTAGTTTTTGTACAAGATACAGCAAAAGTGTTCCGTTTTCTTTTTTCTCTTCTTCTCTGTTGATGGCTAACAGTCAATAATGAACTATTATTGCCATGCGTGAGGGGTTTAAAAAAGTGAGCTACCAGGCCTTCCCAGCTACTCAGTCCACCAAGAAGGACACTGATAGTGTGAAAGTGCAAAAAAAACCAACCTAGCTTACACCTTAAAAAATTAAAAGCCCTTAATTACACTATGTTTATGTATCTGTGCAGAATAAGAGGTTAGTAAGCAGTAGGGTTAAAACCAGGCTTAAAGCAAGTGTGATCAGATTTATGGGTTCAACATCGATACAGCCAGTGCTGACTTAAATCTGGAGATAGAGTCAGCACTTACTACATGTGATGGAAGTGTGTTCCACTGTACTAATGTTCTTGGAAAATATGAAAATGTGTTATAGGCAACTGATGTTGTTGGAATGTAGTATGCAAGATGGTGGAAATGCCTGGATTGTCTTGTGTAAGGTGTAAGGTACTGCGTTGAATTTATTTCAACACTATTGTTTACCATTTTGTAAAGAAAAACAAAACGAGTCTACTGATTTTACATCTACTTTCTGTGGAGTTCCATTTAAAATCAGTCATAATGTTAGTTACTGTGTCCGGGGTCTTGCTATGTGTATTGGTTACAAAACGAGCAGCTTGCTTTTGAACGTTTTCTATTTTATCTACATATTTCTGTAAGGATCCCATACAGCTGAAGAATATTCTAAAGTAGGTCTAACAATTGTATTACATGCTGCTTCCTTAGTTGCTTCCTTGGCAGAATGTAAATTTCTCTTTAAAACCCCTAAACTCTGGCTAGATTTACTAGTTATTTTGTTTATATGTGGACACCATGAGAGTCTAGATAATACGTCAACTCCAAGATAGGTGGCTTGATGTACAACTGACAAAGGTTGGTTATGCAGGGTGTATACTGTATTCGTCACTCTCTTTGACCTAGAAACAGGTAGAATGTGACATTTATTGATGTTGAAACTCATCTTCAATTTCCGCTCCCATTTTGCCTCCTACAACTGTAATCCATCTTGGGCAGAGTTTATAGTCCTGTATATGACACAGTCATCTGCAAATAACCTGACATTGGAGTTGAGAGCTACAGGAAAGTCGTTAATGTAGAGTAAAAATAGGAAAGGTTCAAACACCGACCCCTTTGGAACACCTGATAGTATAGGTGCCGACGTGAATGCCGCCCCATCAACAACAACTCGCTGTGTTCGCTTTCCCAAGAAAGCTCTAATCTATTTCTCTAGAAGATATCCAGTCATCCAACATGTGTTTACTAAAGTAATGGTTGTGCTTCCTACTGGTTTATCTTCAATGATATGATCTGATTTGCAGCAAATTTTATAAAGGTCCGTAAGAGCAACTGTGTCGGCATGTCTCCCATCATGCCTAAACCTATCAAAGTGTTTTTCTGTGTCCAAAATAGGAGAGATTTACCTGACTACAATTTCCAGCCAGCTTTTGCCAAAGATTGAATTTGATTGGTTGCCAAAAAGTTATCTTCAATGATTGTTTGTTTGTAATTGTGCTTATTGGGTCCACAATCCTCTAAAGAGGCTATAATTGGTGCGACCCGTATATTCAATGATTCACATAGTATTCATTTTATAGTGTATCACAGTAACAACGGAAATGGTACGGTTTATGGCAGAATTTAGCCATAATAATATTTGTGCGCAAGCGCAATTGCTATTTCCTGTGCGGACGATACAAACAAAAACAAACAGCAAAATGTTGTTTATAACTTAATTTTGCGAGAAATAAGTGTCGTCTGCTTAAGTTAAAGTCTCCAGCGCGATATATTAATTAAAGTGGTGTTTGTCTATTGAGGTGTCTCAAATGTGCATTGATATTTCTTGAAATGGCGACTTCTGCGGGATTTTCTATCGCAACATCCCCACCCGAAGCCATCAGCGGGGCATCGAGCCCTGTCAAGTCTGGTCGGCCAAACACCGCGCGTAGACCACCAACAGCCGCGCAGCTGCTAGAACAAATCAAGAGTCTTGAGGCAGAGGGAAATAAGCTCAGATCTGAAACACTGGTGCCTGGTAAAAATGTTTGCCACTTTTTCTAACAAGACAGGACATGTTTTACGAAGTTGTGATTTTGAAGTTGCATTTTATTTGCATAGCACTTATGTATGCCAGTATAACATTATTGTAGTGTATTAATGGTCTTTTCTACAGATTTATATTTACCACATTTTAAGGTTGATAACTATTAACATAGATAACTGCGAAAGTGTTAGTTTTCAACAAAAATTGATAATAATTTGGGATACAAATATGACAGTGGTTGCTGAACCAGAATCGGTTCTTCTTCCAATATAGTGTATGGCCACAAAGTTGTAGCATACTCGCACTGTTGTGAAATATGTACACATGAGGGAGGGTCCAAAAATTAAAAACAGGTTAAGATTGCAGTCCAGTATATAGATGGGTAGCCACAACATTGGCCTTGAATGTGTCCAAGGAGGTGGCGATGATTAAGCTCTGGAAGCAAATACTATAGCGGGATGGAGGAAGAGAAGAATGATTCCTTCATGGTCTGTGTCTGACTGTATGGTACCCTGTAGCATGTGTAGCGCACCAGTCGGTGATCTTAGTTAATGGGAATCATGACCCAGACATATCAACTTGAGTGTCGTTTTCAGTATGGTGATAAATACTGCAATAGAGACATGTATGTAATGATTATTATTGTTATCATTAATAAATGGTGGCAGTAGCATACAGTGGAAACGTCTGCTGAGACTTCTGAAAAAACTGATCTGTGGTAGATACGGCAGTTTCACAGGCGCCATTTTGGTTATATTTGATAAATTGCTAATATCTGTATTATCTGAACTTTCATTGTCATCTTAATACTGTATAATTATACTTAGATACATGTTCTGTTTACAAACAAAGTTAATGAAACAATAGTAAGATAAAGAATATTAGAAATTAGAATTCTAAGAGAACGAAAAGTAAACAAAAACGAAATTAAGATTAATTTTTAAATTCAACATCTGTATTTTGGATCATATTACAATTAAAATATTGTTTGGTCATGATTTGAGTGCGGTCTTGTGGTGTGGCTTGGATATAGTTGAACAATTAAATACGAAAACATCATAATGTTAATAACATGTTTCACTGAACTTCTATCATCCGTTGCAAAAACTGATAATTGTCCAACTGCAATTGAACGCTCTTTTAAAGATGAAGACAACAAGGATATTTCCGTAATACAATAGCAATGTATTACATGTATTATGTATTGCCAAAATGACAGCTATGGAATTGCTGCATTTACAGATTGGCTTACTCATTATTATTGGTGAAATGTTTAAGTTTACAATACATTACTATTAGGGATGTCACGTTTAGGGAATTTGGTAAACGTGTACACGTCTATTACTAAACGAAACGAATCCGTTTACACGTTGTTTAGCTATGTAGATGTCCAGTGAATACAAATTCAGCGACCATATATAATACATATATTTTCAATCATGTGACTTATATAAGTTATACATCTTAGCCGGTCAGAATAGGTAGAAGTTATTAACTAAGCTGTTGTATGTGTTATTTTACATGTAAACGGATACCCAAGTTACTAAACGTTTAGTGCTGCTAATTGAAACGCTTTCGTTTACACATGTAAATGTGACACCCCTAATGACTATGTACATTTAAAGCAACATACACATGCCTTTGTAAACTTACCAAAAGCTGTACCGTAACTCTAGCCACTGCCTATCATGTTTACTAATCATATGTAGTGTCAGTAAAAGTGAAAGAAAGTGAAAAGGGATGAATATTTTCTTAATACACTGTTCTTTGAAAAGTTAACATTAATGATTTTGCATTGAGACTTTTTGTAAGAAAGTAATATGAAACACCAGCCATTTACAGGACTTTTAAATAAAGAATCATTTTAAGCAAACTTATTAATTTGTTACAATTTGTGTTTTACAGGAGGTACAGCATTTAGTACACTTGCAGACCTTAATTTGTCCAACAACGGTGATAAAATTGAGGTAAGTTGAAGTCAACATTTGGGTTTTTATTGAGACAGGGAATATTGTATATAGTAGCAAACAGTATTTTCAACCTAACACATGCTATTTTATTGTATAAATGCTTGTGATTGAAGGAATTGTGTTGTTTAAAGGTTAACTTGATTAATTTTTCAGCTTCCAAAGTTTACATCAACTTCCCCTTCAGCACTGTCTGCCTTGGTTGACTACTCTGCTGAACAGAAAACTATTTCAGACTTAAGGTAAGATTCCTCCATTTTTAGACTTCTAAATGTCAAGAGCTTAGATATTTGTTTGAAGCCTTGTCCAGTTGTCATTTATGTTACAGGTATAAAGTTTATTTAAAAAACTTGCTCAGGAATCATTGGTCACATTAGCTTTTAAATAATTTTACAGGAAATCTTAGTCGACCCAATACTAAGATTTTCTAGGTATGTTGATTGAATAGAAAACATGGCTGCCAGATGGGGTTGCTTCGATCCCTGTATGTCAGTCTACAAGCCTTAAAAAAACTTCTCCAAGGAAATACATGTAATAGGTCAGACTTCGGTATTATTTGAAAGGAATGGTCCACTTACAAGAATTGCTCCTGAAGGAGTTATTGATTCTCCAAAAACGTGGCATTTTTGTGGTTTAGCAATTTCCATTATATTCTGTTAATAGGTATGTACAAAAACAATTGCAGTGGAACTAGGAGGAGTGACATAATATTCTGGTAATTACTATCAGTTTGTTTTAATATATAAATTTCAGACAACAACTTGATAAACAACGTAAAGAGACAGAACGCCTGAACTCGCAGCTGATGACTGATGGTTTCACGAGTAGTACATCTCGTGTTGGAACAGTCCTTCACATGCCAAGCAGCCCTTCGAAAACAGGGTTCTCAACATTACCATCAACAGAGTTGTTCAGCTCACGTAGACCAGCCAGTGTAACTGGAGCTATAGGCGCCATGGAAATCAATCCTCCGTAAGTAAATCTGATCATGAAATAATAACGCTAATGTGTGGCATGATTTGTCAGACTTACTTGGGATTTTGAACTAAAACTTTATACAAGAAGTTATTGAATAAACTCCCATTGATCTTGTGGATGTCAGAAAGTTAAACCTACTGTCATCTGAAAACACAGCCCTCTAAAGTCAAAATTTTCCAGTAACACTGGGAATGTTTACAACTAAGATGAATTTTTTTTAGAGACAACATACTTTGAAAATTTGGCCAGTTGAAAGTCAGTTGTAATCATGTACACATAAACATGACTTATTTTCTGTGTGCATGATTTCCAGTTTGTAGTGTCCTCTTAATAAATAAAAGGTCACTAGTTTTACTCCTGCTTGGGGCGTAGGAGTTATTGTTACATGGGGGCATTTCCGGTTTTTGTAAATTGAGATAACTAAATTTTTTTTCAAAGGAAATCAGTGGATAGTTTTCCTCAAGTAACCTTATGCTGTAATATTGCTAGAATTAGTTTTTCTGTTGAAATATGACAACAGTAATGGGGTTGAAGCTGCCTGTGAGCTACAATATAACTAAATACTGAGGACAGATGTACTTGTTGGGTCATTTGTGCCCTTTTGTTAGAAGGTCAATTTTTAAGGCTCAAGTAATCTGTCAATTTTAGGTCACACATGGAGAAAGCAATGAAAGATTCACAGGAGCAGGTAGCAGATCTACGTCGTAGACTTGTAGAGGTAAGACAGTATTGTGATAGAGGTAAAACAGTGTTATTGTAGAGTTGGAGAGGCAAGACAGTGTTATTGTAGAGTTTTAGAGGTAAGAGCATGTTGTGGTAGACTTGTAGAGTGTTATTTTAGACTTTGAGAGGTAAAACAGCATTAAAGTAGACTTGTAGAGGTAAGACAGTGTTGTGATAGAGGTAAAACAGTGTAAGGGTAGACTTGAAGATGCAAGACAGTGTTGTGGTAGACTTGTAGAGTGTTATTGTAGACTTTGAGAGGTAAAACAGCATTAAAGACTTGGAGTGGTAAGACAGTGCTATGGTAGACTTGAGAGGTAAGAAAGTGTTATGGTATTGGTAGACTTGGAGAGGTAAGATGATGTTATCATAGACTTGAAGTGATAAGACAGTGTTATTGTAGAGTTGTAGAAGTGACACACTGTTATGGTGGACTTAGACTTGTAGAGGTAAAACAGTGTTATAGTAAACTTGTAGACTTAGTCTTTCTCAAATGAAACGGTTTTATATAATATATTACATAAAGTCTGAAAACTGAACTATTATTGCACAGTTGTTTTTATGCTAATAGTATTGTGCTGTCATGCTTCCCATAAGGCTTGTCTTTGTACACTGTGCATGTACAAGTGTAAAATGTATTTTTGTGTCACCCTTTCAGACAAAAGGCGATACATAGGGATCGCTTTGTCTGTCAGTCCGTGACATAAACTTAATGTTGGCTATTACTTTGCCATTTATCAAACTTTATAATTGTATTGCTTATGACAAAAGGGTTGTTATTCCGCCAAATTTTGTAGGTTAAGGTCATATTTGACATAATTATACCGCTATTTGTTTTTAGATTTTGTCACAAAACTGTTGGTTAGTCTTAAGCGTAAGAGGGCGACACAAGTGTTCTACTGAAAACCTGTCTAAAGTCTGTCCCATCCCAATGGGAAACTCAACTTTGGCCTGGAAAAGGTACTTTTGGACAACACAGCTAAAAATAAATACCTGTTTGATAATCTATGAAAAAGTCACCCTCCCAAATTTAAAGGATTTTTCCGCCCGGTTCCTTGGTTTTCTTGTTATCCTCGAATAAAGTTTCTCTATGGCAGATGTCCATTGTGTATTTTCCACGCCATCTTTGTTTTGGATGATGTACACGAAAATGCACGTGTCCTTATTCCTAAAATCTCTGGGAATGTCTCCAAATTGTAAATGCTAATTGAAAATTTAATTAATGAGGGATAATGTAGATCTATATATAAAAAAACTTACGGTGATTTATGTTCTTTTGTTCAAAGTAACTATGAAGAACTAGACCGTCTTGTCCACATACTTCCCCTCCCCCCTTTCACGAGCAAGCTTAGCATCACTTACTTATAAAAAATAGTATATTTTCAAGTAGATCTACAGAGTTTTATAAACATGCGTTGAATGATCTACTGTAATTCCTAGTTTCCTACACACCGATCTCCGGGTAAACAACCGTGGGATATTATTGAAACACTAGTTAATATTTCAGTGTTTCAAAAGCATACCACGAAAAAGAGACCCACCCCCCTGGATGAAATCCTTATCCTATGTATTTACTCCAGTTGAAACTGGAATCCAGTCTCATCCCTTTGAGTCACAACATTCCTAATAGTTGATGGTCTTTACATACATCTATACATAAAAATGGCGTCCGTTAACTATTTAGGTTACTACATGTACCTACTGATGTGAGCATATTACGTAATTGCTGACGTCACTACATTAATAAAACTCACGGCGAGCAACTAAACATTTGTAATGCCTACTTCTGGGTGCTATGGGGCTCGTTTTGGGGAGGCTGCGTTTTTGGTATGTGGCATTCCCTGTTTGATATTATTTTTGTTTTTTTGTTTCTATAGAGCCGATAAACGTACATGATCTTTCTTGTGTTTAGTTATCAAGCACTTAAAACCTCGAGGACTGGATGAGACAATTTACATAGAATATCACATTTAATGTCTATTTGTAGATCTATAGATCGTTACATACCAATATAACTATTGTGTCCAAAACTCATATACCTCTACTACATACATCCCCTCCTAACTAGAATTCGTCCTCGAATTCTTGGAGTATAAATGTCTGTGGGACGCTCTAAGGGTGCCAGTGAAATGGCTGAAGTGTCGAAATCGCGCATAAATAAATATGTAGAAATCACTCGACTTAATTTCGCACCCTTCCCCCATGAAAAATCATAGCTTAGTTTCGGTCATGTTACCGACATGATTGTGATAGAAAAATCATTCCGAGTGACCAGCGTAAAACTGACTGTTTCACATTTCTGTTACCATGTAGATCTATATATTAGTTGGAGAATTATTTCGATGCCGCCCTAATGAAGGTGGATCGCAAAGGAATGACACCTCTGCATAGCATCCTCGGTAACCCAGGCTATTCATTACCCATTAAATATATGACCGGAGAAGCGACAGGAATTAACTGTGGGTTCCGTCGATGCACCATAGAGACTGATATACATGTATTTTTCTTCCACGCGTGATGCTGTGTTCAAGTGTATTTGGTGTTGATCCTATTTTACATTGAAACGGAAACACAAGATAGCCCCCCGGCGATACACACCCGACTGTAGGTACTAGACAGGAGGTCAACTCTAATTTCCCATGTCATCCTCCCCACCCGATTCCCTAAAGCGGTTTGAGAAGCACAACATCATCAAAGTGAGTTATTGTATCTATTTAACATTAATTCAGTGTGTTCGTGAAGTCGGGATGTACATGTCGGCTCGCCATGCATTCCCTCTATAATTGGTTTCCCGCCGTGCTTTTGAAGCACCGCCACAGGCTATTGTGTAAACTTTGGTACACATTTTCTTACCTGAACGTAGGCTACATGTATGTATTGGCGCAGGGGGTCAGACAACCAGACACTTTCCTCCTAGGATTTGGGCGAGTGGTGCAAATCGATCGGAAAATCTTTGTTTGTTGCTATTTTATTGTTTATTCAAGGCTGCGTATTCATCTATCGTCACATAACGATCGTCCGTTGAAAATTGATTTATATTGGCTTTGAGTGTAATGCATATTTGGCATCCCTTTGTTGGTAAATATAGAAGCTTAAGTAACTTTTATTAAACCTAAATTTCCTGTGTTTAAATTACACGGCAAATGATTAAAATCATTGTCGTTATACAAATGTGTTAAATACTGCAATGTAAAAAAACAAAAATAATATCAAACAGGGAATGCCACGTACCAAAAACGCAGCCTCCCCAAAACGAACCCAACAGCACCCAGAAGTGCACACCACCAACACACACCCTTACTTAAGCCCTTACTCTTCCTCAGTAATCAACACGACGGCTTCAGCAACCCGGAAAAAGCTCATATAAAGACGTTGCAAATGTTTTGTAGAACGCGTTAGCGTCATATAAAAACTAACGCCGCTAACTTTGAGTTTATCCCCGATAGCACTAACGGGCGCCGCCATATTGGATTCAGCGACGTCGCGTCATTTACATTACGGCCTATGGGGAAAATCACAAAAAATCAAATTTTGACTAAAATATCAAGTTAATCAAAAAAATGAAAAAGTGGCCTGGAGATATTAATGTTCCAGTGATGCTGGTGTATTTAATATTTATGTCATGTGCATATTCGAAATTTAATCGAAGTCTACCGATTGAGTGGGACAGACTTTAGTTATATTTAGGCAAATGAACAAACTATTTCTCATTAGAAGTTGTAAAATGCTTTCATACGTCTTAGCCTAGATGTTGAATAGGGTCATTTTTTTTTACAGTACTGTGTGTATAGTGTATTTTTATATTTAGGCCAATGAACAGACAGAATCTCAGAAGCGTCAGTTTCGACTTACAGTAGAAGAACTTAAAGCAAAACTTCAAGATACAATGGTGAGCAGAGATTCATTACTAGAGCTCAGGTAGGTTATTTGTCTGGTTTTACTTTCAATTTCAATACAAAGCTTTAAAGTATTAAAACTTCCATGAATCTGTATAATTTGAGTGGGTAGGCTTCGTTTGCAGGTTCTATACTTTCCTCTTAACCTGAGTACAAAATAAGAATGTATGGCAAGCCTTATGTACGCATAACTGTGTAGAATACCAGAAGCTTTTATAGCTGATTGTTAGTCAGTTTCCTGAGAGCAGTTGCCTTGAGGAGTATTTCTAGTGACTAAAGTGGTGTTTACATATACATATACTTCTTGTAAAGGAATCTGAATATACAGGCCTGTAATGTTTTGAGCCTGGTCTTTATTTCAGACCTTGAATTCCTAAATTATCTTTAAATATTAATATTGAAAATACCAGTTTAAGGCCTTGAAATTGGGAACTTAAGGCCTGTAAGTATTTGGCCAGTAGAAGATTTGTGAATAATTGTCTGCTTCACTGCTCAGCTTTGTGAATTTGTTGTTTGCATGTTGCTGCATGCTGCAAATTAGATGAATAAAAAGATAGGAAAATATTTTCAGGCAAAAAGAAGTAGTTACATTAGAGAGCAAGGTTGCGGAACAGAATTCAACAGTTCGGGATTTACAGCATAAGCTCAAAGCCCAGGAACAGGTATGTCTTTTGAAGCACTTGATTTATTTTTCAGCTCACGAAGGGGAGCTATTAGGATGGATGGATTATTGTCCCTTGTCTGCCCACAGTTACTTTGTTTTCACTATAGTGTTCTCATTTCTGAAGTAAATGTAACTTGGATAAAATGTAAGTAGTCCTACTATTTTAGATGAGTAGCATTATGGGCAAGATTAGAGTTAATCCACTGATCATTTAACAAAACTGATGTATGTGACCTTGTTGGTATAATTTTCTTTGAACCCTAGAGAGTACTTTTATTTCTTCATAAATCAGAATCATGTTTTGACAGAATGCGTTTGGCCCTAGGACATTTTTGGTCAAATTGGACCAGATAATAAAAAGTTTGGTCCCTTTTTTATAAAGGGGGCCCTTCAAAACAAAAAAAATTCACACAAAAAAAAAAAAAAAAAAAAAAAAAAAAAAAAAAAAATTTTAAAATCCCAAAAAAAAAAAAATTTTTTTTTTTTTTTTTTTTTTTTATAAAAAAAATAAAATAAAAATTTATATTTTTTTTTTTATCTTTAAATGAACCCTGCTACTGACCTCATCTCTTTATTTGAGAAATTTGGCAGTTTCTTACAAAGGACAGGGTTTGACCAAGGAACAATGGTTACATAAACTACCAACCTTTGAAAATGACCGAAATATGGTTGAAATGGGCAATAAATGCATACAACACCATTTTGATATGTTTTGTTATTGCAGACTTTAGCAGAGACTAGTAAGAAAGCTGATGGCATTTCAAGAGAGAATTTTATATCTGAGACAACGCTTAGCCAGGTCCGTATCATCCTTGTTGATGCTGAGAGGCGGAGAGGAAAGCCGTACTTTGAGTCCGATCCTGCGTCCAGTCAGACCCCGTCCATGCTTGTACATACACTAGAGAGATGTATACAGGAGATGCTCAAAGACATTGAGATCAATAAATCCAAACTTGAAGAGGTTCATTATGTTTATTTAATCATTTATATTTTTAACATAAATGAGTAATATTTTTTGGCCAGCAAAATGGGAAAACATGCAGACAATAGTGATTGTATAGGTTATACAAGGAGCACATAAGTATGCTTTTCTGTAAGGAAATGGCGTCTTAAAATTTCAGGCTAGAAATTCTGTCAATGTGACTGTTGACTGAAGGCAATGGTTTGAACCTGCACAATCCAGACTTTTGCCCCTGTCTGAAGCTGTGTTGCTGTTAGCCATATCACCTGAAACTGTCGACTGTCAGGGTTATGAAATTGATTCCTTATCTTCTAACAGATGTTATAATGCTTGATATCATCCATACCCTCTGTTCTTCACTTTAATAACTTACTTATTTGTAATGTCACATTAAAACAGAACAGTGTAAAGGGTTGGCATTTTAACTTTGAGAAAGAAACTTTACACTGCTGTATCTCCACTGTGTTAAGTGATCCGTAACCTTGATATGAAGGTCCTTTCATTACAGTTTACCTGTAAGAGGATGTGCTGTATGTACATAAAGTTGTGAGTATTTCATATTGTATGAAAATGTCTTACTAGTATTGTGACAGTGTATGTGTATTTCTGCAGCTGGATCGTGAAGTATCAGAACTGAAGCTCACCCAGACCAGTGATCATCAAAGCATCTCACATGATTATCAGCAGAAGTAAGTTACTGGATATTAGGCAATTTTCTACTGTTTTATGTAAAGCAGGGTGTATATACATGTATATATTCTGAGTTATTTCAGCACATTGCTGAAGCAGTGAAATACTGTAAGCTTGTTTTTAGATTCAGACACTGCTTTTGTCAGGTTTAGTCATGTCAGTTTAATGTCATTTGGAATGTTTTCATTAATATTATTGAATTTTAGGACATTAACTACTGGAAGTGTAGTTCTTACTGATTCCTGAACTGATGCTATTTGACCAAAACAATCCAAAATAAGGCAGAAAGTTTGTATATATTTAGAATGTTGATCCCATGAATCTGTTACAGCGAGGATGAAACAGTTACTTTATGCAAGCGGTAATTTCATCATACTCTTTGTGTGTGTATGTCTCTAATACTAGAAATATCTCCGCTTTCTGAAACATTTACATGCCTGTCTACAGTCAGCTTTCATACATGTACTACGTGTATTTTAAAAGAAATACAAAATGTTTGATTTAACTTTGGATAACATCTTTGTTAAATGTTTTCAACCTTAAATGCATGATGCAAGGTGATAGATTACCAGTAACAGCTAACATAGGAGGCTGTTTGCTTCGTAATAAAAGATACTTGTGTGACATGTGTTTTGATTTCTTGTCGGGTGTTCTATGAAGAAATGTTTTAGCTAGTTTTAACACACATGTTTCATTTTTACTTGCCTGTTAACAATATTTGTAATTAACAATAATGTTTGTGAGAGTTACCTCAGATGAAAAGAAGTAGATTTAGTAAGCTGTTTCAACAGTATTCATGTTTAGCTATAAAAGTTAACCTATCAAGATTTGGAGAGATCATTTCTGAACAAGTGAGAAGGATATTCTTACTTGACCTACATTTTCTACAAACTTGGCCTACATTTTCTGCTGATGACCTACATTTCTTTCAGATTTGACCTAAATACTGCAGAGTTGACTTAATTTACTGCAGAATTGACCTACATTTACTGCCGAATTGACCTACATTTCCTACTGACTTGAAAATATCAGGCATTCTTTTTTAACCACAAGTGACAATATGCAATGCAAATAAAATATGACAGACATCTTTTTATATAATATTTAGATTCATTTGTACTTAGCATTCTATTCCCAGGGTTTCCACTGGCCCTTGATTTTTTTTGGCCACAATTATTATATACAGCGTTATGCAATATATACAGCGGTATGCAAGGGGGAGTTTCGGGAGGGGTGTCCCCCCCACCTCTTGGCTTTTTTTTAATTCACATATAAACAAGACCCTTTGAAGTGTGCTGAATACCTGTATAAGCTGAATTACAACTTGTGTTAAGGCCAGATATACACTAATTTTTGTGTCTTTGGAAGCTAATAATGCCCTGTCATATGTATTGAACAAGTTTTTTTCTGAAAAAATCAGTCTTCGCCCCTCGGAGCGCCTGGAAGCAAGCATTTTAAACACATTTCAAAGCTTTTTCCTGACATGTAGTTTGACAAATAAAGAAGCAAAGTCTGTTGTACTGATAATTCGTTACGTCATATCAGCATCTAATATTACTAGCTCTACCAACTTTTATTTTTAAAATGTTTTTTTTTAATATAAACACAGATAATTTATATAAATCATTTTATTTAAATATGTAGTAAAATACAGTCGTTAGCTGAAAACATCGTATTTATATCTGTACTTTGAGTCTTTATAACACTGTTTTCTTTGAAGAAATAAAAAAACGGGATTGCGAAAATAGGTGAAAAAGCCGATTTTCGTATCACAGTTTCACATGTAACTTACCAAATAATGCAAGAAATCATTCTGAAATGATTTAATTGATAGAAAGTTACGTTTTCCAAACAAGCTAACGGTGCATTTATCAAATCTTCAAGTTTTTGTCACTTTTCAAGGGAAATTTTCCGTCCAACAGGACATTTTTGGATTACAAAAAAGTGCCCTGTAACCTCTTTTTGAATCTAACGATTTGTGATGCTCTAAGATTCTCAATATTAAACAATAAAATGCCTAAACTTTCTTGACAAAAGTTAATTAGTTTGTTTATTACGAAGAACTTCCCGTCCTCGAAGTCGGCACTTATTTTGGGCTTATTTAGTTATAAGTATTGAGCTATTGTTCTTTCGATCCCTGCGAAAAATGGCCGAGAATTTTGCAAATAAATTTATTTAACTTTACAACATTATACCAAGACAATTTCCGTTGCGAACGTCCTTTGATTTAATTCATAATTAACTATTGATATTGAGCGCCGAGGGTTAATCATTGTTCAGACGATCCGACTGTGAGAGCTGCCGACAATTACATAAATGTCGGCAGAATTTTGCGTTAATCTTTGCTCCGCCCACACAAAGGGCGTTACGCGCCGATGATTGGCGATGATGCAGCATCAATTATTTTGACAGCCGAGAGATAAAGTAGGTATCACTTTTTAATCCGTGTCAATTCGTAACATACCGTGGTCACCAATTAGGTTGTATATCGCTATTTCCGGCGCCCAATTATACGATTAGCGCATGGATAATATGCCTTTGATGATATAGGTTTATTTTGTTTATGAAAAAAAAAACGTTCGCCAGCGTAGAATTTTTTTCGCCACGTTCATTTTTTTTTTCGCCATTTCCGAAAATGGCGAATGGCAGCGGAAACCCTGTATTCCAGTATTAAAATTAGAATGATAAACTTTGAAAAGTTCAGTGCTAACAGATAGTTATTATGCTCTCCATACTGTCTACACAGTAAGCATATTATTTGCCTTATAACATTAACTACAATGTATGTACCAGGACTAACAATGTTCAAGGTACGTGTATGCTAGATGTATACAAATATACGTACAATTACCATTTGTAAACTATTTGTAATACGTTTAATAAAAACTGAATCAGTTAATTTTCATGATTTCAGAATAACCCAGATGACAGTTGATCATGAGCGACAGATGCAGATGGTAAATGAACGAGCTAGTAATGCAAGGAAACAAGCAGCTGCTCTTGAATCACAGCTGTCTGTCATACAGTGAGTACTACCAAACACACAAACTAATTGGTCACTTGTTTTTACTCTGCATTGTAAAAAAACCTTTGTCTTGTACTTCCAGTTTGATTAAACATGAGGACTGTATCTTACTATATCCTGTCTCTCTCTTACCTGTATGAGCATCTCTCCATTCTAAAATTTGCTTCTATGTGCACATTCCAGACACTTTGCCTTCTCTTTATGTGACATGTCTGTCAAATACCTTCGCAGGTTTTTTTTAGCTCACCTGAGCTGGCTCAGGGTGAGCTATTAGGATCGATGAATGTCAGTCGTCCGTCGTCCGTCCACACTTAGTTCGTTAACACTCTAGTGGTCACATTTTTGCCTCAATTGTCATGAAACTTGGTCAGGATGTTTGTCCCAGTAATTACTCGGACGAGTTCGAATATGGGTCATCTCGGATGAAAAACTAGGTCACATGACCCAAAAATAGAAAATCTTGTTAAGGCTCTAGAGGTAACATTTTCAGCCCAAATATCCTGGAAATTTGTCAGAAAGGTTGTTTCGATGATTTCTAGCTCAAGTTAAAATATGGGTCACCTGGGGTCAAAAACTAGGTCACACAGCCTGAATATGGAAAAACCTTGTTAACACTCTGGAGGTAACATTTTCAGCCCAGATATCCTTGAAATTTGTAAGAAAAGTTGTTTCTATGATTTCTAGCTCAAGTTCGAATATGGGTCATCTAGGGTCAAAAACTAGGTCACAGAGCCCAGATATGGAAAAACCTTGTTAACACTCTAGAGGTAACATTTTCAGCCCAAATATCCTGGAAATATGTCTGAAAGGTTGTTTCGATGATTTCTAGCAACTTTGTTAAAAGCAGTTGTACTTGGGTGAGCGATAAAGGGCCATCATGGCCCTCTTGTTTTTTTTTTTAGGCCCCCATGATTAGGGTAACCCCGTTTATTTGCTCCGTCATGGGCATGATAAGGGTCGGAGCGCATCCCCTACCAGCCGTACAATTATCACAGTAAAAAGTATACTAAATGCATTAATAGCAAATTTCATTGGCGACAATATAATTTGAAATTAGGAAGAAACATGTATTGCCAGGCTTCTACATAAACAAGAGAAAACCTTGCATTGAAACTTCTGTGTTTAAAATATACGCTGTTTATCAACCTTACTGAAATGGAAAAAACTCGAAAATACAAAGTGAGATTAATAAGCGTACATGTCAGATTGATTTGATACGGTCAATTGTACTTGTAACATTTTCCTTCCTAAATGGTAGGTTTAATTATATAAGTGCAATTAATTGAAAAGGAGTTATTGAATCAAATGTATGTAAAAGCATGCTTTAAATTTGACTTTTAAACAAATTCATTTGCTATGGATTGGCTGTAATCAAACGTCATGTAATTGAAAGTCAGTGGTGGGAAAAGGTTGACTTACACATCCTCCTTTTCCTTGGTACATTGTAACTTTTCAAGATGTAAGCTACCCAAATTATCCATGTTAAATTATACCTCAGCAACTGTGTGATGTTAATTTCCTATTTTCTTTTATGAACAGGGGCCAGCATGAGCAGCAGATGAAACTTAAGGAAGAAAACATCAAAGATCTCGAGAATAAAACCAAACATCTGAGAGAGGAGTTACATGAAGAAAGAGAGAAATATAATACAAAGGTGAGTTCAGCTAGGTTAAGCTTGCTTACATCTTCTTATTTATTATGTTAATAGTTTGGGGTAAAAGTTTTGTCTAACTTGCCTGAGCTTAGGAAAGCAGGGTCTGAGGCAAATGACATGTTGTTTTCAAGATGTTGTAAAATCTGTGAACGATTATCATAGGAAACAAACTCAAGATTGACTTACTTATCAAACTAGATTAAACTGACTTGTAAGAAAGGTGACAGATTTGGTTTAATGTTTGCAGAGAGGATCTTTAGAAGAAACATTGCATGGTACAGAGAAGGAGATGAGTAAACTGAGGAGTGAGAGAGACGAAGCGACCAGAAGCCATTCCAACATGGAGTCCAAGGTGGCTGATCTTCAGGTAACAGCTCCGCAATATAATCTCTTTACGTAGATTTTCACCTGTTTTTATATTATTTTTAGACCCAAAGTTACAGGATAGTCTTACAAGGGGATTGTCTTATAGACAAGAAGATATGGGCTTTGCCTTTGTGAATTATTCTCCCCGACACATAACATGCAGTGAATGCTTCAGTTTTCTTTTCTTTGCCATTGTTAAAATTCTGTTTCAGCATCTTTCTTTTACCGGTAATTATTACAGCTTACAATCAACAAATTGAGTCGTGATCTGGAGACGGAGAAGGAGAATTCTGGGAGATACTGGGAGAGGGAAGGTCAGATGAGGTCAAAACAGTCACAGCTTGAAACTAGACTGGAGGAAAAGACAAGGGATGTAGACAGACTGGAAAAGATGCTGGCATCAGTAAAACAGGAATGTACTGCAACAGTAACAGAAAAGGTAAAATACCTAGCATTGGGAGATGGTAAAAAAAAGTTTATTGTGTGTTAGGTGTATGTGTCCACTTTGATTAAAAAGAAAACAAATAAACAGTGAGGAAAACATACAAACAGAATGTAATGTTAAACATAGTAGTGTGATGCTGTGTGTGTAAACAATTAGATTATCTTACGTTAAATGTTTTAGTCAGATTCCTCTATTCATTAAACATACAGTTGCAATAAATTTTATATGAAGTCACAACAAAGAGCACAGAATCTGTAAAGTATACCTGATGAGTACTAATTATTTTGTCAGTCTTGAGGTAGTTTAAGTGCCATTTGAGAGGCACACTTAAATTTCTTACATGTTTTTGGATCTTCCACTTTCGTTTTTAGCTTGACTTTTCGAAGAAAAGGGGAGCTATCCTACTCGCCCCGGAGTCGGCGTTGGTGTCACACCTTGGTTAAGTTTTTCATACCACCCCACTTTATTTCAAAACTATTAGAGGTATGGCTTTGAAACTTACCATCCTTGTTTACCATCATAACCTCCATCTACAGACGAGAGTACATAATGCTGTCAAGGTTTTTGACAGAATTATGGCCTTTTTTAGCTCGACTTAGTAAGGAGCTTTGTATTGAGCCTTGTTAAGTTTTTTATACACCTGAAATATCTTGAATACTATCAAAGGTATTGACTTGAAACTACCAAACTATATGTTTACCATCAACATCTACACCTGAGGAAACAATCCCTCTTTTTTCCCCTACTCCCCTCTTTTTTGACAGATTTATGCCCCTTTTTAACTTAGAATTTTTGGTTAAAGTTTTTTATAAAGTCTATCTTGAATACTATCAAAGGTATTGACTTGAAACCAAATTATGTGTCTACCATCAACATCTACACCAGAGGAAACAATTCCCATAACTCTGTTTTGATTTTTGACAGATTTATGCCCCTTTTTAACTTAGAATTTTTGGTCAAAGTTTTTGTAAATTCAATATCTTGAATACTATATAAGGTATTGATTTGAAAAAAATATATGTTAACCATCAACATCTACACCTGAGGAAACAACCCCATAACTCTGTTTTGTTTTGACGTTTATGCCCCTTTTTTGATGATTGGTCAAAGTTTTTTGTAAATTCAAATATCTTGAATACATATAAGGTATTGATTTGAAACTTAAAATGCTTATGTTAACCATCAACATCTACACCTGAGAAACCCCATAACTCTGTTTTGATTTTTGACGATTTATATCCCTTTTAACTTAGAATTTTTGGTAAAAGATTTTATAAAGTCAAATATCTTGAAACTATCAAAGGTATTGACTTGAAACTTCAAAGTATGTGTAACCATAACATCTAACCTGAGAAAAAACCCGATAACTCTGTTTTGATTTTTGATAGATTTGTGTCCCTTTTTCTTTTGAATTTTTTTGTTAAAGGATACTATAACTATTGACTTGAAATCTTTAAAGTATGTTTACTGTCAACATCTTCACCAATGTTTTTGATTTTTGAGATATTTACCGTTTTAAATTGGAATTTTGTAAAGTTTTTACCAGACTAATATGGAAATACTCAAAATGGCTTTCTTTTGAAATGTCTAAAATTATGCGCATCCAGCGGTCATGCTTTTTATTAACTATATGGCAATGGAAAAGTTAAAATTTTCATGTAATTACAAGGTATGTATTTATTTGAAATTATGGCCCCCCCAGTTGGCTTGCAGAATCCAGAGTAAGGCTTTAAGAATGTACTTTACAAGGTTGAACAAGTTTCATATCTTTGACCTTAATTCTTGTAGACATTCCAATACTCTGTCTTAGACAAACCCATTTAAACGCATTTGAGGACAGCTCTTGTTTGACTTTAGAAAGTGTATGGAGCTTGGTTATGTTTTTCATACCACCTCACTTTATTTCAAAACCATCGGAGGTATTGCTTAACACATTGTTTACCATCATGAGACCTACATCTGTAAGCAAGACAAGAGTACATAACTCTGTCAAGGTTTTTGACAGAATTATGCCCCCTTTTTACTTGATTTGAATATGTAAAATCCATATTCCTTAATTTAAATTTCTTTGAATGCGTGTTAACCCTTACCCCCACTGTACAAGAGAAGGAACTTGTCGGATTTGTTTTAATAGTCAAGGCCTTTATCAACTTAGAATCTTGGTTAAGTTTTTCGCTGTCCTACTTTTTGACTTAGCTCTTTTAGTTTAATTTGAAAGTTGAATTCTGTACATAGTCTTGATCCAAAACATGGGCAGGAGAAGGTATTTGTCCAGGATTTTATTTGAATTATGGCTCTTTTTCGAAATCAGTTAAAATTTTCATTCTGGTCACTTGTTGATTTTACCATTTGAGATAATTACTTTGAAAGTTGGGTTACTTATGTACATCAGGACCTATTGTAAGCGGAGTAACTCTGTGAAAATGTTTTTGATTTGTATTAGCATTCTAGTTAAAGTATTGTGTGCCCTTATTAGTTTTGTTTATACCACTAAAGATTAAATTAAATTATTATTTTTTTGATAAGATTCAAGTAAAATATGTGATAAATATAAATGTTAAAGCAATTTGTGATATTTAAATTATGTGATATTCTGTGAAACTGATTACTGTACATTGATTCATTGCATCTCTCTGTCATGCCACAAATACAAAGGGACCACAATGGAAATAAGAGTTTACTCTTTTTTTTATGTTATCCCTGGTGTCAGTGTGCATGCCATGGTTATTATGTTCATGTTGTGATATTGTTTTATTGCATTCATGTTTGTTTTAGCCATGTATGTACTCCATGCCAAAATAAATCTTATCTTAAAATCTTACAAAGGTCCTATGTTTGAGAGAATCAATCGTCACGTTAGATATGTTCTTGTTACTTCTAAAGAACTAATGTCCAGTGCGAGTGTTTGTGTGACTTTTATTACAGACAAAAGTAGGCATTTGGTGCTAAGGTACTGTCAGCCTAGGTGCAACAGTTCAAAAGTCATCCCTGATACTTTGGGACAAATTGTTTGACTGATGCCTGAACGTTTTTCTAATTGAGATCTTTGTCATTGATTTCAGTGTAAAGTATTTTTGAAATGTTTACGTGCAGGTATCTATGATAGAGAGACAAGAGAGAGAAAGACATATGGAAAAGATAAGTAGTCTTACGTCACAGCTGAGTGACGTCAGTGAGAAATGCAATAAAATATCTCTTGAACTCGACAATAAAAAGGCTGAGAACTTTGAACTGAAGCAACAGTCACGGGAATGTGGTGACAGAGCTGATACCACCAAAGTGCAGTTTGAGGCAGCAGTAGCAGAAAGAAAACATTTGACAGATATGTTAAATGCAAAATCTTCAGACTATGACAGAGTTTCCCAGGAAAGAGATTATTATTTCAATATAATGGAACAGAAAAACAGTGAAATTTCTCAGTTGAAAGCAGAAAAGGAAAGATTAACAGTGCATTTAGAGGAAAAGGAGAAAAATATTAGCATTTTACAGGAGCAAGTAAATGAGCTAAAACACATGTTAGACTCTGTGTCTAGAACTAGTGAAAGTTTACGTGAAGAGAGAGATATCCTCATGCAGCAGTTACAGGAAACAACGTCAGCCTTAGAGGAGCTGAAGACAACAAGAGATACCATGGCAAAGAAGATGAAGATCCGAGAGAAAAGAGTGAAAGAACTAGAAACAGAGAAACAGAAGAACACACAAGAATTAGAACTGAGAAATCAGGAGCTTAGTATTATTCAACAAGAAAAAGAAACACTCTTCAAGGAACTTAAAGAAAGCAGGTATGTCTTATGTTGGTCTCTCAAACAGCGTTTTATATACAATGTGCAAATAACTGTATATTACACTAAAAAGAGAATGCTATACAGTAAACTCCGTATATATCGACTCCGGATATAACGTAACTTCGGATATAACGAACAGTTTTTTTGGCCCGATTTTGTTCCTTCTTTGTTTAATGTAAAAATATACGGTTATATCGTACTCCGGTTATAAGGAATCTCCGGATATAAGGAACAATATTTTCTGGCCCAACAATGAAAAATGTACAATAAAGTAATTGTATATATCGAACTGCAAATATCCGAAGAGTTAAAAAATCCGTTGATCTTGCATCTGCATTGTACCTGTACTGTAGCTATTATTCATAAAGGTAAATCATTACACTGTGTACCCTTTTTGGAAAGTAGTTAAATGGAATACAAACGTAATTGCTAAGTAGGACATTCAAGTGATAGTATTTTACGTATATAATTGTGAGCGTTTCTTTTAAAAGCTGTAGACGGGATGAAATCCCATATTGGGAAAAAGCCTTGTTAAATTTTCAAGTTATGGCAAGTGAGCGAAAATCAGCTTTCTTCAATTGGTTTTATACAGACGGAGTTTTGAAATTTCTGTCCATTCATAAAACATTTACATTTGTACTGATTGACTCATGGAGAAAACGAAACCGCTCACATTAGAAAATACATTCCTTACAACTATTTTACAAAGGTTTGCGAATATAGAAAATGATAACAGATATTGATCTTTATAACTCTTCAAATACAGGTAGGAAAGTCAAAAGCAACTACAAGTTGATGGTTCGGATTTTATTACATTTGGCTGTAATAATACTTGTTCGATATATATTTTAGTTCGATATATATATATACATTGTATATAAGGAACTTGTTCGATATACGGATATAAGGAACTCTGGATATAAGGAACAAAATTGAAAGGTCCAGAGGAGTTCGTTATAAGCGGAGTTTACTGTACTTTGAACTTCACGACAGTAGTTAATGACTAGGGCTGTAACGATACATTCGAATATTCAATTTAGTCGAATACAGTTTTGTCCGAATTGTATTCGTTATTCGCCATGTGCCGAACCGAATATTTACGAATATAGATAAAAATTGCATGATTTAAACTAAAATCTTTTGAATTTACCTAAAACAGATGAAATCTACTGAAAACGCTTCTGTTTCATAGCGCATTTTGCACTATTTCGTCGTAATACCCCACCCACAACGTTGACAGATATTTTCCCGACATTTATTTAATAAGTCGTCGAGCCGATATTTGATGTTGGTTTACAATTGAATAAATGATTTTCATAACTTTCTGGGTTTTAAACTCATTGAATTCATTTAAATTTCACATTCAATTAAAAATTTGATATCAACAATTGGGAATTCCCATTTTCGACATCCAAAAACCGTCTACATCAACAACATGTCTAGCATCGAGAACCGTTGAAATCGTAGATCCTCTTTTACTCTATAGTAGTGTTTAGTCATTTTTTACTAAACAGTTCTAATCTTTGAACCCAGAGCTCTTTTAAGTTACATGTTTACTCAGGTTTTTTTTACGTTTGAACAGTATTATTTCACAGTAATTTGAGTACAAAGAAAGTACTATATTATCTAGTCAGCAGACTGTAATATATTGTTGGCAAAAGCCATATAATGTTCACTTGTTCAATGATTTTAGTATAGTATTCATATTCATGAATAAATATTCGTATTCGTCACCCTGTATTCGTGATACGTATCGTATTCGCCCCTTAGTGTATTTGTTACAGCCCTATTAATGACGTCTTTTTATTTACAGCAGATAATCATGGGGAAGCTTGATTGGAAACCTGTTACAGAACTGTGTCTCAATTAATCTTGGGATATTTCCTAAGATTAGTTGAGACACAATTCTGTTACAGGTTTCAGTAGTCATAGTCCATAATGTTCAATGATAAAGAAGCCTTATTTAATGTCGCATGAAATTGACTTGGAATATACAGTAAAACCTGTCGTATTTAGCATCCTTCTGAACCAATTGATCATGTTGATTTTATACCAGTTTAATTGCCAGTTAAGCTTTGTTTACAATTACCCTTTTCAGCGCTAGATCTGGCATTAGCCATTGCCATTATTTGCTACAAAAAAGTTAAATTGGCTTAAAGGAAATTGAATTGGCTACAGCTTTTAAAGAAAGAATATGTTTTGTGAGCAAATAGTGCCACATGGAAAAAATGTTTCAAAGGAAAAATGGGGGAGTGCTGGCCCTGCGTTTGATGTTATTTGGACCGAGGGACTGCTAAATAAGGCAGTTCTTTCATTAAAACAAGGTGGCAGGTTGTACTGTTGCATAATGCTACCTTGTGATATATCATCCGGTACCTTTATGGCCTATTTACTGCAGGTATGAAGTTGTAAGTCTGTCTGAGGAGAAAGACTCGTTGAAGAAAGCTCTAGAGGAACAGAAGTACCAGCTGGAGAAAACCATTAACAAACTACAGTATAGACTGAAATGTAAGTCATATGTAACAATGAAGAATTTCATTACAAATTCTTTTATTACATAATTTAACTTTTATACAATTTTCTTAATTTACAGTATCTTCTTTGGTTCAAACCACTAAGTAAACTTTTAGGATGCTTATAATCTTGTGGCTTCCACGGCTCTATTGTTCAATTACTTAGTCTGTCACTATTGATGCTATTATTTACTTTTATCATTTTTAATCATTTCTTTTGGTACATTGTTTAGACTGTTTTACTTACTTCATCTTTAAGTGATAATGGTTTCTGATTAAGTTAAATATGTCATATAGTAAAGGTGTTGACAGCTTTTAGCAAGAGCAGCCTTGACTTAATCTTAGATTAGAATCTGTCCATCAAACTTTCTGCATGTTTGATTGGTTCAGTTCTAGAATTTTATTTTAACTTTATTTTAATATGCAGAGTTAGGTTTTGACCCTCGAAGGGACTAGACATAATTATAATCTTGGTAGCATAAAGCCAGCTACTCAGTACTGTTACTAAAAAGACTGTTATACTTTCTTATGTAGCCTAAATTTGACATGTTTTTACAGTCAGCTACATTTGATATAGTTTAAACTGTGACACTACAATATTGGTTATATATTTGTTTGTTTTGATGGACTTGAAATACTTATAGGAACTAAACATATCTGTGTTCGGTGTTGAAACTTGATATATACCAATTTAATATTAAGTCCATAACGATTGGACTGACCCCTTCATATGTCATCAGACAGTCATTGTGTGGGCTACAGCCGCTCTACCATTCCCCAACCTTAGATGTGGCCTGCACCCCAAAACCGGGCGATGCGAACGGTGACACATATATAAGCTTTACTCATTGTCTGAATAAGACTTTGTGTCTGAACTTAAGCTTTGCTTGTTATAAGGACTTGTCTTTATATTATTGAAATGTAAGAAATGTCATTAGGTACAGTGTCAGTAAATGTGTTAGATTTTTTGCATGCCAAATATCATCCCTTGTACAGCTCTGATATTTTTTTTTGAAAAAAAAAAAAACGAAATTGTGTCGAGAGATTTTGTTTAAACTGTGTGTGTGTGTTTTGTCCTGCAGCTGCGGAGCAAGATCTAGGGCTGGCACAGAAAGCTTTACGGAAACGTGAGTCTGTGGATAACAGTGCAGTAAAAACAGCTGACAAACTTCAGAAGGAGGTGACAGCAAAACGTAGTATTGTAGATACCCTCCAGTCAAAGATCCGCTGGTATCAGGACCAGATAGATTCCCTCCTCAAGGTAATTAGATAGTGGATTTCAAAGTATGTCAGACAAATTAAGAAATGTTACCAAGCCGGACAAGGTGGTTTTCTCTGGGTACTCTAGATTTCATCAACTGTGAAAGGCTGCAATAATGCGACCATCTGAGCCAGTAAGTTTGATCTAGCATAAGTTGTATAACTTCTGTTGCAATTGTTGTAGAATAAATAAAGTTTAAACTTTAAGAAATGGAAGTTCTGTTTTCATGGAAGGGGAGATTACCTAACATTACAACATACCATAAAGCAACAAACAGTTATCTAGCTTTCTTTAAAACTTGCAGTTTCAATGAACTGCCTTGCATTATGTACATGGAAACATCTGTTACATTTTATTCTCTGTACAAACCATAAAGCTGCTGACTATAACTTCATTATAAATTTACTATATAGCTATTTCTTAAATGCAACAACATATTTCATCTTTCAAGGGGTATTTGTATTACAGAGATTGCTTAGATTTAATTGTTTGAAAACAGAATTTGAAAAAGTTCTGACTACTTCTCTTTTTTATAACAGGAGAAAGGTAACTTAGAGAATGACAAGGACAAATTGAAGACCAGTCTGAACAAAGTTTTAGTACAGAATCAGCAGCTTCAGGTTGACATGGAAACATCAAACAGTCGTTCAACAGAACTGAAAAACCATGTAAACAAACTAGAATCATCACTAGAAAAGGTAACATCAGCTATGAAAGATATATTTTCTTGTCCAGGTCAGCAAGTTTTGGTACAGATCTAGTTTAAAACATGACATCATAAAACTTCTCACAGTATTGATGTTACGGCTTTAAATGTGTAATCAAAGCTGTTTGCAGATAAGAGTGATGAATATCCTATCATATATTTGAATTTGCAGCAGACAGTCAATTTATTGTAATAAAAGTTCGTTGAAATAACATTGCTTGTTTCAACATCCAAGAGAAAAAGCATGCAGCCAGACTTGTAATTAGCATGGAGTAGCAATTCAGTTTAAGACAGAGCTCAGATTTATCATTTATTTGGAACACTGCAGTTTTGAAAATACCCTACCTCTTTGTCAAATAAACATATGTACTTTAAGCATAAGATACAAATTTGACATTTATCATTTTCACTTTTTACGCCATTTTCGCTTCATTTATACATCATGTGTTATGTAAGAGAAAGTACTATGTCTTCCGATAATTGTTTATATGTGGCTATTTACATGAGAAGCCAAGAAGTGACTATGTTTATATAACATTTATAGGAAACTGTGAATTTTAATGGTAAACATAAGATGTTGTCTGCATTAAACTCTTAATTTTGATAGAAGTAATAGAATTTAGTTAATGGTTTTCTTCTTAAATCAAATGCGATACTCTCACTTAATGGCCTATCGGATGGGAATGTTTTCCTCGGGGGTTATGATGTATTCAGTTCAGTTTAGAATGATCTATTAAAATCAAAATTTGGGGAAAAGAGGTATCAAATTGTGCCAGTGCAGTGATTATTATTTCCTTTTATGGTGCTGAGGTGTAAACATGTTCTGGCATAGTAGTCTCTTAAAAGAATGTCCTCTCAGTTTTAGAGTATTGAACAGTTACTGTACTAGTGTCAGATGTTTGTTTACTTGTCGTAACACTTTCTAAATAATTGAATAAGTACCGTAAAATAAATATGAAAAAAAAATGAATAAAGAAAGAATTACTTTAGCACAGGTAGATCTAAGTTGACAGACTAAAACTTGCCACTACATTTCTATATTTCTCCTGATAGCTGTACAAAGTAGTGTTTTCTACCCACATCTGCTATACCTTTAGATTCAAAGAATTTCGTAAGAAACAATTATACAGAGTATGTGAGAGTTACCGGTATATCAGTTGTACAGTGACAGCATGTAGTCTTTCATACATATAAACATATAAACATTAAACATGCAACTTTGTCACATTTCATAGTTAATAAGAGAGCAGAAAAAAGATGTAAGTATAAATAATGGTTTGAATTAGATGTAACTTTTAATAATGATTAATGCTGTAAATGGTGAAATAGATAACGGGTTCTAATTGGATGATTTTGTGGTAATTGGTTATATTTATTTTTGAAATAGGTATGGTGCATAATCATTAACTCATTTGACTTTGTATGCTGTATCCATCAGTCCATCTGTCTCAGCGAGGTACACAACAGTAAATTCTGTTTGAAGCAGATTACTGTTGATAACATGGGGGTCTATATGGCTGTAAGATAACAAAACAAAACACCCTAGAGTGGACAGATGCACCCATACTAACATACATCCATCTGTACGTCTGTCACAAGTCTATCAAAAAAGTCTATTTGCAAAAATCATGATCCTTCTGAAGAATATTGGCTAACACAAATACTTGTGAAGCAGTTAATAAACCCAGAAATATCATTAGAAAACCATTTATTTTGGTGATGAAAGTCTAGACATAGATTGTGCAAGGTTTGAATGGGATTCCACTGTATAAACAAGAAGTTACTTTGGCCCATGCCCCTTTAATATAAAAGAAAACTTTGGTCTTGTTCTAGAAGCAAGCAGGGCATGGTCAGTGAATGACCCTAACTTTTGTAAGAAGGTCATACATGGAAAGATTTTAATAACATGACACAATTATTGAACACATGAAGATGACATGTCATGTGCAAGTCCCGTGTTCTTACCTTGGAGGTCAAGGTCACACTTAGAGGTCAGACAGTTTAGAATCCTGTGTATATACACATGTTCATTTGAAGATTGTAACTCTGTTATAGATTGAAGTTTTTTAAATGAATTGGAACAAATGTACCAGGGTCTAGCGAGGGGGCAACTAGGGTGATGAATTCGCCTTTCACACCTAAACCTCGCCCATTTCTTTGACCAAAGCGAAATTAACTTTGCCCAAAATATCAAATATCTCAATAAACAATAAAGCGAATATACAAAGTGTCAGACATTTCTTTGTCCATTAACTCCATCCCTCTCAATCAATTTGCGACTGACAAAAAAGTTGCCTGAAGGCCAGTTTCACAATATGACACGAGTGATAATCATGGTGAAGGCTTCAACAGAAGATTAAAGCGGATAAATTATTGGCATGTCCACGTAAGCGTCTATCTTAAATTAAGTACACTTTTTGTATCTCGGTCATATTTCCAGCCAACAAAATGAGTTTCGTACCTCAGACTTTCCAGTTAAACTTGTTGAAGGGTGGATTTGATTACCCATCTGTTATTTTTATCAAAGTATTTTACCAATAGAAATAATTTAAGTTTTGTTTTGGTATACGTTTTCTAATACCATGCTGACTACTGGTAGATATTGTTGTCATCTAACTTACAAAGAATGCACACCTAATCACTATGTTGATATGACCATCAAACTTGACCATTTATGGGAACAAAGACCTATAACAACAGCTTAATAGGTCTTTGATGGGAATGACAGTGTGGGGGTGTAGGGGGTGTAACTGCATGTTATTACTATCCAGTTACATGTATGTTAAAATAAAAATGCATGAAAATCAGTCTCTAAACATCTCCTGTAGCTGGATGAAGTCTTACAATATTGGCTAATCTCCTGATTTATCACACAACCATTTAGTTGTTTAAGATGTACTTTGCTTTGAAACAGATGAACAACAAATATCTTGCTACTCCCTCATTTCTCATTGTAGACTCCAAACTTCTCCCTTATAAATTGGATCATGTTTTATTGACCAAATGTGCTTCTGCTGATATTTTGTGTATATAACATCTCTTTAATACAAATGTAACATTGGATTGTATCTTGTAATTTATCACTCCTTTCCCCCCCCCCCCCCAAAAAAAAAACCCCCCCCCCCCCCCCCCCCCCCCCCCCCCCCCCCCCCCCCCCCCTTTTATCCCTTTTTTTTTAAAAAAAAATTAATAAAAAAAAAAAATATCACCCCCCCCCCCCCCCCCCCCCCCCCCCCCTACGTTTAGGCTAATTGTTCATTATCAGGTGACTTTTTCTGGATTATTGTATTATGTTCATTAACAGTTTATTCTGTGTATACAATGATGTATGAGAGCTAATTCACAGGAGGGAACAACTGTAAAGTATGCATATATACTTAAAACTATAATACTGCTCAAAATGAACAGAAAATGTATGGTCAAGATAAGTTCTTAAAACATTAAAAATGTTAAGAAAATTAAATGAAAGTAAGTAATGCTCAACCATTTCTTTCATTAGTGTATGCAAACATAAATTGATGGAAAATCATATTTACGACCCGGCAGGGCAAAAAAGATTTTGTCATTTTTCAACTTTGTGCAATAAAAATAAATCTGTTTTATATGTTTATGTTATTTAGCTATAACTTTGGCAATGCTCTTTAAACTCGCCTGGCTTTGCAAGGGTGAAGCTTTTAGGATGGATGATTGTCCATCATCCGTTGGCTCAACTTGGCTGTCAACATTTTAATTCAAACAACACCTCCTCTGAAACCACTGGGCCAATTTTGATGAAACTATGCAGGGATGCTCTTTGCATGAAGCTCTACCAAAATTGTTCGAAGACTTCCATTCCATGAGGAACTGTGGTTGCTGTGGCAAAAAATAGAAAACTTTAAAAATCTTCTCTGTAAACACAAGGTCTATAGCTTAGATATTAGACATGTAGCATTTTCCAGTGGACCTCTACCAACATTGTTCAAATTATGACCCCAAGGTCAAAATTGACCTTGCCTGGGGGGTCACTTAGTTTTTATATAGGCAAATAAAGGAAAAACTGAAAAAATCTTCTTCTCTGAAACCACAAGGTCTATAGCGTAGATATTTGGCATGTATCATTGTCTAGTGAACTTCTACCAAGATTGTTCAAATTATGACCCCCTGATCAAAATTGACCCCACCCTGGGGGTCACTTAGTTATTGGAAAAACTTTAAAAATCTTCTTCTCTGAAACCTCAAGGCCTAGAGCAAAGATATTTTGGCATGTAGCATTGCCTAGTAAAACTCTACCAAGATTGTCCAAATTTTGACCCCTGGATCAAAATTGACCCCACCAGGGGGTCACTTGGTTTTACTTGGGCTTATATAATAAAACCTTCAAATATCTTCTTCTCTGAAATCATAGGGCCTAAAGCTCAGATATTTGGCTTGTAGCATTGTCTAGTAGACCTCTTCAAATTTTGTTAAAATTGTGCTCCTGGTGTCAACATTGCCCCCCCCCCTCGGTCCCCCGGTTTCCGACTTTATAGGAACCCTATTTTGTATGTAACACTGTCTAATGGTCTTCCACCTACTTTGTTTCATACCACTTGGGTCAAAATTGACCACACCCACCAGGCAACTGGACTTGTTCTCAGGTGAGCAATATAGGGTCATGATGGTCCTCTTGTTTAATGATACTAAACCATTGGTGAATGTATTACATTAAATTGCGATTATCATATTGAAGGGTATTATCACTTTAATTTTCTGCAAAACAAATCTTCAAACTCGTTTAACTTAAAGTACATGTTATAGATTTTCCCCATGATTTTTCATATTTGTCTTCAAGGTTCATAATTATTGATCAAACCTTAATGAGTAATGCTAGATATGATACCATTTCCATACGGTAAAGCTTAAAGTGCTATAAACTTGATATGAAAGGCTGTTAGCTGATAATATGATTGTTGAATTATTGATATAGATACCATACTATCCAGAGATGCATTAGATTAGAAATGCCAATCTGTTACAGTATCTGTATTTGTGAAAGTTTACCTCATATTTGACATCATGCTAATATATGAAGACCAGTGCTGAGTTTTTGCTTGTTAAAAAAATGAAATTGAATTTGAAATTCATTTAATAGAATGAAGTTAATGACAAGAATGAGCACTAAAAGGCCAGTTAAATAAATCTGCACTCCTGTGCATTGTTAAGCAGTCTTTGGAATTGTCGGGTCGTACCGACTATACCTCGAACGAGGATGGTGGACCCAATAAGCACAATTACAAACAAAAATCTTTGGAATTGCTTCAGAAGGAATTTTTTAGCTTCATTGTGAACTATGTTGTTAGCATTTTGTTGTAAACATCATGTCCTGTAAAGCTACTAAGTTAAAGGTCCATTACTAAGGCCAAAACAATTTTCTTTTAAATCTGGAATTGTAAAAGGTGTCTTCTCAGAAAGAAAATATGATATACTGCATTGAATGTGACCATATTGAGTGGAAAATGTCAGTTTAACAAAAGAATTAATAGATTGTAATTTGCCTTTTCAAAAAGGAAAGTAGGTTTTCCATTTTTCAAGTATCTTTGTAATGTTCCATAAGTCTCCCAGAAAGAGGCTGTAAATAGGTTGTACATGGATAAGCATGCCTATTTTGAATTATAGTTGAAAGAACTTTACTACCAATGATGTGCAACGTATATCTCTGACTGTTAACAACGTGCAATAAAGCCAAAGTAAGACAAAAAGACCACCCTGGTCAATCTAAGGAAATAAAAAACATTCACTCCTTTTTCTGCAGCAGGATTTCAAACAGGGAAATACTCCACGGCTATTGCAAAGTTTTTGAAGCCAATTTCAAACTGTATTTTCCTGTTACATTTCCAAATCCAAAAGAAAATTTGATTTGGTTTTAGTAATGGACCTTTAAGGATCATTGTAGAAGTTATCAGGAATGCTTCTTGAATAGTTTTCTCTAAAGGTAATTCTATTGAAGAGAATCCATTATGAAATCTGATTACTAGGGCAACAGAATAAAAAATGTTTTCATCTCAGTGAAAAGTTTTTTTCTCTGCATATAACTGCAGAATCTATGGGCTGCCCAGCTCTGTGAGTGGATAAACATTGAAGATTTTTGCAATCAGTTGGCAAATGTCAAAGTATTAAAAGGCTTCTAACAAATAAAGCATTCCACTATTCTATTAGAGGAACACTTTTTTTGAAAATTTATAGGAAGTTTTAAGGACTATTTAGGATAGTCATGATTATTTCGGAGTGATCTATTACTTTGGAGGGAGCTTGTAAAAGGTCAAGGTGACAGGTGACCTGCTTATCAAATTCTGCCTTTTTTCCACAAAATTTAAAGATCTTATTCTTAAACTTTACATACTCATTTTTCATGGCTGTTTGTTTGTTTTGGGGTAAGTTGATTGACAGTCCTGGACATAATTACATCTTCATAAATAAATGGAGAATTCAATAGCTGCTAGATTTCCACTTGAGGTTTAAGTTGACCCCAGTTGGTGTAATACTTGGTAAGTCAGATATTCACTGTAAAGCATGGTTTACAATTATTGTGGGCTTGTGGCAGATAGTTCAGGTAAGACCAGTGCTATTATCTTCACATGCCCTGCTCATAAAAAAGTAATCTAGCAAAAAGAGATAAAATGGGATTGTGTTTTTAGTTTTTCCTACTATGGAACCATATGTTTTTATTCTCAGTATGTTGCCTTAGAAAAAGTTTTGAAGAAAATAGGAAAAGATAAGGTATAGAATCTTGTTAGAGTTTGGTATGAAGTGGGAACTTGATATTAGAGTGGTGTGTTTTACTTGTAACACTTTTCAATACAAGCATTGGGTAATAAGCATTTGTACAATCTAGTCACATAGTTTCCATATAGATCAGTCTATATATATATAATATAAGTTGGGAGTGTAGTTTCTCTTTTGTAGTACCACTTACTGAAAATTGGGTAATATTTTGGTGTGATGAAAATTTCCTGATTTGTGACTAGACAGACTTCTTCGTGAATTTTGAATTCATGAAAGGATGATTCTGTTACTGTAAATCTAAGTGAAATAAATATTTTGTGAGATTTTAAAGTAGGGAAGTGGGAAATTTGTGTAAATAGCGAACATTAAATCATCAAGACAATATTACCCTGAATTTAGTTTTATGAATCAGCTTCATCTGTAACAATCAGTTGTCTGTTGAAGTATTGATACATTTCATCTTCACATAGTAGCTACTTTTACTAACCCCTGTATCAGGAAAAGAAAATTTTATGAACATGAAGTCTCATTTACCGAAAACTCATAAAAGTTTGTCATTGTTTAGACGTATTGTAGAAGACTCGAACAAGTCACTAGCCCATTCAGGATGGTGATAAGCTGTATTGTCCTTATACACATATTTCTGACTTCTATTTGATTCTGTGGTTACAGCATCTTCAGATTCTTTCCATCACGATCATCATCATCATCAGCATCATCATCATCATCATCATCATCATCAAGAAATCTAGTACTCATAGCCGCATCAATACACCAACCAGTTTCTAACACATTCTGTTACTTTCTTGTGCAATGATTTTTAGTAAATCTGTATCATCATCATTATTTGTGTTCTCACTTGGGTAAAGCTGCCTCATCAGTAGACTCAGCATCTAGCTATGGTAACCTTTGCATGTGTCATCACTGTCATTGTCATTAGCACTATCCAGAGAGCCCCGCACTAACAGCACCTTATATCATCATCATCTTGGCATAGTCAGGGGTATTCAATGATTAACATATCAGTTTACTTATTAAATAAAGGTAACTTACTTTATAGACGGAAAGGAAGTGAATTAGTCTTGAAAGATGGACTTGTTTTAATGTGCCAATATATATCTGTACATGTATACTGTAAGTGCTGTAAAACTAGAATGAAAGTGTCTATTAATCTTGAGATTTTTAATGGAAACATTAACTTACAAATTTTGATGTGCTTGCTTCTAACACATCTAGACTAGAGGCTTTTAACTTTCTTTTGATATATTTTTTTATCTTGCGTGAATAACTGTTTTGATTGAAAATGTTATCATATTTTCCAGAGGGCATGCTTCCATCTGGAAAAAAAGTGATCTAATTATTTTTTCAGCCATGTTATAATGTGATGTTATTTTTGTCTTGAAATTATGAAGACCTGATTATAATTGGTATAAAAAGTAATGAAGTATACACATAGCATCAGATTCCTCAGACCTAACTGTTTCTTATAGGGGACAGCTTAAGTTACTAATAACAAAAAGTTTTGAAGTCACTTGCAATGAACAGAATTCTGTAAAATTTTGTTAATGAAGAAAATAAAGAGTAGTTTATTCAAGGGAATGACTCTACTGCATTATTAAATAAAACTGCCTGTGAATGTAATAAAAATGCTTAGAGAAAAAAGTTGCAAAATTTAGGGTCCTCAGTGCATTAAGTTTATACAAGACATAAGTTGAGATTTGGGTTCAGTTAAAGATTACTATTCTTCATTCTTTTGCTGAAATGTGAAGAAAAAATATGTAATTCATTCAGGGACAACTCTATTGCAGCATTGAATAAAACATTCTATGTATGGATAGAAACAGCTGTCCTTTTCAGGTATTGAGAAAAAGTCTCAAAATAGTTACATGACAAAGGTTAAGGTTCTGTGATGTAATAAAGCTTAATTTAGTTCATTAGAACTGATTGAATTTAGACTCTGGGTCTTGGCAGGTTCACTTGGAGAGAAATCCTGGGGTCAGGGACTATAGACAATCTAATAACAACAGAGCTGAATTTAGAAAGACTTAGTGTAGATATTGGTAATGATTTCTTAACTTAATTGTCATTTAACACTGTTTCTTTTTTTGTGTCGCCCTTTAGGAGAAAGTTAACGATTTTTTTGTCTCAATGTCAATTCATGAGACCATGAATTTGTGAACGAGCAATCCAGCTGGTTCACACTGTTGTAACAATACCAGTCATTTCAAGAGAACTTCAAATAAGCGAAATGGTGAATTTGATAAGAAGTTTAACTCTCATAAAAACATGAAAATGAAATTCTCGCAAATATTTTTTGATTGATAGTATTCAGTGACAATGACAATGACAAATGGTAAATAAACCATGATAGTATTCCTTACTACATGACAGTGGCGGCCATTCCACATTTACATATCACAGTTATCATAATTGTTGTCAGTTATATAAATGATTCACAACTCTATCATCATGCTGTGAACATTTCAATATTTATTATCTAATGAATATTGATTAGTATTTATACCATTACTAGATAGGCTACAGATATAAAAGAGATATTAAAAATATAGGAGTCCAAGTTTTCATTCCATGCATTATCTGTTGGTTGATGGTTTAATATCAGTTCCTAACTGATAGAAATAATTTATTCATTTATTTTCATCTTAACTAGGCAGGTAAGGTACTACAAATATAAAATTCTATGTTATATTGAAATACTCAGCACTATGGTTTTAGAACATTTCTTGAGTCCAGTTTAAGGTGTTCTGTGTATGAATTGAGAGATGTAAGATTAGTTCCAAAAGAGACCAATGGAAAGTCTGAGACATTGTGCATGGTCTGTGACAAAAAATTCAACATTCACTTAATTTAAGTACTGTAACAGTGAATCACAAAACTTATGCTATACAAATTATGTTATGCCATTCTTTAAATCTGTTCCCCTGCTGTACACAGGCCCTCTTGCCAGTTAATAAAGTTATAGGTACAGTTTTTCACATAGACTGTTGTATGTTTTACAGGCAGCATTACGTAATGCCACCACTCAAGCTCAGGTAGAGATGTTTGAACAGGAAATGACAAGAATGAAATTGACACATCAACTTGAAGTGAAGGTATATTTGTTTACCATTCTATTGATATAATCCAAGTTCTAGACGTTGACTGCATGCCTTATGAACACTCACTAGATGATACCATAGCTGGACAAATCCAGTTTAAAATCAGCTTTTGATTGGTTGATTCAATCCAGTCTCTTGATGCATTCCAAATGATAGACTAAGTGCAAGTGCTTGATGCATTATTTTATTCATTTGATTGACTATTTTGTTTTAAAAGTTCAAAGACATTTCATGCTTTATACAGGAAGCAGTCCAGAAGGCCTCAAGTTATCATAAAGAAAAGCATGAGTCTCAGTCCAGACAGGGAACTAGTCAGCCTGGAGAACCAGTCAAAGCACAATCACAACCTTCCTCACAAATGAAACCAGAACAAATGGCACAACACGACAGGCTTCAAGCTCAGGTAAAGATAAAAAATTTAATATCAGTTTGTATACATTCACTGACTTTTGTATATTTGGGGTGTATATATATATACACAGCCAGCCTTGTAATAAACATTTCAACAAGGTATACAGAAGACATGGTAATTTCAAGGTCCCATTAGCAGTTTGGTTGTTAAATTACTTGTACCTCTTATATTACTAACTTAAAGAAAGATGTCTTACCTGCAAAATTGACGTTGCTTCTTTGGTTAAAGTTTTGCCTGCTAAGTACTATCATGCACATATCTCAGTAACCACTTATGATATTGACTTGAAACTTTGTTCATGTCTTTAGGGGTGTCATACAATCAAGGCAGATAACTCTTGAAAAAATTTAGTACAAATTATGGCCCTTGTTTGACTTTGAAAATTTGGTTAAACATGTTTTGCCTGTAGGTACTATCATGCACATATCTCAGTAACCACTTATGATATTGACTTGAAACTTTGTTCATGTCTTCAGGGGTGTCATACAATCAAGGCAGATAACTCTTGAAAAAATTTAGTACAAATTATAGCCCTTGTTTGACTTTGAAAATTTGGTTAAAGTTTTGCCTGCTAGGTACTATCATGCACATATCTCAGTAACCAGTTATGATATTGACTTGAAACTTTGTTCATGTCTTCAGGGGTGTCATACAATCAAGGCATATAACTCTTGAAAAAATTTAGTACAAATTATAGCCCTTGTTTGACTTTGAAAATTTGGTTAAAGTTTTGCCTGCTAGGTACTATCATGCACATATCTCAGTAACCACTTATGATATTGACTTGAAACTTTGTTCATGTCTTTAGGGGTGTCATACAATCAAGGCAGATAACTCTTGAAAAAATTTAGTACAAATTATGGCCCTTGTTTGACTTTGAAAATTTGATAAAGTTTTGCATGCAAGGTACTATCATGCACATATCACAGTAACCACTTATGGTAGTTATATCAAACCTTGCAATAGTGTTCAGGGTAAATTTTGTATCAAACAATTAATTTACCAAAAATTAAATCTATAGTTATAGATTTTGACTTTTTTTATGATTCAACTTTCCTAGTTTATACTTAATAGTTAGCAGAATTTTGTTTTGCTATTACACTGATAAAAGTTTTGTTTTATTAGCAAACACCCACAATAGTCAAGCGTGCTGTCTTATGGACAGCTCTTGTTTTATCATTATTCTAATCTGTAAATATATTTCTGAGTGTCTAAAGTGCTTGTCGGGCTTTAAACAGGTGCCTGCTTTATACAGGATATGCAGTCAACTATAGTTGCTGCACAGAAAGACACTTATTTGTTCCTGGTGACCATTTGCCTCTTTAAGCTTTGAAAATCTGGTTTTCTTGATGTTTCATCCATGCAGTTGCTAACAGAAAGTGACACAACCATGAACTGCCATACCACAAAATCTAATTAGAAACTTTTACTTGTAAGATTGATTTAATGTGTCCTAAAATATGGAGAAAGGAACTTAATTGGACAAGAATTGGAAATGACATGTGCCTGAAGGAAAATGTTTTCAGCCATGAGTCTGCTTTCAAGTTATTAAATTAAATGGTTGCCTTGCGGGTTCCATGTTAAGTACAGTTGTATCTTTGTTCAGCTGCCAGCAAAGAACAAGGCAACCAAATAAAACACATTGTTACTTACTGCAGGTTTTGAATGGTTATTTTAAATCTGGCTGCTTAGATTACACCAGTTTCAGCTGCTTAAAGGCAAGTAGCTGCCACAGATGACTAAAACAGATTTTTGCTGCATTTGTTTCTTTTTATAATATACATATATTGTAGCATTACAAACTTGGTTTGTTTCTATAGAAGTCAAGTGAAAACTACAAGGAGATTGGATCTGAGTTAAAGTTACTGCTTGGAGAGATGAGGCATATGATCTCAGACAGACAGGACACCCAACAACCATCATCAAGGAGACATAGAGACATCAGATATAGAGAGGCTAAACATGCAACAAGGTCACGCCAAAAACAGAAGACAGTTGATATGTATCCTGTTGCAGAGAAAAAGAAAGCATTTACACACTATAGGTATTAACTACTAATCTTCAGCTGTTTATTCCCTCTCATTTATAGATACTACTTAATGAAATATTCATTTTAGAATACATACTGGTAAGTACAGCATGCCTGGGGCTTGTGTTTTTCATGCAGATACACAATACATAGTGTTACGTACTTACATACGTGTATTTCCATTATAAAATCAGAGGAACTAAGCAGTTGTAAGCTATGCATTGGTACGTCTACTTTGGGGATGATTTGCAGACTAACATTATGGTAAAAATTGTGTTAATAGATTGTGACATTGTATTGTTTACTATACATGGTATTTATCATGCAATACCTTTACTAAATCAAATTTTGTTAACAGATGAGCCCTGTTTAAAAGAATTTGGTAAAAAAATTATCGTAGTATGTGATACTATCACTGGATTGTTGTCCAGTGTATAATCAAGTTTTGTCTTCACCATTTGCTGCAGTTCTGAAACTAGACAAATGGACCCTAGAAAGTTCAGAAAAAAGCTCATAAAACTTTGCTCTTTTCGTTGAATCAGTTATAATTCAACCAGGCACTACAAATAAAAATGACAAATTGTCACTGCTGGCTGTTTGAGATGTTTTATTGCGTGATGTTGCCATAAAATCTTCCTTGGAAGGGTGTAGAGCAATCTTCTTTTTTGATTTAGTAAATGTCAGTTGGTTGCAAAAATAGATAAATATTAGACAGAAGGCAATGACATTAGAATACTGTCAAGAGATCACTGTATGTCACAGTTTGAATGCAGAATACAGACTCACCTTGAGATACAGTATACAGACATCATAGTATGTTTTAAATCTGATACAGTAGTTAAACTTACTCTTAAGTTTTAGTCATGTTTTTGCAAAAACTAAGCGGTAATGATATTTTGTATGATTTCAGAGTTCCTCCTCCACCATCAGATATAAGTTACTATAGTGATGGAGAAGCAGATGAAAGGGTACACAATAGGTCAAAGTCATTCACTGGTACCTATGCTCTCTACTCACCTGGACGCAGAGGTAAAAATAAATTTACTGAAGAAAATTTTTCAAGTGTAACAACTTCCACTGTTTTGAGTTCTGATTTTGCTGGTTATAAATAGTTATGTAAATTATTTGTAACCTTACAATGGCAATAATTAGGTGATGTAGGTGCAGCACAATTAACATTGCATATAGCTCCATCTGCGGGAAATACAGACAGTTCCATGTTTCACATCTGGCTGTAGAATCACAATGTTTTGTATGAATACTTTTTATACCCCCAAAACGAAGTTTAGGGGGGTATATAGGAGTCACCCGGTGGTTGGTCGGTCGGTCGGTCGGTCGGTCGGTCGGTCGGTCGGGCGGTCTGTTGCATTTTCCTTGTCCGGAGCATAACTTGAAAACTACTAGTTGGAATTCAATACAACTTCATACAATGGTCAAGCAAGAGAGGAAGTGCAGTGCACAAGAACTATAACTCCATCTTGACTAATTACAGGGTTATTGCCCTTTGTTACTTTTCCTTGTCCGGAGCATAACTTGAAAACTACTAGTTGGAATTCAATACAACTTCATACAATGGTCAAGCACATTGAGAGGAAGTGCAGTGCACAAGAACTATAACTCCATCTTGACTAATTACTGAGTTATTGCCCTTTGTTACTTTTCCTTGTCCGGAGCATAACTTGAAAACTACTGGTTGGAATTCAATACAACTTAATACAATGGTCAAGCACATTGAGAGGAAGTGCAGTGCACAAGAACTATAACTCCATCTTGACTAATTACAGAGTTATTGCCCTTTGTTACTTTTCCTTGTCCGGAGCATAACTTGAAAACTACTAGTTGGAATTCAATACAACTTCATACAATGATCAAGCACACTCAGAGGAAGTGCAGTGCACAAGAACTATAACTCTATCTTGAGTATTTACTGAGTTATTGCCCTTTGTTACTTTTCCTTGTCCGAAGCATAACTTGAAAACTACTAGATGGAATTCAGTACAACCTCATACAATGGTCAAGTACATTTAGAGGAAGTGCAGTGCACAGGAACCATAACTCCCTCTTGACTCATTACAGAGTTATTACCCTTTGTTACTTTTCCTTGTCCGGAGCATAACTTGAAAACTTCTGGTTGGAATTCAATACAACTTCATACAATGGTCAAGCACAGTGAGAGGGAGTGCAGTGCACAGTAACCATTACTCCATCTTGACTAATTACAGGGTTATTGCCCTTTGTTACTTTTCCCTGTAAGGAGCATTTTTCGAAAACTACAAGTTGGAATTCAATACAACTTCATACAATGGTCAAGCACAATGAGAGGAACTGCTAAGAACAATATCTCTTTTTAGTTTGTTTGCAAGGTATTATGTTACTACGAACTTCTTCAGTTTATAAAGCAATCCTTTTGGGGGTATTAATCACATTTAGTGATAGCTCTAGTTATGAAATTACAGAAGAGAAAGCAAAAAGATCTGGTGGTCGTCATCGGCGGAGTAGGTCCGCTGAAGCCTCTTTCATGTTGCCAAAAGACTCCAGTATGTGGACAGAGAGTGATTATAGAACCTCTGATTATTCACCACCAGTTCCAGACTCTGATATTACAGGTAAAGCAATAACATACTGGAGCCCTGCTGAGCAGATATAAACATTTGGATGTTAATATTCACTATAAATGATGATCAACCATAAAAACACAATGCACAAAACTTGTAAATTTTTATTCAAGTTGTTTGAATTTAAGATCCCAACTGTTTGAATCCGAATCTGCCTGATTTTGAATTGTACTTGTTGCAAACGTTTGTTGTTGTTAAGTGGGGCATATTTCTGAATGTAGTATTGTTCTAGTATTTCTTTCTTTTCCTTTTAGACTTGTGGGTTGATTATATAACCGATTAGATTTTTGAATATGTAAACATGTTGACTTTGCTTTGTTTGAAGACAGCTTTATCCATTTTGATATTTCTTTAGTCAGTTACCTAGAGAAGCTGGCACAGGTTCTCTAAGATAGGTATAGTGTTGACCCTAGCAGTGATAGTTTAGTCCTGATTCCTCAGTTATAATAGACAGCATGTCCTCTTTATAAGTGTCCGATGGCATTATCATAATGACTTTGGCGACTGACATAAGGCTTTGTTTACATACAACAAGTTTCTTGTACAAGACATTAAAGATAAGTCAAAGTTATGACTTGTACAAGAAATTTTTCTACACAAGATCTAGCAAGAATTGCTTTGAATATTAATCACAAAATAGCGGGAAGATGTCTTCAGCATATAATACTGTCTAGCATGCAGATGAGTTTCTGAATTTTTTAAGAAAATATGAAATTAATGGATTATGTTTTAAAAGAAATGCATAAAGTGTTCTTATGGAGAAAAATCTTTAATTGAATGACCAATACATATTAAAATGGCTTTTAAATTTCATCTTAAAAGCTCTCTTTTTTTGTTCAGTGTGATAGTACTTTGCACTTGTATCATATAGATGTTCCTTTTTTTTTGGTATAAATTGATCCGTTGATCAACTCAGTCCTTTGACCAAGCCATTGTGTACAAAATTTTGAAAAATGTACCTGAATTACCTCTCCCACATTTGTTTTTCCCATTAAACGCTTCTTATCAGTAATTTGACAGCCAAGAAATTGTCAAAAAATAGAACGGGCTCTATTCTCGTGCAAGAAAATTATCACATATTATGTCACATAAATTCTGACAAAAGTTGCTCAAATGTGGGTGTTTACATATGAAAAATTATTGTACAAGACATAAATAGTACTTATCTTAATGTCTTGTACAAGAAACTTGCAAGGTGTAAACCCCCACTAAGATACCATTAGGATTATATGACCAACCAGGTCATTGATTACTGTAATCAGTTAAATATAAACACATTTTTGTGGAATTAAAAGTCAGACAGAAACACCAGCATGTTTTTCACAAAATGTATTTACATAAAAATAATAATTTCATATATTGCTAGGTGAATTGACGTTGATATTTAACGTAGACAATGTAACATTTATATTCTGAAGTTCCCAGCAGCAAGCTTGTCACATTCATTGATCTACTGCCAAAACATTTATTACTTTTCAGTACCCAGAGATGACTTTCTAATATGACCGATAGTTTATCTTTTGTCACTGATGAATAATTGATTGCATGAAGCCTATTTCAATATACATAATTGTTCTAGAATGACGAAAGATCGTTTTTTAAATAGTTGATAGGCGATGTATTCAGACCTTCTATTGTCCGGATATAATGACAAACTTAATCGTGCTGTGTATTCCATTTATAAAATGAAGTACATTGTAATGTCACTAGGGCATTGATACATCAGCTTATTAAAGCAACTGACAGAGGATATACTGATAACTGCTTAGATTTGGCATTTTAAGGCTGAGTAGCTTGTTTGGCAATTTATTATTCTATTTAATGCTTTGATGTTTTAAAATGAATTTTGACTTTCAATTATATGCTTTCTATTTTTTACAACTTACATTGCATGTATACTGTAATATTGCACATGTTTATTTATGTGATGTATGGACTAGATGGGCTGATAAAATAATAGATAAGAAATATGCTGAAACAAGTTGTAGCTGGATGACAGAGATAGACTAAATTTTACTTTTTTGGACAGGATATGTTAAAGTCAATAATATTATTTACCCACAGGTACAATTTTACACCTTGATTGAAAATTGTTTGAAAAGAATTGTGCAAAATTATAAATATGGAGACTTTGAAGTTTATTTACTGATTAGATTACGATATGTCGTCTGGTTTTTGCAGATACTAACACTTCTAGAGTGACATCTGATGTAGAGACTTCATCCTTTTCTCAAGAGTTTGTAGATTCTGACCTAATTACCTCCCTGTCTGTTGGCTCTCCTGTAATGGAGAGTACTAAAGGTATTAAAGAATGTACCCCATAGTCTTGTGTATAAAATAGAATAGAAACACTGCTGCATGTATTACTTTCCTCTGTAAGGTGACTGTCTTTACTTGCTTGAATGGAAATGGTATTATTGTTGCTGCATGTGATGCCTTAACTCCATATTCCAAACCCAGTGTTTTTTTTCAGTCTGAGGGGAAAGGTGGCGGGGCCCGTCAGGAGGGGAATTTTTACGTCATTTTGCCAGAATAGGGGAATTTTTTAGAAAATGTATAAAATATAGTGTTTAAAAATGTTATATTATAAAGAACCAAAACTATCAAGTATGTAAATGACATTATTCTTTTGCCAAATATAAAGAGAGGACATAAGAATTTAACATAACAAAATTTTATATAAAAATCTGGTGTCAGGAACATAACTTAGCAGCATAGGTGTTAAAACACACGTGAATAATAAGTAATACTTCTATTTTCAATTGAAAACATTGTATTAGTATCTTTATTCATCTTTGGAACACTGTTTGCGTTGAAAAAATAACAAAAATCGGGGTCGCGAAAATAGGTGACAAACGAAAAATCGGCGATTTTCGCCCGACTATTTCTCATGTAACATGTCAAGATAGTTGCAAGAAATTATTCTGGTGCTTTAATTTATGAAATCTTATGTTTTTATAACAAGTTTGACCAACTCCTGATTAAATTGATCAAAGATTTTTTCAACATTTTGAGGGGAATTTTTTGTCAAAAATGGGGAAAAATATATATTAAGTTTTGAGGGGAATGGGGCCGAATTTCGGCCCCAAAAAGGCCCCAAAAAAACACTGAAACCTTTGGCTTTAAATGCATTTTACTTTCATTAGAAACTCTTTTATTAGTATGACTAACTTTAACTTATTGACTACAGTGCTGTATTTATTTTCGTAATTGTTTAACCAGCTTGAATTGAGGCGCATAACTCTGTCTGCTAAAAATTTGATAGAGATTGACTCCTCGTATAGTCTTGTATCATCCAATTAATTAACATATTTTTAAGTATTAACTTCATTGTTTGGAAGTTTTTAAGGCGAGTTCCAACTGATGGAAATTTTTTCAAATTTTCTCAATTTTTACATGAAAATTCAGCATTCAAGCTGTATAAGTACATGTATACATGTATGTTTGAACCATCCTTAGTAATGTCTGTAGCTTATGTGAAGTTCGATGTCTTTTGCATGTTGTAATTGATATAGAAAAGCTTGTCATGTGTATATTGCTCTGTAGATTTAGATATTTATGCATATTCTGTATAGAACTTCCCCTGTTAAAAGTGATACAGAAAAATATGTTGCAACAGTATCAAAAAATTTGTTTCATAATAGGGAAATGAGAAAATTATTATATTTTCTTATTTATCTTTAATTCTCAGTCAGTGTGTTCTTGACTTGATCAGAGTGACTTGCATTACTGCTTCTTTCTGTTTTCTCTCTTATTGTATCCTTGACTATTGGCAAATATGCATAATCGGGACAAAGTGTCTATTTAATTCTGTTACCACGTAAATGCACAACAAAACAATAACGCTTCCCTTTAAGTTGCTTCTAGGCATAAAATGTCCTGATATGACATCTGGTACAATGCAATTATGCAAAGCTGCCTGTTTGACAAAAGAAAGCCATGTGCGTGCGTGTGTGTAGCAAACGATATCTGAATTAATTTCTTATCAGTGTGATCATAGAGCACTATAATTATGGATATTGCAAAATCATACATTCATGTAATAAACAAGACAGCTTAGAGATGATTGATGCATACAAATAATATATTGTTTGCTTTTTGTTGTCATGGCTCCAGCCAAATACTTAAAAGTCAATAATAAAAAATACCATGTTTATATTGATGACTTACAGATATAAATGACAACTGCAAAGTTATGGTACATGTTGCCTTCATATGGTACATGTTGCCTTCATATGGTACATGTTGCCTTCATATGGAATAGTTTACATAGTGGTTATAGCATTAGTCTCACATATAGTATCTGTACATTATATTGATTG